>JAHREE010000220.1:14815-30512 GCA_033628505.1 Tringa tobata
GGGGGGTGGAAGTTCACAGGCTAAGGGCCCCGGTGCCTCCTTGCCCGCTGCTGTAGGGATGGGTTACCTGAAGCTGCTGGTGGTGAAGGACTTCAAGTCGTGGCGGGGGCAGCAGGTTATCGGCCCCTTCATGAGGTTCAGCTGCATCATCGGGCCCAATGGATCAGGTAGCAGGCTGGGGGGGGTAGGAGGGAGGGATCATCAGGCAGCAGGTGGTCCTGCTTCCTCAGTCGGGATTGAGGTTTCCACTTTGGGGTCTTTGCTAGATCTTTTCTGTGAACGCCCCGGGGCCTGGCAGGGAGGAGGTAGTAGTTGAAGAGGTGCAGGCCCAGGAATAGGGTCGGCTTGGCCGCACTGCATGGGCAAGGGTGGTGATGGCTTGCCTATTGAGGTGTAGAGTTACCTGCCTTTGGAGGCTCCTAGTCTGCTATTGCTACTGTAACTGAAAGTAAAGAGTTTTCCAGCATGGAAGGACAGAGGCAGGGTGGTTGAAGGAATTTCCATTTCTAGTTGTCTTCTCTGTTCTTTCCAGCTATTGTAGAACAAGGGGTTTGCAAACAGCACGCCTTGCCTTTGCTACGCCAGTTTGTAGTTCAGCTTACTAAGGTCACATGAAGATGATTTTACTGTAATACTCTGTGTTGTAAACTGTGGTAATGAAAAGCTACTTCTTGATTTGAGTCTGTGGGATCTGCCACAGACTAACCGCTAGGGTTGCCCCGTGAGTAAAATGCCTCTGGAAAAGAGTAGCTCTGTGGGGTGGTCACTGTGTTGTAATTTAGTCCACAAGAGCTTTCGCTTGTAGACGTGACTCCACATTGTTATGCTGTAGGTGCTGGAACTTTTAAAATTGATTCACTTCTTCTGAAAGTTCCGTGCAGCAAATGGGATTTTACCTTTTATTTGCCATAGAGCAATATGATAGGAGGTGAGGGCTGTCCTAACAAAGAGCCACAAGGATGGGCTTAGCATTTGGTGTCCATTTTCCCAGTCTGTTAATGATTTAGTTCATGATTTAGATTTTTAGATCCTGTTGTTTCTTTGCTTATCTAATTGAAGGGAGATCTATGAATGTAAGTAAATTACTTTGCATTATTCTCATATTCTTTTATCATCCTGTCCCCACTGTTCCGTATTGGAAAGACTCAAAATTATGGATGCTTTTTTCAGGTACTTTTCCGGTTAAATCTGAATACACTCTATAGATCAATTTGGGGGGAAAAAAATATTAATATTATGTAATGTCTGAATTGAGTTTTCTCCGTCATCTATTTTCCCCCTTAGTATTCATCTGTTTTCCCCCGGTATTCTTCTTTATCTGATACTTTGGAGAGTAAGTCAAAATTTTGCCAAAGTAGCAAGGTTGAAGGCAGAAAGAATTGAGCTGTCAACAGAAGTGCTCAATACTAAAGGGGAAAAGCGAAAAGAGGATTCAATGAAGAGAATTTTGGTTGAGGGAGTATGATCAGAGAACTCTGTTGCTATGGTGAATGGATCTGGGAAAACGCTTGTATTCTTTACAACACTGGATTTCTAGTTATATGGTAGAGTGCTTAGGCAGCAAACCTCACTGACTGCGTTATATAAAGGAAACTACCAAGTAAGGGTTATGATGTTGCTCACTCAGTTTAAGTAATGACCTCTAGATATGCCCGTGTTTAAAAGAAAAAAAGAATTAAAAAATTTTAAAAAATCTGTTCAAGAAGACAAACAAATAACAAGTCAGTTTTGTGATGATTTTTATTACCGACAGACTTATTATCTGCTGCCAGTATATTACATTGTAGACATATATTTCTTTATTATGTGCAATATTTTTTCCTTAATGGAATATAGAATTAGAAGTAGAATTGATAAAGACTTCTGCATTTATGTATATGTTTTTTAGTTAACTGTTAACCAAATGCGTACTTTCATTTCTGCCGTGTCAAAGCAATTTTTTAAATTTTTATTTTTTTTAGGAAAATCTAACATAATGGATGCTGTTAGTTTTGTGATGTGTGAAAAGATAGCTAATTTGCGAGTTAAAAGCGTTAGAGAACTTATTCACGGAGCACATGTTGGAAAGCCAGTTTCTTCTACAGCTAGTGTGAAGATAGTGTATTGTGAAGAAAATGGTGCAGAAAAAACATTTGCAAGAGTTATCCGTGGTAGGTACTAGATTCTGTTGCACGTACTTTCTGTTGTCTGATGTATAAAAATGGAGACCAAGAATATTCAACTTTGAATTTCAGGTGCCTAATATTCTTTCGTATTTGGGTGGAGTAAGCCAATGAGTACTGCAATACTTCTTATATTCCTTCAGTAGCATTTTGACAGCCAAGTGTTATAATTGAAAAAAGATACTGGGCAAAGTTAAAAATTAAAGAAGTGATTAATATGCGTTCTTTGCTTCATTCTTTGATCTATAGATTTTCACTTGGAATATGTAGCTGGTGTAGGCTCTAGAAAACAGCGTCTGGGACCTTGCTGCAGGCACAAGCACTTTAGCGTCCGTCAATACCTTTTGGAAGCATGCAACTGGAATTTTCCTACAGAAAAATGAAATTAATGAAATGACTAAGGGAATAATTGAAATTTCTTTTCTTCTTTGAGGAAATTTCTCACTTAAATTGTTCTACTAGTTTTGTTCTTTTCCTATGGATTTTGTGGCTTAGCCATTTTATAGTAATTTCTTTTTCTTTCCTGCTTCAGGTAGTTGTACTGAATTTCTTTTCAACGATAAAGCCGTCAGCCGATCTACTTACATATCTGAGCTTGAAAAAATAGGCATCCTTGTCAAAGCTAGGAATTTTCTTATTTTTCAGGTGAGCATTTAAGGTACTTCATAAGGAAAGAAAAAAGCCTCTGAGAATATTTTGTAGGCATACGCGGTTACTTATTTGACAGAAAAGAGGGCACCCTTAGCTCCTTCCAAGCCAATATGTTTTTTCCTGACCTCAGCCAAGAATTACAGGACTGCAAAATGGAAATAATGCATTTTGTGTTTACATGAGTGCACTAGTAAGAAAGAAGCTAATCTGGAAGAACTTGAGTACTTGTGCTATTCAGAGTATATAAGACACTGTGAGTCTCTATTTATAAATGTTTAGTGTATTCAATTTTAGGAATGGGATAAATTGGAAAAGATAATTTCATTCAGATCCTTTAAAGAGGCTAACGAGATTTAATTTTGTCCTCCTGATACTGCTCACTGATCTGTCCAGGTTGATTTAGTCTGAAGGTGTTTTTCCTAGACCTTATCTGATACTCTAAAACTTTTAGTGATGTCATTTAATGTAGATGAGGCGGCTAAGTGATAGGTTTTTTTGGTACTAAACTTTGTATTGGGTTTGTATCTAAAAGTGTTTCCATCCAATTCTGTTAACCGTATATATCAGGAAATAAATCTGTACTATATGATCTTAGAGAAGAAATTCATCATTAGACAATGGAATGATCTACAGTACTGTATTTATTTTTTTTTTTTGCAATTTTGTTTTAGGGCACGGTAGAATCAATTGCAATGAAGAAGCCGAAGGAGAGAACTCAGCTTTTTGAACGGATCAGTAATTCATGGGAATATGCTGAAGACTATGCACAAAAAAAGAAAAAAATGCAGCAAGCAGAAGAAGATGCTCAGTTTAATTATAACAAGAAAAAAAGTGTTGCAGCAGAACGCAAACAAGCAAAGACAGAGAAAGAGGAGGTAACTCCAAGTTCCTTTTTTCCATGTTAGTATTTCAGATTTTGCATATTTTATGAACTTAAATACAGGTTTTCTTAAAAACAAAACAACCAAACACAACCAGCTTCTGTTGTTTTTCATCTAGTGTGTTTTTCAGTATGGTATAATATATAATAATCTAGTATAATGTAAAAGGATAGAGGAATACATGTAATAAAGTCTAAATAAATGGAAGTGTAGATTTGCCAGTATAATTAATTAAAGTGTTAACATGTTTAAGTTTAACGATTAGTCTACATTACTGGAATGATAGCTACTGGTACATCATCTTAGATAATTTTGGACTTGAAGTTAGACTGCTAGTGATTAAAAATCCTTTTTATAAGCCATAAGTAAAATTTTAATGTTGGTAGGCAGAACATTACCAGATGCTTCTCAAGGACCTGGATGAAGAAAGGATACAGCTGAAGCTTTTCCGGCTTTATCACAATGAGAAAAACATTGACTTTCTGAAAAAAAGTTTGGATGAAAAGAATATGGAGGCTAGTGTCAAGAAAGAGTCTCTTTCAGCAGCAGAAGATGCATTTAGAGCCAAGAAGAAGGTGCTTGGTGTACTGAACAGGGACCAACAGCACAGGGAAAGAGAAATGAGGTAGGTTTTCCAATTGGATTCTCCGAAGTTTGAGTTAAAGCACCATCTGCACTAGGGATTACTTGGCAGGCAGGCATTTCGTCATAAAGCAGCTGGGCGATATCCCAATGCTATGGAGGTCAGTTTGTAGCAGTTTACTGAAGTGATATCTCGGCATCGATTTCACCTCCACCCCCACGCCTAAGGTGACAGTCATTTCGTTGTCTAAATACTTGTTTTCTATCAAATTTTTTTAAAGGTTGTGCTTCACTACTTACACTCCTATTTTCAGTGGATAGTTTAAAAAAAAAAAAAAAATCACCTGTGGGTATGTAACCTTGCAGCCAACAATTATTTGCTTGCGTGTGTGGTTGGGAGGGGGTTGTTCTTTTTATTTTGTTGTGGTTTTGTTGTTTTGGATGTGCTTTGTGATTGGTTGTTGGCTGGGGGTCTGGTTTGTTTTGGGGTGAGTTGGTTGTTGTTTTTCTGTGGTTTTTGTGTTCTGTGCTTTTTTTTGTGTGGTGGTTGTTTTTTGGGGTTTTTTGTTGTTTGTTTGTTGTTTGTTTTTTTTAGGACTCTGGAAGAGTCACTGATTCAGCAGAGACCCCTCTATATAAAAGCAAAGGAAAACACTTCCTACCAAATCAAGAAAGTAGAAATGTCTAAAAAATCTCTAAGGGACAAGGAGAAATCCTGTGATAAGGAAAAGCAGAACATAAAAGAACTAGAGACAGAGTTGAATGATATTGAGAAGGCGTGGAAAGCATTTGAGAAGAAAACTGAAGAGGAGGTATTGCAGAGAGCAGCACGTATTGAGCTGGGAGAAACTCAGGTAAATTGGGAAGCCAAAAAGTACTGTTTACTAGTGAAGTCCAAAAATCCCCACTGATGACAGAGAAACCATTGTTTCACCAATAACCTGTAATTTCTATTGATCTTTTTGCTGCTGTCAGCTGAGGTACAGAAATACCATCTTCAATTAGGAAAAAAACAAGAAGACAACAAAAATGCAAACAGGACCTGGTAGTATACATACCATCTACTATGGATCAGAATCTAAAACAGGTAGCTCACTTGTGAGCTGTTTTAAGTTCTTTTAGAAAGAAAGGAAGGAGTGCATCACTCTGCAGTGAATTCATATTTGAATCACAGAATTGCAGAATCCCATGCGGTTGGAAGGGACCTTTGGAGATCATCTAGTGCAACCGCCCTGCCAGAGCAGGTCCACCCAGAGCCGGTTGCACAGGAACGTGTCCAGGTGGGTTTTGAATGTCTCCAGAGAAGGAGACTCCACCACCTCTCTGGGCAGCCTCTTCCCAGGGCTCTGCCACCCTCACAGCAAAGAAGTTCCTCCTCCTGTTTAGGTGGAACTTCTTATATTCAAGTTTGTGCCTTTTCCCTCTTGTCCTATCCCTGGGCACCACTGGAAAAAGAACGGCGCCATCTTCTTGACACCCACCCTTTAAGTATTTATCAGCATTGATCAGATCGCCCCTCAGCCTTCTCTTCTTCTCCAGACTAAAAAAGACCCAAGTCCCTCAGCCTCTCCTCGTAAGGGAGATGCTCCAGGGCCCTCATCATCTTAGTAGCCCTCTGCTGTACCCTTTCCAGCAGTTGCCTGTCCTTCTTGAACTGGGGAACCCAGAACTGGACACAGTACTCCAGATGGGGCCTCACCAGGGTGGAGTAGAGGGGCAGGATAACCTCTCTTGACCTGCTGGTCACACTCTTCCTGATGCATACCCAGGATGCCATTGGCCGCCTTGGCCACAAGGGCACATTGCTGGCTCATGGTTGTCTGCCAGGACTCCTCGGTCTTTCTCCTCAGAAGCGCTGTCTAGGAAGTCAGCCCCCAACCTGTCCTGGTGCAGGGGGTTATTTCTCCCCAGGTGCAGTACCCTACACTTGCCTTTATTGAATTTCATCCAGTTCCTCTCTGCCCAGCTCTCCAGCCTGTCCAGGTCTCACTGTATGGCAGCGCAGCCCTCTATCGTGTCAAGAACTACTCCCAGTTTTGTATCGTCAGCAAACTTGCTGAGGGTACACACCGTCTCCTCATCCAGGTCACTGATGAATATATTGAAGAGGACTGGACCCAGTACTGACCCCTGGGGGATTCTACTTGTTACGGACCTCCAACTAGATTCTGTGCCCCTAATAACAACTCTCTGAGCTCTGTCTTTCAGCCAGTTTTCAATCCACCTCACTGTCCACTCCTCTAATCCACAGTTCCTAAGCTTATGTATGAGGATGCTGTGTCAAAAGCCTTGCTGAAGTCAGGGTAGACAACATCTGCTGCCTTCCCCTCATCTATTCAACCAATGATGCCATCATAGAAGGCTATCAGGTTAGACATGACTTCCCCTTGGTGAATCCATGTTGACGACTTCTGATAGCTTTCTTTTTCTCCATGTGCTTTGAGATGATGCCCAGGAACGAGTCGTTCTTCGAAGAGGCTATCGTTGCAACCATATGGCCAGAAACACTTTTAAAACTGAGTGCTAGCTTCTATTCTCCTCTCTCCTTCTTAAAATAGTTTCTGATCAATTCATGGAGAACCTGCAGCGTCGTTCTTTTAGTTTGTGGATCTTCCTGCTCTGCACTTCAGAAGCATGTGGTCAGTTAGTCATAACATTATAGTATTGTTTAGAACGCTCTTTTATAAGGTCACCTGAAAGAACCCACATAAGAATGCTGTATTTTTAAATACCAAAACTTGCACTAATTTTGGGTTGTGCAAAAACTTGGTGTTAACCTTAAGGTTAACTGTGAAGTATTGTAAACTTTATAAACTTTCCTGAAAAATAAGTCATTAGAAGTCTGAAACAAGAACATAGACAACTGTTAAGTGTAAGCTTTGAGTTGAATCTTTCTCTAGTAAGATATAACTTCTGATAATGCAATTAATAGCTGGAAAGGTCTTCTGGAGTATTCGGTGGTTTTCATAATTGTCATTATGATAAAGTAGCAATTACTGATTGAGACTGTAACAATGTGAGTCTTCCCACATCTGGTGGAGTAAATTATTTTATTTTTTTTATGTTGTTTGTCCAGCTGGAGCGCTATAAAGAGCTAAAGGAAATAGCAAGAAAGAAAGTAGCTACGCTAACCCAACAGCTAGAAAAACTTCGTTGGGAAGAAAAAGGGGATCAAGAAAGGCTGAAACTTAATTGGAGGAAGAAAGAAGAAATTGAGGTATTTGTGTCAAGCTAGAGTTGTGTTTTAAGGAGACAAATGTTTCTCTACCCCTCCCTCTGGTATAAATGTCTATATAAATGCGTTCAATGCTTTGACGTAAGCAAACCCTCAGCAAAGGAGATAACGTTGCAAGTGTTAGTTCAGCTTTCCTATTGCAACACATTTAGCAAATGGCTTCTAAATTTGTTCAGAGAATGGTTGTGGGCCCACACTGAAGATTTGGTTTTGAAAGCTTTGGCTCTAATATTTTACAGTTACTCAGAACATATGCTTAACTGTAGTCAGTTCCTCTTCTTGGAAGTGCAGTGTTTCTTTCAGAGATGTGCTACTGCTGTTGTCTATCCCTATGACGCTCACACCCTTTTAAGGTTCATTTTGATCACAGAAACCTTTTTTGCTGAGATGTTTTAAGGTCAGTTGTTTGTACTAGTGTGTCGTAGTTGGAAAAACCTCCTTGGTGTCCACTCTTCTCTTGCACTTCATAGGCAGGGTGTTTGGCATGAATACAGATCGTTGTTGTCACTTTGTTTCTGATTTCTTTTGTCATTGCGGATCCAAAAGTGTAATAATAAAAAATACCTGTGTTTTTCACTATGACTTGGTCGCTCAGCTGTCAATTCGTCTTCTTCTAGAAACCTGACCCTGTTAGATGTTTTGGGGTTTTTACCTTTTTCATTTTTTTTTTCTTTTTTTCCCCAAACTATGCTACCCTTGCAGTTTTGTCACTTACTAAGAAGTTAGAGAGGCAATATGCATTTCTTCACCACTTAGTTCTGGAGTCAAAGTTGGGAGGAAACTTCTTACGTTCAGAAAACTGAAAAATCCATCAGATGAAACATTACCAGTTCCTAACAGCTTGTTCTTGTACATATAGGCTTTTCCATACAAACAAGTGTATATTTTACTGTATATGAGGATGTAGAGTTATCCTTGCCATGATACCGAAGTTAATCCTTATACATCCCTTTGCTCTTGATACAATACTACTTTTCCTTTTTGAAGTCCGAGTTACTGGGGAAACCTACTTAGTATCTAAAAGTGGAATAAATTCTATTGCTTGTGCTTCTAAGACTCTGCAAGTCCCATTGTGCTGCTGAGAATGAATATAGGGACACTTGAGAAGTCATAAATGCACGTCTGACCGTTTGGAGTTCGCATTACTTATCTGTACTACTGACGTTTGATGATCACTCCTCGCAATTCAGTGTGTTAGCAACCACTCTAACATGCTCTGTCCAGTTCTGGGCTGATAAACATTAAAAAAGATACTGGTATACAGGAGTGAGTCCAGCGGAGAGCCACCAGGCTGGCTGGGACTGGAGCTCCTGGCTTCTTGAGAGGAAAGGCTGAGCGAACTGGATCTGTTCAGCATGGAGAAGGAGAGGTGAAGGGGAGATCTTATTGCTGTCTGCAGTTACCTAATGGGAGGGGATGAATAAAACAGAGCCACGCTCTTTCTAGGAGTACACAGTGATAGGATGGGAGACAACAGGCACAACTTAAAAGGCAGGAGATTCCAAATAGCTTCTAGGTAAGCTATTTCATCTCAAAGATGGCCAAACATGGAAGTGGGTGCACAAAGAGGTTGTGGACTCTCCGTCCCTAGAGCTAGTCAAAAGGTCACAAGGATTTCAGACGTTAAATTAAGGCTTAATAAAATGTGTAGGTAACAATAGTAGTTTTTCTTTCATTTGCTTTAGTTAATGTATTTTTATTCAGTTTGAGCAATTTAAAATACTTGTTCCACTGTTTGGTTTTTTAGTACGATGCTTTTATGTCAGGTTGGGACCTCTAGTTCTAACTAGAACTAGAAGGTAGTCAACTTCTTCATCTGTCCTTAGGAAAAAGTTTCTGTTATTCTCAGCCCAAGAATAGCGCTTTTTTTGTTTTAACACCTATAATTTACTAACACTGTGTAAAGTTGTTTTATTTGATGGTGTCATGATCCCTTGTGCTGAAGATGCTTTCTCTGAACTGCAGTCAAACACGGAAAATCCAGTAATGACCTTGGTAAAATTATTTTCCTTTATCATTCATGGTACAATTCAGTATCTACTCTTGAGAAAGAGATGCTATTAATTCAACATGAAATACCAGCAAGGCAGATAAGATGTGTCTCAGTACTTGTTCTGAATTAAGAGCTTTATATCATGCTATAAAGCTGTTATTTTCCTCTGGTTTGCTTTTAACACATTCTGTTTGTTTTTGCATAGGAAAACATAAAACAGACTGTGGAACGGATAGAGGAGCATAAAAAACGAATAGAGAAGTTGGACGAATATGCCAAGATATGCACGTATGTTAAAAAAAAATTAAAAGCCAATTGGATTTCTTGCATATTACGTATTTTCAAATTAACATAGCAGGTTTCTAATGCTTGTCTATTTCAAATTTTAGTGAGAATTAGAACTCTTACTAATTCTAATTAATATTTCTGTTGTCAAAATAAAATAGGAAGTATGAGGGCTCGTCCATATTTTGTTTGAAAGCAGTTTTAGAATTGCTTCTAATTTCTTGTAGGCGTGCACGTTACATCGCTGCAGGTAGGGTATGGGCCTATTAGTGTACAAATTCTGAGTGAGAGCAGGGTAGTTCTGTAGTTGTGCTGCTCTAGGACACAGTTAATATTTACATTGGGTATTAAGGGCACAGTTCAGTTCGTGCTTCCTGGATCTTGTCTTCTACCTGCTTTTTACTCTTTGTGAAATAAGGCGTATAAGCCCGCCATTGAGCAACCTGAAATAACTTTGATGTTTGCCTGTGTTTTGTGCAGGAAGTCAGAGTTGGTGATTTCCAGAGATTTTTTTTCCCAGCCATCTAATGTGTTTCCCAACCTTTCTTTTCCTATGCACGTAATGTGTGCTTTGGCTTAATGGTGTCTGTGTACTGAATGAAGTTCTGCTATTGACAGGGAGCAGCAGACCCATTTTAATTAAGTGGTTGTACTAGAGGGTGGTAGAGCCTTAGTGACTTTGGTAAGTGCATAAAGTAAGTCATAATTTTGCATAGGAATTCTCAGTCCTTCTTAGTTTTACAATATCAGACCTTTTCTTGCTGGAGGATAAAACAGTATGGTTGTGTGTTACACAGCTAAAAATTCTCACTTGAACTCGATTAAAAATAGCTTAGACTATAGAAAGCAGCTGATGCAAGAAGTAGCTTCTAATAGATACATAAAATTATTTTCATAGTCTGTGAGCACACAATGACTAATTTTATAAGCTAGAAGCTTGCATAAATGAAATAGTAAATTGCCTTCCTATTTTGGCTTCCATTCAAAGTGAGTCGTTAGCAGAGAAAAAACAGCAAGAGGAAGTGCTAACTAAGAAAATTGAAAATTCAACAATACGAATAGCTGAAGTGAATGAAGAATTGAACAAAATAGTTGGTGAACTGCAGAATGCCAAAATTGATTACCATGAAGGAAGTCGTCAGCAAATGAAAGCAGAGATACTGGAAAGTCTCAAAAGACTGTATCCGGATTCTGTGGTAATTGAATGGCCTCATTTAAATGCCTCATCTTAGAATTCTGATTTAAGAGTTTTGCCTCAGACTGACGGTGCAACTGTCTTGAATATTATTTTGAATGTTATGCTTGCTTGAGTGTACTTGGTGAAATAGTATTGCTGAAAGAATGGTAGCATATACTGGTGGTATTTTTCACAGTTTTCGTACATAGATTACTGCTTACATCAAAGAATAATTTTGAGCTGCTTTGTGACTGTGTGGTGTTTTTATTTACTTACTTTTTCTTTTCGGCTTTGTTTTCTTCCATCCTCAAACATATTTTTGACTTGCTTATTCTGAACAAATGAAAGGGAGATTCAGCTGTGAGACCACTTACTGGAGAAAAATTGTCCTTTGGAAGAAGTATTCTTTCTTAGCTGCTTGAGATTTTTTTTATGTTACAAAATGGTCTGTCTTTCCTTATCAGTTACCGTATTTTACTTAATGGCGTTACTGAAGAGTACTTTAAGTGTTCTGTGTATTGATTCTGAATTGTCAGCAGACATTGATTGGTTTATGAGGTTTATTGATATAGATGTTTGTATATCTTTTTGCTCACTCTTTGTGTTATATCCCTATTTGAAAGGAACTGGATCAGGCTGGCAATATCTTGCTGGTTTAGGGAGGAGGCGGTGTTCAAGATGTCCTCTGTCACTTTCCTTCAGGAGCTGCAAATTTAAGAGTACTTACAAATGTGACAGCTTCTAACAAATAAAAACTAGATAGGTCAAATTGGTTTCATAAATTGTCCTATTACAGAAAGTCGTAATGAGATATGCTTGAACACCAGCATGTGAGGCAACAGAGTTGCTTCTCAGCTGCTCCTTACACTCCGGTGTACTAATTCCAGATTACAGAACACCACAGTCCAAGTTGAAGTCTCAGGATGGGGGGGGGTCATGACAGATTTCACCTTCTGGTAGTCTGCTAAGTACTCAGGCAGAACTGAAGGAAGTCTTGGTGGCGATCCTCTTGATTTCATAGGCAAAAAAATGGCATACTGTTTCCAGACGTTTAGTTCTTACATCCATTTTAAAGCTTCTCTTCTGTTAAAAAACATTCTGGTAACGATTGGTGAACATTCCAGTTACTGGAATAGCCATGCAGCAATGTGATCCTACTGTATGGGTGATGTGTGCGTTTTCGTGGATTTGTCAGATCAACAAAGTGAATTTTGCAGCTGATGATAGCTTTTACAATTTAATATTCAAAATGGCATTCCTGCACTGGTAGTTTTAACTGGCAGGATTGCTATTGTTACGGATTCGGTTGGGCTGTCAATATTTGTTTTCACAGAAATCTGGCATTCCATCTGGACTTAAATGCCTCTGCCTGAACTGAAAGATCCTCTGTATAGTTTTGCATGTCTGAAACATTAAGCGTCTGAGCTGCAGGTAGAAACATCAAGTTTCTTAGAAGAAAACCAGGAAACTAAATAAAGACGTTTGTGGTGCTGGGGGTTATCCTTGCTTCTGCTGATGTTCAGAAAAGGGAGAACATTTGTCAAGAGAAGGGTAGGCAAGTAGATCATAGTAGGCTGTGATTTGATCTGGAAATTTTCTCAATTATATAATTCATGAGATAATACTGTGGATGACCTGTCACATACAGCTCTTACCAGTTGTCTTCCTGTTCTCATTTGGTTAAATTTGATAAGGCTAAAACTGTAGATACGCAAGAGGAGACCAGTAACTTCATGTCAACAAGCAGAAAAATTGTTCTTACATAAATTTACAGGTTATAATGTTCAGAATGTGCATTACTTGCTTTAATCATTCAGGGAAAGGTCAACTGTACCTACAATTACAGAAATCGAGCAAAAGGTCTTTAGGGAGCATATACAGCAAAGAACTAATTAGTTCTGTCTTCGGAGGTGTTATTTCAATATATGGCAAACAGGCTTGATTATTTGGACTATGCAGTACAAGAAAAGCAGTTTAGCTTACTTCAACAGAAAGAAAAGAAGAAAAAGATACTACGTTTTGGGGTTGAAACTGGAATACTGTCTCTCTTGCTACAGTTTTCCAGTTAACCGTACTATTTATTTAAGACGTTACTGCCATTCAAAGATCTTACTGTGGGTTAGATACTTCCTTTCTCTCCCAAAAAGATGCTTAGGTAACATTGCTATCATCATACTTCTAGAAGTGTATGCTAGAGATTCTGGGTAAAACGTTGAGATATGTAACTGTAACCTCAGGAAAAAAAAATTAAATTCCTTCAGATTTTAGAGCCATACTTTGCTATTTGGATTGACTGCTACAATTTCTGGGTTTTTTTCTGATGTACAGCCCTTGTAAGAGAGTGCAGCTGGTAGATAGGTGACACGTTTTCCTCTTAATACTTCGGTGTCTTGTATGCAGAAATAGTATTTGATATCTAAATAGCGTATTACTATCTTTCTATATTTCTATCTTCAGTTTGGAAGACTGCTCGACCTGTGTCATCCTATTCATAAAAAATACCAGCTTGCTGTTACCAAGGTATTCAGCAAATACATGACTGCTATTGTTGTTGCCACTGAAAAAACAGCAAGAGATTGCATTCAGTTCCTAAAACGAGAACGAGCTGAACCTGAAACCTTTCTTGCTTTGGATTACCTTGATGTAAGTATGTTTTTCTTTTTCCTCTCATCAGCAAGTTAATACACTTGTAAATCTTGGCTCGTTTAGGCTTGACTGAAATAGGCTTAAGTGTTAAGGCAAAGCACTTATGAGGTTCCTGTCGGCCCATTTCTCCAGTCTGCCAAGGTCCTTCTGGATGGCAGCTTGACCATCTGGCATATTAGCCATTCCTCCCAGTTTGGTGTCATCAGCAGACTTGCTGAGGGTACACTCTGCCCCATCATCCAGATAATTAAGGAAGATGTTAAACAGGGTTGGTTCCGGTGTTGAAATGGCTCGTTACTGGCCTCCAACTGGACTTTGTGCCACTAGTCACCACTTTGTGGACCTGTCTGTTCACCCAGTTTTCAGTCTACCTCACTGTCTGTTCATCCAACCCATATTTCATCAGCTTCTGAATGAGGATCTTGTGAGAAACAGTGTTGGAAGACTTACCGAAGTCTAGGTAGACAGTATCCACTGCTCTCTTCTTGTCTACCAGGCCAGTATTTTGTAGAAGGCTATCGGGTTGGTCGAACATGACCAACTTGGTAAACCCGTGCTGACTACTCCTCCAAGACTTTCTTATCGTTCATATGCCTGGAAATGGCTTCGAGGATTAGTTGCTCCATCACTTTTCCAGACATCAGGGTGAGGTTGACCGTGCTGTAGTTCCCTGGGTCCTCTTTGTTGCCCCCTTTTGAACACAGGAGTGACACCTGTTTTTCTCCAGCCCTTAGGCACCTCTTTTGGTTGCCATGATCATTCAAAGATTATTGAGAGTGGCCTTGCAGTGACATTAGCCAGCTTCTTCAGCACTCGTGGTTGCATCACATCGGAGCCCATGCATTTATGTATGTCCAGTTTGCGTAAGCATTCCCTGACCTGATCCCCTTCCATCAAGGGTGCATCTTCCTTGTTCTAGACTTTCCCCCTGGTCTCTGGAACTTGGGATTCCTGCAGGCCAGTCTTGGTAGTAAAGACGGAGGCGAAGGAGGAATTTGGTACCTCAGTCCCTTCCATATCCTGTGTCACCAGGTCCCCTGCCTCATTCGGTCCAGGCCCACGTGTTCCTTAGCCTTCCTTTTATCACCTATATAGCTACAGGAGCCATTTCTTTGACGCTTCTTGCCAGATTGAATTCCAGTTGGGCTTTGGCTTTCCTAACCCTGTATCTGTGTGCTTGGACAGTGCCTCTATATTCCTCCGGGTTACTTGTCCCTGCTTCCATCATCTGTATACGTCCTTTTTGTGTCTGAGTTTTGCCAGGAGCTCCTTGTTTATCCATGCAGGCCTCCTGGCATTTTTGCCTGACTTTCTGCTCATTAGGATGATAGCTCTTAAGGTTGGAGGAGGTGGTCCTTGCATATTAATCAGCATTCTTGGGCCCCTGTTTATTCTGGGGCTTTATCCCATGGGACGCTATCGAGCAGATGTTTGAAGAGGCCAAAGTCTGTTCTCCTGAAGTCCAGGGTTGTGAGCTTGTTTTTTGCCCTGCTCCCTCCTCTCAGGGTCCTGGACTCTCGTATCTCGTGCTCACTGCAGCCAGGGCTGCCTTTGACCTTACCATCCCCAGCAATCCTCTCCCTGTTGGTGAGTATGAGGTCTAGCACAGCATCTCTCCTCATTGGCTTCTCTGTCACTTGGGTGAGGAAATTGTCATTGATGCTTTCCACAAACCGCCTGGATTGCTTATGCCCTGCTGTGTTGCCCCTGTATGGATATCGGGGTGGTTCAGGTCCCCCATGGACCTGAACCATGGACCCCCCCCAGGGCCTGCGAGTGTGATGCTGCTTCTAGCTGTCTGTAGAAGGCCTTGTCCACTTGTTCTTCCTGGTCAGGCGGCCTGTGGCGGACACCCAATACAATATTACCTTTACCTGTTCTTTCTTCAGTCCTTACCCATGAGCTCTCAATTGGCTCATCATCCTTCTTCAGGCAGAGCTCCATGCATTCTAGCTGTTCTCACATACAGGGCAACTCCACCTCCTCGTCTTCCTAGCCTGTCCTTCTTGAAGAGCCTCTATCCCTCTGTGGCAGCACTCCAGTTGCGGGAGCAATCCCACCATGTCTCCATGATCCCAAGAAGAT
>JAHREE010000220.1:60312-95115 GCA_033628505.1 Tringa tobata
CCGGGCGCCGGGTGTTTCCCAGCCGGCGGGGACGGCGTCAGGGAGGGGACGGCGCTGCCGGCGAGTGCGGCGGTGGCGGTGGCGGGGGTAAGCGGCTCCTCTTCGCTCGCTGGTGGCCGTTCTGTTACCGGAGGGGGGCACACGGGGAATTTGGCTGGGCAGAAACCACTGCCTTGCCCAGCCCGGTCCTCCTGCTTTAATTCCGGAGGGAGTCAGCGGGCCCGTGGAGTGGGAAGGGGAAAGAGGCTTCGCTTTGCCCTGTGCTTTCTTTGTACTGAACGTTTTAGGCTGTTCTCGTGTATTAAACTGCTCAGAAAAATCGTTTGGTTCAGTCAGACCGTTGACTTGAAGTTTCAGTCGGAGAAAAGAGCTGTTATTTCAGGGGTAGGTCCTTAAATAAAATACTGGAATACGAAGTTGGAAGGGACCTCAAAGATCGTCTGTCCAAGCTCTCTTGGCAGAAGCACGATCTAGACAAGGTGACCCAGCAGCCTCTCCAGCTGAATCTTAAAAGTGTCCAGTGTTGGGGAATCCACCTTTTCCCTGGGGAGATCATTACAATGGCTGAGTGTTCGCACTATGAAAAATTTTCCTCTTGTGTCCAATCAGAATGTCCTCAGGAGTAACTTGTACCCATCACCCCTCGCCTTTTCCATGTGACTTCTTGTAAAAAGGGAGTCTCCATCTTCTTTGTAGCAAACCTCTAAGTACTGAAAAGTGGCGATAAGGTCCCCTGAAGCCTTCTTTTCTCAAGGCTGAACAAACCCAATTTTCTCAGCCCTTCTTTTCTTGAACAGGAAGAAAATAGGAAATTATAATTTCCTCTGCTCTCTCTTGTGTTTGGAGTAAAGACCCAGCTCCTATTTAGCGCTTTCAGGTGTATCTGCATTATAGTGAGGTCCAGTTGCCAGGCTGCTGTGAGGAAAGGTGGTTGGAAGGCAACTGCACATGCCTTTGGTTATTCCAATGTGTCTTTTTAAAAGTAAACCAGTGTTGAATGCAGGTGACCAGGTCCTCTGTTTTTCTAGGTATGCTCATTGAAGAAGTGTTTGTTACATCTAATAAGAGAATATTCAAGACTAGTCACAATTATTCAGTACTAAAAGGCGCAGAGAAATTTGAACTTTATCATTTGCAGTCGCTTAACTATTAAGAGTTGCTGATAATTGCTGCCACATTTGCACAGCTTCTGCTTTAGGGGATAAAAGGAAACAATGAGGTCTAAAATGTTGGTAGTGACAGCATCTTGTGGTCAGATCCTTATTTTATTAATTTTGGTAAGTTGCTAATGTAATTGCTAAAGCTTTCTTAGGGATTCTTTCCCACGTGCTTCACTGGACGGAGTTATAAAATAATACAGTCTTTCTCAGAATAAATAAGTTAGACTTCCTCCAAGTGCTCTTTTTTTGCATTGTGAACCCAACTTTTCCATATATACAGGAATCTTGTTCTCTGAATTTTGAAGTGTTTTCTTCTAGATAGGTTATTGTTCTGAATTTTAAGTGTGCTAATGTTCTTCAGATGATAGGGTAGCATCTTTATAGGATACTGTCAGTGAAGGAAGGGAGCACGGAGAAAAAAAAAATCACAAAAATATTTCTCCACTTGAAAAGACATCCTGGGTCCATTTGCAGAGATCTGTGTGTTTTCCTCAGAAATGCTGATGTCCCTCCATCATAAGGTGGGGGTTTTTTGGTTTTGATTTTTTCTTTGGTTTTTTGGGGTTATGTTTCTTTTTTTCTTTCTTTTTTTTTTTTTTCAGTTAAATGATGTCCAAACTTAGGCCTCTTGTTTCCAAAATAGCTTCCAGCATATGAACCTGAGAGCTGGAAAGCAACCTTATGAGCCATAGGATCTGGCAGAATGCTTATTTGAGGGATTAGGGTCTGCAGTCTGCAATCTCCACAACCACAGACTGAGATGTGTTTCAAAGCCAAACAAAAAATACATCCTTATAAAAACAAACCCAAGAACTAATGTACTGAAACTTGGGTATTTCTTAGTGATGATATTGTTGCCAAGTTCTTTTGCCAAGGTGCAGTCCTTCCTATGCTTAGACTTGAGACAATGTAGATAATGCAGAAATAAGTTTTTATTTAAAATACTTGCTAAGAAAAAAAAATTTTTTGTGTTGTATGGTCTGGTAAAGTAGCCAGGCAGGTACCAGAGGGCTTCCCGTGATCATTATGTCTTGCAGAAGTCCAGTTTCCACAAACTTGGTTGAATCAACTGATTGTTAGGAAAAAAATATTTTCAAGAAATGCATTAATTTACTTGAAATGAATTAACATTTTAGTGGGTATGATGAATTTTATCTTGAATTTGACACAAGTATTTTTCAACTGTGTGAATAGCCATATCTCTCTTAGCTTCAAAATGTCAATCGACTGAGCTTAAGTGGAGCTGTGCTGGGTTTACACACCCCTACTTTGTCAGCTTTGTTTCTGTCAGTGCGCGGTTGAACTAGGATGTGACATAGGGTCTTGGTTTTAAAATACTTGATAAGAATAGACAGGAGATGCTAATGGTAATGCATCTGGTTTTAATTTTGGCCTTTCCTAAGGTAGAAGCATTAAGAAATATTTTTTATTTTACTTAGGGCTCAGAGATGGACTCATCAGAACGATCAACAATTAGAAGTGAGCAGAAATCCAGGTAACTTGTGTTGCAAAGGTTATACAAAACTGTCTCTTAATGAAAATCTGAAAACACATGGAAATCCATTACTGAAAATTGGATACGAGAACAACATTGTGCTTGAAAACTTGAAATTATGCCAGAAACCAGTCTCTCCACTGACTGAGTGCTTCAAACTCAGTTAAGCTGTTTGTGAGGAATAACAGTTTGTGAGGAATGTAGCAGGAGGCATGGGGATTGTCAGCAACGTATCCTTTGTATGCATTAGCTGGCAACTTTATCTACGTGTTTATTAATCATTTTGTCTGAGGCCATTTCAAGTAAAACATCGTAGTTTTACTAAGGTAGTTTCAGATGATTGTGAAATAAGAAGTGTTAAATATCCATATTGCCAGATTACCCCTGGTGAGGCCCCATCTGGAGTACGGTGTCCAGTTCTGGGTTCCCCAGTTCAAGAAGGACAGGCAACTGCTGGAGAGGGTACAGCAGAGGGCTACTAAGATGATGAGGGGCCTGGAGCATCTCCCTTACGAGGAGAGGCTGAGGGACTTGGGTCTTTTTAGTTTGGAGAAGAGAAAGCTGAGGGGCGATCTGATCAATGCTTCTAAATACTTAAAGGGTGGGTGTCAAGAAGATGGCGCCGTTCTTTTTCCAGTGGTGCCCAGGGATAGGACAAGAGGTAATGGGCACAAATTTGAACATAAGAAGTTCCATCTAAACATGAGGAGGAACTTCTTCACTTTGAGGGTGGCAGAGCCCTGGAAGAGGCTGCCCAGAGAGGTGGTGAAGTCTCCTTCTCTGGAGACATTCAAAACCCACCTGGACACGTTCCTGTGCAACCGGCTCTGGGTGGACCTGCTCTGGCAGGGGGGTTGGACTAGATGATCTCCAGAGGTCCCTGCCAACCCTATATTATTCTGTGATTAACAGGAATGAAAATCTCTAGAGGTAGTTTTGAAAGTCAAGGGAATTCTAAGGTTCTGTATTATTGAAATCCTTGTTTGTGTACAGTGATTTAACTGTATGCTTTAAATGCATTTTCACTTTTTTGCAAAGTAATCACGAAAGCCAGACTTTCTCTACAGTTCCTTGAGCTGGGTTGTGCGGTGGATACTGACATAGAACCAAATACACCTTTAAGAGTAATCTGCGGATAGTAACATCTGAGTAGTGAAGTAGATGAACCCTTGATCTGAACAAGCATGACTGTTCTTGTGTTCATGTATCCTAAAGTAAGAATACAAGAGACTACTTTTTCCCAGAAAAAAAACAAAAATTTGTTTCTTTGAAATATTCTGAATTGTTCCTTTGAAATAGTTCTACTTACTTTCTGTCAGACACGTACTAAATAAATCATTGGACAGCCCTTTGACTCCTTTTTTTTGAAAATTTCAAATGAAATGTTGTTCGGCTAGCCCAATGGACTGAAAATCGGTAATTGTCAATTTGCATCTCAAAGACAGTAGTGATGTGGAGTTGTTGCCATTTTTTGGGCTTAAATTAATTATGCGTGATTATACTTGTCTAAAACGACAAAACTTAAAGTACATTGTCATTTTGGGGAAGGCTGTGAACTGCTGCCAATCCATTGTTCTGCACAGAGATGGAGAACTCAGTTCCTTTTGGTTGATTGGTATTTTGCGCAAGTATTAATAGTTCATGTGGACTTCTTGAGACACTCATGAGATCTTCAGGCAGGTCAGGAAATGCACTGTTAAAAAATTAAGATTTTTTGTTTTCTGTTTTAAAGAAAATTCTTAAAAAGTCTCATAAGAAAGCAGCCTCGGGACCTTCTTCTTGTGATTGGCACTGGGGTAAGTGCTGCAGTAGCACCAGGAATCCCAGCACTGTGCTCCTGGAGAAGCTGCATTGAGGCTGTAATTGAAGCAGCTGAACAGCTGGAAGTGCTTCATCCGGGAGATGTTGCTGAATTCCGCAAAAAAGTAGTCAAAGATAGAGACCTGCTTGTGGTTGCACATGATCTCATCAGAAAAATGTCACCGGTGAGTATGTTTATAACTTACAGAGTCATAGAATTATAGAATTGTCTAGGTTGGAAGGGACCTTTGAGATCATCTAGTCCAATCATCAACCTAACTCTGATTAAAAAAAAATACTGATTTCTAAAGTTATTATGTACTTTTATTATCAACAAAAATTCTTTTCAGCTTTCTAAAACTTGATTTTTTTCTGGTAAAAATTAAAATTTTGATGGTAATCATATCATACACTGTATATTTTGGAGTGGCTAAAGAATACTTGGATTTTAGTGTAAGTAAGCATTTGTTGTAATTAATGCAAGCAGGAGTCCTGACTATTAAATATACGCCATGATGTTTCTTGGAACTGAAAGAAGAATATATAGCTCTGCTGGCTAAAGCTAGAGATACCCTGAAAATACAGGTAGACCTTGACCCTATTAGTAGCCTTAGATCACCCAGACTTAATCATCACTGCAGCTCACACTTCACTGGAAATGACAGTCCATACATCAGCCGTTCATCTTGGGTTCCAGAGATTTTTAGGTTGTGCTAATAGGTTTGCCGAGTTGGAATAATTAGGGTGACATATGTACTATTAAGGTGTAGGATGTGTTGAGTGTTCTGCAACACGTGGTGAGCTTCTCTACAGGCAAAGTGTAATAGTCACCTCTCTCTTTTAAGAGGAGTCTGCATGTATAATTAGTCTTTGTAGCCTAATGTTTAATACATTTTTCTCAACCAGGAAGAAAAAACAAAACAAAACAAATACTCCCGCATAACCCCCAACTTTCATAGTATATTCCAGACTGAATCCAGGGAATGATAATTTTAGTATGGTAGCTGATTTTCAAAGCAGTAAAAGCATACTGAGAAAAGGTGAGGTTTCCATGTAGTTAGGCCAGTAACTATATTGGGCTTATAAACAGACGTTTGTTCTCTATGTAATAACAATTTATTGAATGGGTAGCCTGGATATTTTATAGAATTGTTACGTAGTCCTGTCAGTCTCAGCAGATGCGCTGGGCAAATGCAGCCTATGCTTTTAGAAAAGCATGCCTTCTGTTTGGTTAGAAGTGACCAGTGAGGATTTAACTGTAGCAAATTGGTTTTGTTTTATTGTACCTGTATTACAAGCTTCCTTGAGAAAGCCAGACTAGTATTTTGAGCTACATTAAGTGGAGCCCAGAGCACCTGAATAATTTGAGATAGTTTTTGCTGGGTTTGTACATTTATGCTTTGTATAGTATTTAAGCCCTCTCTTAAATAAATGCTTCAGCATTAAGTAGACAAATGATGGGGGGGTTCTGTTGGAGGCAGTTATAACGGTGAACGTGGTCCTTATGAAATGCTCATCTTTTTCTCTCTTCAGCGTACTGGGGATACGAAGCCCAACTTCTTCCAGGATTGCTTAATGGAGGTGTTTGATAATTTAGAACAGCACATGCAGAATCCTGTTGTTCTGCAGTCAATCCTGAGACTCATGGAGAGAGGCACGATGGTTTTGACTACAAACTATGATAATTTACTTGAAGTATTTGGTCAGCAACAGGGTAAACCAATGGAATCTTTAGACTTGAAAGATAAGGATAAGGTATGATGAGAGCAGTAAAATTTTTAGACTTTACAATAAGAGAAGGCAGCTCGTAAGCTTCATTTAAAGATGTTTTCCTGTTTAAACAATGTCAAGGCTAAAACTTCTTAATTGGTAAAGCATGTCTATAAGCTAACAGCAGATGTAGAGACGTTTATTTTATGTGTCTTTTTATTCAGAATAATCTGGTAACAGTTACCAGACAGAATTCCAGTGACGCATTTATTAACCAGTTCCCCCCCACTCCCTGGAAAAAAAACCCACAAATTTACTTAAGTTCCGTGAAGTAATTGTTAGAATCAGAAATGTGATTTCAGCTAGCTGGTTGTTAATTTGCTGATTGTGTCTTTCCTGTCATTGTTGCTGGGTCTTGCTACCTGGCTGAATGCTTGTTTAGACCAAAAAGCCAGAGGTATCTTCAGTATCAGCATTGACCTCTGTATTATAATTTGAAGTAAGCTGTGTAATTAGTAACTAAAACTATCTCTTGCTGCAGAAAAGTGTAAAAAAGGTTATTTATGCTTTAAGGGGTATTATAAGTTAGGACAGCTGTATATTTTTGCAGAATTTCAGTTATTCTAGTATATTATAGTATAACAAAAGAATGTAACTTTGATTTGCTTTAGGTTCTTCAGTGGGCCAGAGGTCATATAAAATACGGAGTTCTTCATATTCACGGCTTATATACGGATCCCTGTGGAATGGTGCTAGATCCCTCAGGATATAAAGATGTTACTCAAGATCCTGAAGTCATGGTTTGTATGGTCTTCAAAATTTTTACTGTGTTTTGCCAAACTATTTTATTGTAATCACTGTGTACACATTACCTAAGGACCTCAGCCTTAGGTAAAATTTTTTGTCAGATGATAGAGATTAAATAATTGGGGGCCCAGAAAAATGACAGTATTAATCATAAAGCCAGCAGCTATGTTGCTGGGGCAGTGTATGCTCTTGTGTATTGCTTCTTTCTAAATCACAAATCAAAATCACATCCTCAGCTGTATGTCATGGTTTTAGAGATCTTTGTATTTATATCATGAACGAACATTAGCCCCAAAATACTAGACACCAAAACAAGGGTTCATCACCACCCGATTGCTTGGATTCATCTTTTAGGGGCTTAAGCTGTTACTAGCTCTGGATCCTGGACTTAATGTTGTATCTTAGGTATTTTAAGAAATCAAATATTTAGCCATGAATATTAATTTTCCCTATTCACAGATTGATCTAACAGGACCCTAATATCCTGTCATCATAAAGCTTTCAATTTAAAATTCCCTTACTGGAAATATTTACATGTGTGGTAACTTTGATTTTTGAATGTAAATTTTTTTGTACAAACAGTGTTTCTGAAATGTCAATTTGTCCTGATCCTAAAACATACACTGAATTCAGTTCAGCAGTGATATCTGCTTCTCCTTTTAAGTCTGACATGTTTTAAGAGTTCTTATCTGGGCCTTTTGACTACTCAAGTAAATGTAGCTCTCGTGTGTTTATATTTCTGAACAGGAAGTTCTTCAAAATTTGTATCGAACCAAATCTTTTTTGTTTTTGGGATGCGGAGAGACTCTGCGTGATCAGATATTCCAAGCTCTTTTTCTTTATACTGTAAAGAATAAAGTAGATTTAGAACATTATATGTTGGTGCTTAAAGAAAATGAAGACCACTTTTTTAAGCTCCAGGCAGATATGCTGCTTCACGGAATAAAAGTAGTCTCCTACGGGAACTGCTTTAAACAATTCCCAGAGTACGTACAAGATCTGACTGGTCAAATCTGCAAGCAAAGAAGTCCAGGTAGTGTATCCTCTTTAATAAGAAAATATTGAGCAGGTGCATAGCAGGATGCCATGTGTGAGCAATCGGCAGCGGGTCTGAGGTGTTGACCTTCCACGTAGCTAGCGGTTGGCCCGTGCAGCATCTTTGCTGGTGAATGGCATGCAGAGTTGGAACACGTGACTAAATTGTAACCAAATTTTTTTCTGCAAGGTCTGCGGATTCTTGAAAATTTAATCTTTAATTCTGAACTTGTCTTTTTGGTAGCATTTGTTTAAGATGTTTACTTGTTGTATTTTTTGGCATGAACTACTCCAGTATATTGAGTATTACATTGTATGAAATACGACATGTCAGTAAAAGAAACTAAAAGAATGGAAAGAATTAATTGGTGGGATAAGCTGGTTGAGCCACAGTATCTGATTAAGCACAGAATGGGAAATTAAATCAGGACACCCAATGGTGTTTGGCTTAATACAGTTAGGGCTAATGGGGAGAAAACCTGAGTGCGAGGATAATGTTTTCTGACAATAAAATAGAAGAGGTTGTGGAATAATGCTCTATTTATGAGAGTGAATGGCATTCTGTAGAGGGTGTTTAATGCTAAAATTGGAAATAACTCCATACCTTTGACAGTAACAGTTCTGCATCGACAGGGAGCTAAATTTTACTAACTAGGGCCATTCACTGACTTTCCCTCCCTGCTCCTTTCCAGCCTGTTGTCTCTCAACTCATAAAATTCCTTAGCTGTAACAATGAAGAACCTTTAGTACAAAACCAGGGAAAAAAGCCAACTATATATTGAAGGAAAGAGATTTCTTTAATGTTTTCCAAACAAGGACAGTTCTACTGTGGCGTATCCAGAGAATTGAGGAAAAATAACTAGAGTAAATGACCTTGGGAAGAATACTGTCTCGCAGTTCTTTTATTTATCATGTCGGTGAAACTGTTTTGTCTAAAATTATTCCCAAGCAGTGAGTAGCAGGAACCTTCCCCTTTCCCTCCCTAAAAGAAAATTGCAGGTGTATGCCCCAATTATGTAATGGTTTTTGTAACCATTTAATATTACATTTAGACTGGATTAGATTTTCCTTTCCATGGAGGCTAGAAAATAATATGTAGCACAGTATGTAGGTTTCAGGGAGTTTGTCTGCAGTGCAGACCCCTAAAAGTAAGCTGGGCTGCAATTTCAGACACTGAAGGAGCCAAATCATGCCTGACAAATTTGGTGGCCTTCTGCAGCAGGGTTACAGCATTGGTGGATAAGGGGAGACTGACTCATGGGGGTATTGGTGGATGAAAAACTGGACATGAGCCAGCAATGTGCACTATCAGCCCAGAAAGCCAGCTGGATCAAAAGAAGTGTGGCCAGCAGTTTCAAGGGAGGTGAATCTGTCCCTCTGCTCTGCTCTCATAAGACCCCACCTGGAGTACTGCATCCAGCTCTGGAATCCTCAGCACAGGACAGACAGGGACCTGGTGGAGCAGGTCCAGAGGAGGGCCATGAAGATGATGAGAGGGCCGGAGCACCTCTCCTATGAGGACAGGCTGAGAGAGCTGGGGTTGATCAGCCTGGAGAAGAGAAGGCTCCAGGGAGACCTTAGAGTGGCCTTCCAGTATCTGAAGGGGCTACAGGAGAGATGGGGAGGGACTCTTTATCAGAGAGTGTAGTGATAGGATAAGGGGTGATGGTTTTAAACTGAAAGAGGGGAGATTTAGATTAGATATTAGGAAGAAATTCTTTACTGTGGGGGTGGTTGAGACACTGGAACAGGTTGCCCAGAGAGGCTGTGGATTCTCCATCCCTGGAGGGGTTCAAGGCCAGGCTGGATGGGGCTTTGAGCAACCTGGTCTGGTGGGAGGTGCCCCTGCCCAGGGCAGGGGGGTTGAAACTAGATAATCTTTAAGGTCCCTTCCAACCCAAACCATTCTATGATTCCAGATACAACCTTTCTGTTTTGGGATGTTGCATTAAAAGTATAAAAACTTTTTGAGTGCTAACTTGTGCTGTTGCTGTCTCTTATGCTTCTCTAGATGCTGATCGAGTGGACAGCACAACACTGTTGGGTAAGTAATGTTCTTATTTTCACAGAAGGTTCCATAATCTGTCAGTGGGTAAAAAATAGTCTTCTATTTACCAAGTAATTGAATTATTATTGTGCAGCGCTCTCATTTAGATCTGAAAGTCTGCTTAACAGATTCTCTTTTTCACTCTCTTTTTTTTCTTTCTACATATCAGCTGATAACTGATGGCTCTCAGCTGTCAATAAAAGGACAAATGATAGAATGGAAAAGCTCCAGAAAATGTATATAAAAAAATACTAAAGTTGATCAGAGTATTCTAAGATACTATTAATATCCGTGAGGTTTTGGCTTAAATTTCCAAACATACTTTGGCTATTTTGAATGCCTTCTTTAAGAAGGTATAGAATACTGAATCTCAAGCTTAAGCGTGTAGCACTGAAGGTGAATTTTTGGCCAAGTGTTTTTCAGGTATCTTTGTGATACTTCTGTGAATAAGCAGAGCAATAACACATTCCAATTTATAGTATAAAATAGCAAAACTTCCCTTTGAAGCAACACTTCAATTTAAAAAGATTACACTTCTAAGATATTTGTGCTGCTGCTGCAAATAAATCGGAACTGTATAAAAGTATCATTTCATTATTGCATATGAAGGTCTTTGGCATTGCAGGAGATTAAAAACCCCACTTTTTCACAATCAAAAAGTACACAAGGTCCAAGATACTTGTGGGTAGGTGTAAAAGCAGAGATTACTTTTGTAATTCCAACTAGATTTTAAGCTTACCTGTCTTTCAGGTGAGTTCATAAATCCCTTTTTTCAGTAAAGTACAATTAGGCATCAGTGGAGAAGAAACTAAAAATCTGAGCACAATTTATTCCAGTTCCACTTAACATAAAGCTCCTTTAGTAACTTATTAGCACCCTCTTCACAAGTAATTTTAGCACCTATGTACTTGTATTTTGGAATACATAGCAAGTAAAGAAAAAGAAAAGAATTATTCCTTAACACAGATTTGTACAATACTGTCTGAAGTGATGGATGTCCTGATTTTGAAGGCATTCCCTTCCATTCATTTTTACTGTCCAGCTATGCTGTTTATACCTTCATAGAATCATAGAATTGTTCAGGCTGGAAGGGACCTCCAAAGGCCATCTACTCCGACCTCCCCGCAGTCAGCAGGGACACCCCCAACTAGACCAGGTGGCCCAGGGCCTCGTCGAGCCTCACCTTGAATATCTCCAGGGAAGGGGCCTCAACCACCTCCCTGGGCAACCTGTTCCAGTGCTCCACCACCCTCACAGTAAAGAACCTTCTCCGAATCTCCAATCTAAATCTGCTCCCCTCTAGCTTAAAACCATTGCCCCTCGTCCTGTCATTGCAGGCCTTTGTAAACAGGTTCTCCCCAGCCTTCCTGTAGGCTCCCTTCAGGTATGGGAAGGCTGCTATTAGGTCGCCCCAGAGCCTTCTTCAGACTGAACAACCCCAGCTCCCTCAGCCTGTCCTTGTAGCAGAGGTGCTCCACCCCCTGATCATCCTTGTGGTCCTCCTCTGGACCCGCTCCATCAGGTCCATGTCCTTATATTGAGGGTTCCAGACCTGCACACAATACTCCAGGTGAGGTCTCACCAGAGTAAAGCGGAAGGATCACCTCTCTGGACCTGCTAGCAATGCATCTTTTGATGCAGCCCAGGATGCTATGGGCCTTCTGGGCTGCAACTGCCCACTGCCTGCTCATGTCCAGCTTCTCATCCACCAGCACCCCCAAGTCCCTTTCCTCAGGGATGCTTTCTAATCCCTCACCCCCCAGTCTGTACTGATGGCGAGGACTGTTCCGGCCCAGGTGCAGAACCTTGCATTTGCTCTTGTTGAACCTCATGAGGTTCGCCTGGGCCCACCTCTCTAGTCTGTCCAGGTCCTTCTGGATGACATTCCATCCCTCTGGTGTATTGACACTACCACACAGCTTGGTGTCGTCTGCAAACTTGCTGATGGTGCGTTTAATCCCCCTGACTATATCATTGATAAAAATGTTAAACAGTATCGGTCCCAGCACGGACCCTTGAGGAACACCTCTTTTGACTGCTCTCCATCTGGACTTTGAGCCATTGAGTACCACCATCTTTATGCGACTGTCCAGCCAGTTCCTTATCCACTGAACAGTCCACCCATCAAATCAGTACCCCTCCAATTTGGCAATCAGGATGTTGTGGGGGACCGTGTCGAAGGCCTTACAGAAGTCCAGATAGATCACATCCATAGGTTGTCCCTTATTTACTGACCTAGTCACTTTATCACAGAAGGCCACTAGGTTAGTCAGGCAGCACCTGCCCCTAGTAAAGCCATGTTGGCTGTCCTGAATCACCTCCCTGTCCTTCAACAGTAGCTCACGCCAAGTATTTTTTTCCTCTGAATTAGGGATCCAGACTTCTTAAAGAAGCTTCTCACCTGTGAAGTCCTTCCTATTTCATATGTTAATACCAGAGCTCAGGGTTAGGAAGCATCTCGAGATCACTGAACCGGGGCAGACTTTCAGTAGGGTTAGTGTTACAATTCAGAATCCAAATACAAGGACCTCAGTGGACCATTATTGCATTTATCTTAATATTTGGTGCTTGTAATAAAAAAAAAAATATACAAATCACATGTATGGAGCAACTCTAAAATACTTCTTTTTTATTCCCCTCCTTCCCCTCCACCTCTTCCTCCACAGGAACTTCGTGTGCGGACTGTGCTAAAAGGAAGTTAGAAAATGGCAGTGACTCTCCCAAGAGAATCAAGCAGTCAGACAACGGTATACCCACTACTTAATGAAAAAAACAAAACCCAACAACAACAAATAAGCCAACCCAGAAGCTTTTTAACAGTAGGTGTTTTACATCTCCTGCATGGAAGGTTTTGAGCTGAGTATTTCCATGGCTTTAAGTGGAATAAAAATTGTGCATCTTAGGCTTTTCTCTTCGGGAGCTGTAAATATGTAATATATGTAAAGCTTGAGAGTTGTACTAGTCACTCTCCAAACACTTCCATACTACTCCAACTCTGTCTGCAGGGTCAGTTAGAAGCAGGTGCACCTTTCCTCTGCCTGTGCATCAAGCCACTTGGACCAAGCTCTTACCAACAGAGGTAACGTTTGAATCTGTCAGAAATGACTTGGCACACCTGCGACTATCTGTTAGTTGCCTTTGAAATGAAGGGGTTTCTGTTATTTTCTCCTCAGCTGAACTGCAGGGAGGCTGCTGGAGGTTGAACTCTTCAGGGGTCTGTCAGCACAAGGCTGCTTGCAAGATTCAGATCCCTAAGCTGTTAGAAACAGGAAATGTTGTTTCACGTCTATAGAACTTGCATCACAATAACCTATTTTATGCTTTTAGTGTGAGGATTTGTTTTCATTTCTCAGTCTAAGGCATGAGAGCACACAGGGAGGAAAGGCTGTAATAGTAATGTATCAGCAAGGATATACCATATGTTCGTGGGGGCTTACTGACTTACTTGCAGTTTATTTCTATGGAAATATTTTAAATATTGTTGTTTAAATCACAGAGTATGCTGCCAGTTATCTCAGAAAGCAGATAATGGATACTCTTAATGCAGTAGAATTAAAACCAGTTAGTATCTAATTATGTATCTGTAGACAATTTCTAGTGTCTGACTTCAGTTGAACTACTCCAATGACCGAGGTTACGCACTGCATTAACTGTTGGGGTTTTTTTTCTGAGGTGCTGTTACTTCACTGACCACTGAATTGTCTCAACTTAACTGACATAGTTACCGGTCCAGTTGATAACACTGGTAGTCTTCTGAGATTTTCTAGTTAGCTGCCTCTCACCTCAGTGTCTGCAGGAAAGCATCTTCAGGGCCATTCTTTGTTTCGATACTGGCACATTTGTATCTGGCAGTCCTGGAGGGTTGCTTCAGTCAGGTTTCTCTGCTTATGATTTTCTTTGTTACACCTGCTGAGCTCACATCACACGATAAGGAGGTTTTACAGGGAGTGGAAGTCTGGGCAGTGACAGATGGGTCTGTCAGCTGACCGTTCTGTTTGAGTTGTGGTACATCAACTCTTTACTCTCGTGTCACAAAATCTTTCCAGACTAGTAACTACCGTGATGGGTCACGTTTTTGTGGTGTGGAAGTCTTTGTCCCAGTTCTGAAGTAGGTAAAGATCTGAAGATACTTTGCCTAGAAAAGCAATCTTAAACCATGTACGCACACCGACTCTTGTCTCTTATACCCTATAGAAGAAAATACCCAGTCATCTTTAATGATTGACAGTCTGGAAATCATACTTGGGTCTTAGTATGTGCTAAGGACCTCAAGTATCAATTCCCAAGGTTTCAGCTGTTTTTTTTAAAAGATAAAAATCAAAAGTAAAACCAGTCTGAATAGAGACTATACTTGTCCTCTCCCTTTGAGAGACTGTATTTGTGCATAGATCACTTTTGAAAATTGAGTCTTTTAGCATCACATATAGCATTATCTGCAAGACTCTGACCTCTAAGACTTGCTTCTCTAGTGAGCATGGACTGGCTATTTTGAAAAAGTGATCAGTCATGCTATTTTGGATGCTAATGAATCAGCTTAGAACTCTTAAATTGTTGCTTTGAGCTGCAGCAAAATTAGTCCGATGAGCAGAGCTATTTATCACCCTGATTACTGCAATTATTTAAGCCAACCCTAAAATCATGTAACTCCTTATCTTGTGCCTGAAGTCAGACCTCCATTAGGAAATGGCATCCCCTCCCTTTGGTGAGGGTCAGCACTGGTGATTCTTTTGTTCTGTAGAGGCTGCTGAACTGCAACTTGTACAACAGCCTCCCCTGGCTCAAGTGCCATTTATCTGTATCCTGAAAAGCAGATGAGTTGAGTAAGGGGTTATTTCAATTCCTTATGTACACAAGCAGAAGGTATAAATGCCTTGCTTTGGTTTTGTGCACTGCTTTCTCCCCCCTGCCTCCCCAATCAAAGAATATATTTTTAGACTGTCTTGCAGCTACCTCAGGGTTTAAAATACAGTCAAAAAGGACAGAACCTGAAACTTGTCCGTTCCATTAATCTGTTAAGTTAAAGAGTAACTTGTTTAAGGCCCTGTTCAGATTGTTACCCGAGTCCTGTGAAAGAATTAACCATACTCACATGTTAAATGATGTTTGCCGATTCTACTGTAGATGGCTTTTTCTACTTAATTCTTTTTTTTTTTAAATGGGAATAAGATATTTACTGAAAACAAACTTGACCATTTATTATCCTGTTTTGCTCAAGCTGTGTAATGAAGTTGAAAGGACATCTCTGATGATGGCATACACTCTTTTAATAAAATATTTAAAGCCAAGTAGACCATTCTTGCATAGTAGCTAAAAAGTGCAGCTTCTACCATTCTTCAAACTGTTCAATTCTTTACTGTATTTTTTTATTTCAACCAACTGTTCCTAGCCAATGGTTAAAACCACCACAAACCAAGACACATCTGTCAACGGGTTATGAATTAACGGACTGATGCTAAGTCATGACTTACAATCAGAGTGAATAATTTTATTTAATAAAGTGGGACAGCAACATACATACTTGATAAACATCTGTCTACAGTACAAGTGGACACAATTATCTGTTGTTGAAATGTTCGTATGTCATGCCTTCCTTATACAGCAACCCAACATGTCCAGACATCACCAGTTGTGTGCAACAAGCACAGTATTAGCATTTAGGTAGATGTGCGTCAGCACCGTGGTGGATGAAAGGAAAGAAGTTACCATTATTATGAACAACCATAAACCAAATAAAGCTCTTCAGCATACAAGGAGGTGAAACATAAGCCAGCTGAAGCGATCTGTAACCAACTTTGTTATGTAGCTGTCCCAGGGAAGGCGTTTACTTTAATGGCCATGCTTCTGTTAACTTTGCTGCTAAGATGAAGCATGGCCATTAAAGTAAACGACTTTCCTGGCACAGCTACTTAACAATCTCAACTGCAAACACACACACTTTTTTCTAGGGCTGCTACCTGTATGGCATCTGACTCCCACCCGTTGTATTCTTACCACTTTTCTGTGGGGTAGAACACCTCAAAAGGGAATTTTTTCCAGGTTACATCACACCTGTAGAGATACATCCGAGCTTTTGTAAAGCTAACTAGTATTTTCACAAGGTTGCCATGGAAGACTGAAGTCTTATTTGACATCACAAAAGTTACATAAGATAATGGGCAGATTTAAAACTTTTGTTTTAAAACCCAGGAAATAATCTTATCTGAAGGCAAACAGATGCGGCTGCAACACGAAAGAGAGGGATTGTCAAGGTCTTGACGACTGGTAGCACTCATCTTAGCAGTGCACTAGAGATACGGCTAAACACACTACTTTTCACAAGAAAAGCAAGAGGCTTATTCTTTGTAATAGCGTGCTCACCTCAACTTGTAATCCTTTAGGGGAAAAAAAAAAACCCAAAACACTTGAAGAGAACGCTTTGCATACCAGGATGTACACACTTCAGTAACAACCTCTGGTTATCTCTTACTCGTTAACAAAACTGTATTAATGACTAACAGTTACTTCCTTCAACGTTTTAGAACACTGCTTTGTTTGAAAGGTAGACATTTCTCTGTCAACCTCTAATAGCCACGTTCAAACTCGGATTTCTAGCACTCAGCTGTGTACCCAGTTCCTGCTGTCATCACCTGGCCCTGAAATCATCTCTGCCTTACTCTCCAACCGAACTGCCTTTGTGCTGCTCTGTACTTTCCTGGTCATCGGTGTCCGGATACTCGGTAAGATCCAAAGTCAGCACTCGACTGAACATAACGTCGTCGTGCTGGGAAGAGGAAGGAGCGTACAATTGAAAACATTTCTGTTACTTGAAATAAGCATTTCGTAAATGACTATGAGATACAATAATGACCTGGAGTTACCAAAACGATCTTTTCATCAAGCCAGTAACTGAACTTATTTCTGAACACAAAATAGTTCAAAGCCAGTAACACAATTATGTACATGATTCACTTTAGTACACTTAACAGTGTAAGTCAGTACCTCGACAAAAAACAGTGTGTATCGTTTAACAAGATTTGGTAATACTTAGCTGTTACCTCTGGACACACTCCAATCAACGCATCTGCTTTGGAATAAAACTCTTTCTTTAGAGAAATAACTATCATTTGAATCTTCTCATGTGCCTGTTCTCTAATGAAACTTGATACCTTGGGAAAGAAGCCAAATATTTCAGTAAGTTCGTTCTGGCAGACTTAAACCATGCTATAATTAGGGAATGATGAAGAAAGAGCTGAACTCCGTTAGCTGCAGAATTCAATTAATAAGCAGGATAAAATGAGAAATAAAATGGCCTTTAGGTACTTTGCATGTTCTTAAGAGAACCCCTCGGATTTGCTGCTTTTAGAACATGCATAAAAAAAGAATCCTTCCCTCCAATGAAGAATGTTTATATAAAAAGGCCGGTACCAATGAAAAATAGGAATTTAAACCCGGCCCTAGTCTAACATCTCATACAAACGTTATTTCAGTCCTAAGCCCAATATATTTTAAAACAGGTGAAGACAGTGTAACCAACTCTTTATCCCAACAACCTGTAATGAAAAGCAGCCACCCTTCTACAAAAGTTATTATTATATTGTTGATAACAGGGTAAGGTGAAAGGGACCAACTTACTTTATCGATATTTGTGTTATCCAAGGCAGCATCTATCTCATCTAAAATGAAAAAAGGTGCTGGCCGAAAACTGTAGAAAACAAGACCGTATTTACATTTAGATGCAAAAATGTTAATATACATTCTAATTACTTTAGAGATTCACTTACTCTATCGTAAAATTTTGATAAGAAGCAATGACAGGTAAAAAGTAAGGACTTTAGTAATGTTTGAACACTCCATTAGGTTTTTTTAAACACGCTTGTAAGTACAACACTGTCTATCTTCCTGCCACTTACTCAGCCACATCCTTGGATAATCTCGCAATATCTCTTTTACCTGTGTATGGCAAACACAAGAGCCAGAGCTGCCACAGATTTTTCACCTCCTGACAAACTGTCCATTGGCATAAAGCGTTTTCCCGGAGCCACACAATTAAATTCAATGCCTTCCAGATAAGGCTCCTCAGGATTTTCAGGACTAAGGAATGCCTGGAAATGCACACATATCGTTATTAATAGCAACATTTATAATATTGTTAAAATGGATGATTTAAAGTTGAAATATTAAATTTAGTTACATTTATTTAAATTAACTTTAATTAAATTTATTTAAGTTTAAAAATTAAATTTAATATTAACTTTAAATACTGACTGAGCTAGTGTTGAATTGACTGAAGTCTTAGCTCCATTTGTAGGAAACACCTGTTCGTGTACACTATAAGATTTCCCAGTGAATATGCCTTCATTAACTGGCCTCCTAGCTCATGGTTCAGTAACAAAACCATTTTGGAAATGGTGCCACATATTTGTTATTTACAAACTTGTAAGTAAACTTGATTTTTATGTAATTGCTTTTATTTTTTTTAAATCATTAAAATCTTAAGACTTCAAAAGCAGTTTTCTTTTTTGTTTGGAAGCAAATATACTTCCAAAACTACACTTTCTTGTGAAAGGCTAGTTTTTCAAATCTAGCTTTGAGCTGAAGAGAGATTTTAATACAGGTAATACAGGCTTTTTCTATACTTTGTATCCTGGGTTCCCAGGTCCATAAAGTAGAAGTAGTATTTTGGAGGAACGGCCATTTTACCAAACCAGTAAAAAGTGTGGTGGATAAGCTAATTGCTACATGGTTTATTTTTCCCACGAAATAGAAGAGACAATAAAACAGACACAACCTCCTTCTCTCTGCAGAAGGGGATACAGATACAAGAAAAATTTCCATAATTGACACTCATTTCAAATGGCTCCTCTTGGATCAATAGATACAATTTCAATATCAAGAAAGTGTCACCTTAAAATTGTTCAAGTTGCAACCTAGGCTACCACCTCTGATGGCAAAACTCAGAGCTGACCCTTTCCTTTAGCTCACCCCAGCAACTGCCCCCCACAGAGCCATCCTTTCTCTTCCAATGCAATTAGACCAGCTTCCTTCACCTGCTACGTTACTATCTAGTAGGCAGGTTTAGCTACCCAGCCAATCACAGGATAATCTCTTGACCAGGTTACCACTATGACTCAAATCAAGATACAGTAAATAGTAAATAGTGATCTATTATTTTTAACTGGATCTATACTGACGATTAAGTGTTTTTAATTAGTTATTGGCATCACTAGATCTGTAAACCAATGTTATTTTTAAACGATTTACTCAAATATATTTCCCATTTGTGTCATGATAATTTCCAAGCCTACTAAATACAAAGAGTAAAGCTAACGCAAGAGTAGTCCCCGATTTTGTTTAAGCTTTAGATCGCATTTCCCTGTCTAATATCAAGCATGCTTTGGCATATTACCTATTCCTCCTCCGAACCTAACATCCTGAAGTCTTTATTATTCGTGTAATTTTCTTCTTCAGTGCTGAAACTGTCTTTGGAAACCGAAAGTGTTACTAAGTACTCTTCTTCCGAATAACAAAGCATCAAGTAGGCCTTTTAAGCCAAGACCTAGGAACATAACACACCTGAGCGCTGCTGTTCCTGCAAAGTCTCTTGTAGATCTGATCAATAGCTATGGAGGCATGCTCAAAGCACCGGCTAAAAAGCTCGTATCTCTTTTTTTTCACTTGTTCAAATGCTTGCTTGCATATTCTGGCCTCCTTTCTGCTGGTCTCAAAAGCTATGGAAAAAAATTACTGAAATTACTCCGTAATAAACTGCTAAGCATATCTTCAGAAGAACTATGTATTATGCAAAATAAAAATCATCAAGGAAAATATTTATTGCAGAATGAAGTTCTGATGCACATAACAAAGAGCATATCAATATTACGAGCTTTCTCCCAGATTTCAAATGGAGGCCCCCAAACCTGAAAAGCTGGGATGTATTCAATCCAGTTTATGCCAGTTTATTCGTCTGGGGCAACGAACAAAATTATTCTCCTAATTCCTTCTGTAAGCAGGGTAGCCTTAAACAGCACCAGCATTTACCTGTTACAGCTTCACAACTCCTGGATTTTCTCTATATGTTAATGTCTGCAGTGGTCTTTGAGGATACCACTTATTTCGCATTAATCCTCATGCCAGAGTTCTGGACAACATGTGTATGTTCCTTCAATTATTTAACAAAAAATTAAAGAATTTTATGATTAAAGACGGTAACTTTTAGAAAAAAATTAAAAATGCTTTATGATGTCATTTGGCCAACAAAGTAGCTTTCTAATTATTCAAACTGTATTGCAATAAAATAATGCAGACAAGAGTACACATTAATAAATTGTTTACATATAATGAAAAAAGACAACTGAGGATAAACACTTGAGCACAAAAAATACCCTAATACCTGAAAGAAGCAAAGCCAGCAGGACTAACCCCAGAAAGAGGAATTTCAATTAGGGTGAAAACTCTCGCAATCACTAAAGAGATTAATAGTAAAGATTCAGCGTTACCATCTATTGATTCTTGGAATTTGCCGAGAGCTATCTGTAATTTCTCTACTGCTCTCAAATTTGGGGCTGCTGTCTTCATTAAAGTATGCTCTTTAGATTTTATTTCCTGCTGCATCTGGTTCAGTTGATCCTCTATATCTTTATCAGACTCTAGGTCCTAAAGAAAAAAAAATAAATACTAGAGCAATAAAATGTGCTTTTAGGCCAAGACATTTCATCATATACGGCAAGCACTCATGGTTTCTGGAAGAAATACCCCACTCATCTAATAGCTTTAACTGGAAACACAACAAAACAAAAAACTCCACTCGGAGTCTTAGTTCTCAGAATAGATTTACTAGGTCCTAGACATTGTTCCACAAGAACTTTAAAAACAGACAACAAATTCTCTTTAGTCTAGAAGTCAGGGTTAAAATACAACACAGGAGGAGGATTAGCTGGCTTCACTACTTGGTTTGTAAAGAAAACCTTCGAAGACAGGGTCTCGATGAATTCTTCAAGACAAGTTCCAGTGACAACAGACTCGTCCCTTGCTCTGTACTTAGCCTCTGACATTTAATTATTTTCCTTACTATTAAAAAGGAAAAAAAAATTAAAAATTACAAAAACTCCTGAGAAAACATGACCTAATGGACTGTTACTGAGGTCTTACTTATGGTACGTCTCAGTCTCCGAGAACACTACAAAGAGAAGGTGGGACACCACCACTAGCAGCCAAACATTGGTTTGTAGAGTTTCAAGTCATAACCTTACAACTTAAAGGCAGAAGGTAAAGGAGGAAGGAAAAATCAGGAGTTCTATTTACTTTTTCTCCATTCTATTTATTTGTCTGTCTTAGGCAAGTTTTAAATTAAATTTAGTTATATGGAAAATGGACCTATCTAGGAATCCCATGCACTCTTGCTATGTATGACTGCAAAACCAAAACACACGCGCAGGTGCACTCGAGCTTAACAGCGTTTTTAGGAAGTTTCATTCAAAGACTAGGCTGAGGGATAAAGAATTTCATCAAAGAAAGTATTTTAAATTAAAAAAAATAAATAATTGATGTCTAATGATTTCAAACAAAAGAGATTACCTTCAGGTCTTCTGCTAGGCTACTGTAGTCAATCTGAATTGCCTCTTCCCTTTCATAGATACTTGATGTAGTCTGAGTGTCTTCTGTTTCAGTTCCCAGCTACAAATACAAAGGACATTCCAGTTCAAAAATATGACAATTAACTTTTAAACTGTGAAAACTATGCACTAGAAGGATATAAAATGAGGAGAGGGTGATAACATGGTAGGAGGCAAATTTATTTCATCGCTAGCCAAAATGGAATTAGCAGTTACTTAAGACCTCATGAGTCTAATCAAAAAATGCACCTTTTAAATGAGGATGAAAACACCTGCTCATTTCAGTTTGAAGCTAAGACGAAAGCAGCAGTGGTTTATATATTTGGAACAACGTGCATCCTGTAAATCTCCTGATTGGAAAGATTTACTTTCCCATGATAATTTAATCCGCTTTTAAGGAGAGGCTCTGACGTGTGCAAGTTGAGGCATTTCTTTCACTCGGTTGGCCTCACAAGAAATCAGTAGCTTCCACTCTGTACGGCACAGACAAGAGTATCTTCTGGACACTGTAAGCTTGGAATTCAAACAGCTACTTTCCCTTGAATGAAACATGCGCTGCATGTTGTTACCAGTCCCTTTCCCACCGAGATTCTGTCTCGGAACCAAATCTCACTGGTCTTCTCAGTGACATTAATCAGGAATCTAAGTTGTTATTCCTACTGCCCACCTCCTTGGTTTCATCTCTTCCTTATTCACAAACAGCAGCAGCTGAGCTTCCTACATACTCTGATGATTAGCAGTCCATGCCATTTCCCTTCAGAGATTGCCTGCCTCGTTGCCTTCACTTTGTCTTATGACCCACTCATTCGTACATATTCTCCAGCCAAAGTAATACTATTTTCTAAGTAATAGACAATTCCAAATTCATAGACTTGTCCGTCAAAACCCACAGCTCTTTTCTTTTGTAACAATGGAGAAAGCTTAATTTCTCCTTACAAAAAGATGTGCTGGAAAAAAGAGGGAAGATGGAGAAAAATAACATGGGTCGATACTCTGACAGCAGGAGTATTTCTATTTTAGCCTATGATTTCTGTGAATATCTACTGAAGACATAAGGATGATTTTAGACAGCATTTATATTATGGATGATTAACCAAATTATTATCTCAATCCATGCACACGCCTTGTTTCTTTACATTTCTGAACTGACTCTTGCATGTCCTCTTACGTACGTATATCTAGACTATTCCATCATACCAGTTTTCTTGTACCACCCTAATTTTGCATAGTGCACGAGAATACATCTCAAGCACAAGCAAAAATACTTGCAAACAGTATTTTTTGCTGTTGCTGGAGGCAAAAAGCCTCCTCTTGAATGGATGAGGCCTGATCACATGAAAACAGTGCATTTATTTTTAACATTACTACCTAAGAAAACAGTCCTGTAAGGAAAATATAAATATCTTTAAATTCAAGACTGAATAATTGCTCCTCTGCGGTATCTATCTTCTCTAAACATTTTAAGTACCTCTACTTCACTGATGTCATCCAGTGATCCAGATAGGAGCTTTATTTTCAAGTCCTGCACCTTGCATTCAAGAAGCAGATTATGTCGTCTTAATCTTTTCTCTTCCAGAGAGGTTTCTATAGCCGTAGCTTCCTTTTGTAATTTTGTAGCTTCCCTATATACACAAAAGGCACAAAACAAAGAGTAGAAGCATCACTGCCAATAACATCCACAGCCACACAGCACGAAAAACAATTATGAAGCACAAAGAGGGCTTTTTCCTCTATAGTTGCCAACACCAAGGAAAACGGTACTGAACTTCTTCCGTCCCCTTCATTCTCCCAAATTACTCAAGAGGGAGCTGGGAACCACATACTATTCCAGCACACAAGCTGACACGCTGCTGTTCTGTAGTAACTCTAAACTCTATTGCAAAATAAACACCAGTAGCACGGACACGGTTTCAGTGTATTACCAACTCCACACTCTAGCATGGTCAAATAGCTACCTTTCCTAACTACAACTACGCTCTGTTCTGCTCAGCTCTGCTGAACAGGTATGGAGATTTGAGCCTCTTAAAATTTAAATCAAGTATCTTTTATCATTACTCTCCTTGAAATACATCTTGATTCTTTGCCACAAATTCCTCTGATAGCATCAAGTTGCCAAATAAGGTAGAGGCGCCTCTCGCATAAGACGTAGCACTATAAGACAGGAGACTTATATTGTTAAGATTACGCACTATAAAATGCATGGCTGGTCATCAAATCTATAAGTTTCTATAAAACTCCACAAGTTTACCGAGCCAGACCATGCCAACACGTTGGTTTTTTAAACACAAAGACGACTCCTCATTAAGGGACATTAAACACATCAATGATGAGCAAGCATAAGAAAACCAAAGTATAAACTGTCCCCAAAGCAGTCGATTTAAAAGAACAGTAAAGACAAAACAGCAACCTAAAGTTTGTATTACTTTAAGATATCCAACACTTGAAAGGCCTGCAGAAAATGTGAACACTGAATTTGGAAAAGAAATTTTCCTGTTAACTGAACCAAACGTACAAGTCAAACACAAACATGAAACTGCCAGCACACTTAATATTCCTCCCTCAATCAAGTTCTAAGCTAGGACATACTTATCAGAAGACACTACACATTTATCAGGAATCACAACAAAACCCAACACTAGGAAGACAGTAAGATAATGTTATTCTATATGGTTTATGGGATGGCTCTCAGGAAATAATCTCATTCACATTACTTTTGGGAACCACATACTGAATTAGAAACACTTCTTAACTAACGCATACTATAAATGCAAATTACCCTGTCTCTAATGAATCTTTCACAAGAAAACAGAACAAGAGAAATTCAAACATCTGATCACTAAAACTGCTCTCAATATTATCACATTAATCATTTTCCCAGGAGTACAGTTAGTAATTACCTATTAAGAGTTAACAACTTCTTTCTCAACTCTTCAACTTCGTTTTGGGCTTTTATGACCTCAGATTTATGAGCACTTAATCTATCCTTAAGATGTTGCTGCTCCTCCACAATTTCATTCACTTTTTTTAGAAGCTTCTCCTCATCCTGCATAGAAACATTTACATTTTTAACTGTTCACCAAAAATCTTGATATGGAACCTTTATTATAGAGAAAGAAAGAGTTAACGTTTAAAGCTGTGTTAAAGCATTCAGATGTGTTTACAGCACCAAGCTGGAAAGGCACTAGGAAAACAACCTGTCTTTTACATAGGAAGGGCCAGTTGTTTTGTGTACACAGGCACAGCCAGGTTCAGATTTGTGACTCTAACAGCTTAAACTATAAAACCGTCAAGCAAGGCAGGGACCCTAGGATGCCTATGGTCTGTAGGCTACTCCCTTTTCCTCAATTAGTCCCTTACCCTGCAAGAAGGATCCCATCTGCTGTACACCTACAACATATTTAGCAACACCTAAGGTAACTTGAGATCCTTTAAAAAGTATTGTTCATTAAAGATGAATTGTGAGGTAACCCACAGAGAACGAAGGATCTGTTGGAGGTACTCTAGACTATACCATTGCTAGAAAGGAGGTGCTGGAATACAGTAAACCTAGCGCTACGTGGACGAAGACATGGTCCTTAAGAGACTAATGTTATGGCAGCTTAATCAAGACTTACTGGTGTTGCGGTATCAGGACAACGTACCTTCAGAATTTAACACATGCGATTCTTCTCCAGGCAAAAAAATACCTGAAGTTGCTCAGTGTCTTATTTTCGAAGAATTATGCACACGGGCATGAAGTCTGGCATTTTTTTGTGCATGAGTGAGTAAAGGGGGCACTGTTTTTCCGCAGTATTAGAAATACATGTCTTCTAATGTTAAAAATACAGACTTCAAATAATGTGTGGGGGACTTGTTGCCCACTGTGGGGCAGTTTTACATTTTGCTGTTGTTTTTTATTCAAAGCAGTATTATACATCTTTTCTCCTTCACTTTCCAGTGCACCACAAGCACAGTTTATTTAACAGGCAACATTAACACAGCAGAAATTACTTACAAATAAAGAACACTACGAGGGAGGAATCCGTATTACTTCAACTAAAAAAATCTAAATTAGTTTTCACGCAATTATTTTAAGCCTATTATTGGCTGTGAAGCACCTTAAAGATGCACAGCACCAGAGCTGTTTACTGTTACTCACAAAATCCTCTAAAGCATCTCAGCCACAGGAGATGGTTTTTCTGCAGTCATATGCTGCACTTTCATATAAGTAAGCCAAACACAATAGAGCAGTGTATATACAGTAATCCCAAACGTAATTTTTAGTAAGCTTATTTTCATTAAGTACCCTAATATTATTCCAAGGTTGAAATGACGATATGCAACTGCACTTTTTAAAATTCACAAAGTCAACACTGATTAAGCCCTGGAAGAATTACTCAACAGAATCAACTAAGTTTGTTCAAAACTGTAATTTGGTGCATTCTTTCCTCTCAGCCCTGAAGACGTATGTATGTATTACGGTTACCTTCTGTAGCCCAGTAATCTCAGCTTCTTCTTTATGAATCGTCTCCCTCAACTTGCTGACAGCGTTTGTTAATTTTTGTAGACGATCACGATTGTATTCCAGCTGAACGTTTAATCGGGTCTTCTGATTTTCAAACTCCAGTCTAGTCAAAGTCCAGTATTTCAAAATAACACTTACAAAGCAGGGTAGTAACTGTAGTTTTACGTTCTTGAAAGATGCATTTTCACTTTGACTATTTAGATAGCATTTTTATATCTTCTACTCAAACACAAAAATTTGCATACATTTGGATCATGGAGACCACTATACCACATCCTGCGGATATACTGGAAGTTACAGAAATACAGTGATAATAGTTCAAAAAATACAATATAAAAATACAGTACGGCCAAACTCAATACGGAAAGGAACACTAGAAGTTCAAGCATCTAAGTAGGAATGATCTACCTGTCAATGAAGCAGATACGAGTTAGGCAAAAGCTACGCTGATGCTGTGTATTGATCCAGCGCCAGCGCTCCCCGCTCGGCCTCCGTAAGCCTCCTAGTCAGCGGGCACGTATGTTTCTCTAAGTATTAGAACCAACCATGTCTCCATTGGGACACGGCAATTAAGAAGCTTGAGACCAGAGTTTTTTTAAGCCGTATTTCAGCCTTGCTTATCATCTCTTAATTGAGAGACCTGTATTTGTTTGTAGGAGTACAAGGGCAGAAACCTCTTCACAGGTTGCCGTGAGAAAGGACTGAAGTAAAACTAAGGGGCTGTGTACAGAAAGGTCTCCTCTCAGCTGCCACTGTCTGCCTCTGAGCTTCGAGCTCCCTAAATGATTTACTACCAGTCCTGCATCTGTTGTTCAGGCTCTTTAGACCTGGGGAAGGTGGCGCTACAGCACAGGGTTATGGGACCAATGATGGTGAGTTAGGGGACAAGCAAGGCCAAGGCTGTACGCGCAGTGTAGCATAAGGCCGTGCAAAAAGCTCCTCTTTTCATTGTTCCGTTACTAACTTCTTACACTTCAGTTCTTGCAAACATAAACAAGTCATTAAATCACGTCAGCCAGCAGCTGCTTTAACTGTCACTGAATGCACCGCACTACTACCTCACTGCAGCCCTACCACAAACATACATTTGGACCAGTTTCAGAAAACTGGTCAGAGTCCCTTAGCAGCCGAAGAAATAGGTGAAAAAGACACACAGGCCATTACACTACTCCCGTAGAAAAGGGATCTGGTCTATAAATAATGTCAGGAAATGCACAAACTATCATCTGCCTGAAAATGCCTGTGGTACAAGGAGACAGTTCGCTTTGACATTCTCATTCTTTATGATATGAGTTTGTGTTCCTGTGACGTGTGCCTGTTGGAGTGGAACACCGGTTGAGGCTGCCCATGAGAAAATTAAGATACTGTCTTCCAAAATAGTATGTTCCTACACCAGATCGCTGCATCTTACACTCAGTTTTCTTTTAAGAGTTTTTGATACATGAGTAAGCCTCCACGTGTCATCCTTGATTTGTGATAGCGCCATTATCCAATGTGGATTTTATAAAACTATTCTTTGTTTTTCTACACTAGTGCTCCCAAAGTAGCAAATATTACCTTTCAAGTTTGTAGCAAAATGCCACTGACTGTAATTGTCCAATAAACCCAAACTACTAACTAATCTTTGCAGAGATAGTACAGTCTTTGACAGTCTTCTAGGTTTTTGGGGTATTGCCTGTAGTGGAGTTACTCATTTACCAGTGTGCCCAGCCTAATACAAACCACTTTTTTTACATTTCAAGTACAAATACCACCTTCTCTTATCAATTTCCTCTTGTTGTCTCAGATGTTCTTGTTCATACACGCGAATATTTTCTATACCAATTTCTTCACAGAATTCCCGGAAAACAGCATCTTCAACCTTTGAATAAAGGGAAACGAAGGAAAAAATGTTCATACTATTCTGGCACTCGCGAAGTAAAACATTTAGACAATCACTTCATGCTACAGTCTTGATTTTCAAGGTACTTTAAGAAACAGCCAACTGAACTATTGAGAAGTAATCTGTACTTGACGTTTCCAAATAACATTTTCAGTACGAATGCCAGATACAAGGCATGCGATCTGCAAAAGACAGCATTGATCTAAGCTTTTCTTGACAGCACCTGGTCACTCCAAAGACAATTGAAGTCATGACAGCGTAACCAACTTCCCTGGTTTTGCCAGTGGTTCCCAGTCAAATGAAGAAGAGAAAGCTGACTGGTAGACAGCTTACTATTCAGATACATCAGGTTTCTTGGTGTAGGTCCGTTCTTCATTTTAATCTTTTCAGGTGATCCATAAATATGAATCAATTATTGCTCCATTTATAGCAAAGCCACAGCACAGCATTTCTCATTTCCTAATTATGCAGTATATACCAATGAAAGCTTCAGCCAAAACCAGTCCTAAAATTTTAATGAAACACTTAACCAGGCAAATAGCAGGTACAACGTATATGGCAGGACTGAACAGAGAAATAGCAACAGCCTAAAGCATTTAAAAGAAAACTCAATGGACTGAACAGAATTTTAAGAGAAACTTTACAGGTCAAAACCCAGTATCATCTAAATTGTTTTGGTACACAGGCTTGTTTAACCAGGTATCAAATATTACATCAAACCAAGTTATATTATTCAAGTAAGACTATTCTTCAGAAAATGATGACCAGCTCCGATTTTTTAATTTTATTTATTTTTTTTTTTCCCCCCAGAACGAGTAGAAGAAAAGCTCCCGGTATCTGGAATTTTTATGGCCTAGACATAAGTGACTATGACAGATGTCTGCACGCCCTCACGCCTATACGACAAGCAAGACAGAGACCATGCGGCAGTTCTGGTTTCTTTTTAGATGCAGAACTTCAGTCATAGATTGATCCAAGGAAGACTGATGAGAATGGGTCAGAGGCTAGGAACGGAGTTACATATGTAGTATACACCTCAAGTAATTCCAGACAGTGGTGAGGAATCTCTCTTTTCTAAGAATCTACATTTAATAAAGCATCTAGGTGCAGGAATGTGAATTTTCCAGCTAAAACTGCAGCACCACATTTCCATCGTTTGTACCAGATTCCTTTGCTTGCCACGAGTAGGAATAAGGCAGCTTCCAGAGAGAAGTAAATACGAGGCGCTTATTTCTCAGAGGCCAGAGTTATTGTCTACTCCAGCAGAACACAGTATGAAATCCATCTTGGTACCAGATTAGGCTCTACTACTATTCACTTCACTGAATGCCTTCAGTCTTCGGGCAATAACCATGCTTTTGAATTTGTGAGCTGTCTCTACAAACTCTTCTGGGGAGCATCTGAAGATTAGAGAATGTTGGGAAAATGAGGCATGAGATGGCAGAACAATCTACAGAAAAAAAACAGCTGGGAAACCTAACTGTTGGATCCCGTATCATAGAGAATTTTTCCCGTAACTGATAAAAAGCAGAAAGGAGCAGGTTCTGATGACAAAAGCTGCTTAGTACCATAACAGATAATGAATTTGGATAGGTGGGGATAGCACAAGGTTCCTAAGCTCTGCATCAGCTACCTCTCAAAAAAAAAAAAAGACGAGCAAAGAAGCCTCAGTTACACCACAGGGTAGCTCCATCTTTCAAGAACTGGACTCCAGCTGAATGGAGGCATACAACAGCCTTCAAAGAAAACAAAAAACACCAAAACAAATCCTCAAGCCACAACATAAAAAAAACCCCAACCCCAAAACACTCCTTCCCCTCCAACGAAAGACACACCCAAACAAAAACCCCAAAACTAGTGGAATGAGGAGTTCTCTGACAATCATCATACACACCTCAATCATTCTCCCAGGGTAATCACAGTGCACAGAAAATAAAGCACAGATATTGACTACTTCCCAGGAAGAGGAAGGAATCTTCACACCAAGTGGCTCTTTATCTACTTTTCTACTGTATACTGGTGTAACAGGTCACGTTACACCTAGACATGACACCTGCCGAGTTCAGATAAAAGCACTCCAACAGCGCTGTGAACTCTTCTCAGCTCTACTCAACTGATAGTAAACACAGCTCTCTTTCTAGGGGCGTGAGCATGCCTGACGTTTCTGCCCGTGGTGGATCTTCTCTTCTCCAGAGGAAGAGATACTGATGATAGAGGACTTCCATGCAGATACTGAATGGGTCTTGCTATGACTGCAAGAAGAGCCATTTTCAGAAGGACAATCACCTGTGCAGAGACTGTCTACCTAGCGGCTACACTGATTACCGAGAGCTCTGCCAATCTTGCGGGTGCAGAGTTCAGCGTACGCACACGCTGTGACAGACCCACATCAGCCAGGAAGGCTTCATGCCAAATGAAAGTTAGTCGTGTCACGCAGTCACACTGCATGATTACCTCTCCACAATAAGGTAAGATCCTGTAACTACAGTTTCCAGTTTCTTACAAAGAACGTGGACATTGGAGCCCGAGAAAGAGTAAGCTGAAACTTATCAAATTTTACCCTCACACCATGAAAGACCTGAAGATTATTCTTCTGGGATTTGATCTACAATGAGAGTTTGCACTGAGAGCTTTAAAGCTGTGAACTTCACAGAATAATAGAGTTGCAGGGGTTGGAGGGGACCTTTGGAGATCATCTAGTCCAACCTCCCCTGCCAAGGCAGACTCACATAGAGCAGGCTGGACAGGAACGCAGCCGGGCAGGTTTTGAACATCTCCAGAGAAGGAGACTCCACAACCTTTCCGGGCAGCCTGTTCCAGTGCTCTGCCACCCTCAAAGTAAAGAGGTTTTTCCTCATGTTCAGATGGAATTTCCTCTGTCCAGTCACCAGGCACCACTGAGAAGAGTCTGGCCCCATCTTCTTGAGACCCGCTCTTCAGATATTTATAGGCATCGATGAGATCCCCTCTCAGTCTTCTCTTCTCCAGGCTAAACAGACCCACGTCTCTCAGCCTTTCCTCAAATTGAGGTGCTCCATTGCCTTGATCATCTTTGTAGCCCCCTGCTGGGCTATCTCCACCTTCAATGGATTGTCCCTGCTCAATACTACAAGGAGTAAATCATATTTATTAGCAGAGCAGGAAAAACTAGGGGAAAGGCAACCCATCGTCTTCAAACTCAAAAATTTTCTCCCATGTCAAATGAAATTGGAGTGTATATATTAAGCAAAGATACATCTAATATTCAAGAAACAGATGGATTTGTTTGGTTGAGTGGGTGTTTGGCACATAGAAGTCACAGAATTTTGATTTTAAGGAAACTGGTTTGCAAAACTATGATACATACATACTAACATCCAAGTGCATTTCTGTTCCTAGTTACCTTGGTAAGAAAGGTAGAGAACGTGGGAAGAATGCTGGAGTAACATGCAACACTTGCCAACAAAGTAGTTTACAAAGTTAAAAGTTGTCCAAGTTCTAAAACTTAGCAGGAAGAGAAAGAAATTTCTGTAGTATAATTGCATAAGCTGTTATATACGACTACAACAGAAGGCATTACCTCATTAATTTTTTTCTGAAATTCTTCCATTTTTTCTTTTCTTTTTGCTACTCCTTCATTCAACATATCATGCTGAGACTCAGTATTTACCAGTTCACTTTCCAGTTTTGATTTTTCCTAGATAGAAAGGAAAAAGATGATGATTTTTCTTACCGGAATGGTCAATGACTACAGTTTTAACGAGAAGAAAGGCAAATTACGTTATAAGTATCATTTAAAGTACATTTGGACTTAATAGTACTAAATGATAAAGCAAGCTTACCAGAAATTTAAATTTAAAACCCCAAACCAGAAAGTCTCACGTAGATCAACTCATAAATATTTCATCAATTCCTCAGTCATAACTGCTGTATGCAAAGCTTAAACTGAACTAAAAAAAACCCAACCACAACTACATGAGGAAGTACTATTTACTTCACTGGTATTTACTTCACTACTCAGGTAAAAAACAGGTTAAACATGAAAACTATAAAGGCTTAGTACTATACCGTGTAGAGATTAGCGAGATGTTTCTTTTTAATAAGATCTAATTCACTCTGTGAATATTTAAGTCGTGTCTGAGTTCCATGCAATTGAGCATGCAACTGCTTCAAGTCCGTCTCCTTACGTTTGATCTTCATTAAGATCTAGAAAAATATAAGAATGGGAGGAAAAGCATTTTTTAAAAAAAGCAGGCTTATTTGGAAATTACTAATTTTTCAGATTCATGCACTACATAAAGTACATGTTCATGCACTTCAACGACACAGGCCTCATTTAAGGCAAATGTTGATAGCACTGGTCATAATCAGTAGTCGTTTTGTAGCAGATCTATTTCTCAAAAGAAAGCACATGCTTGCAAATTCCTAAATTCCTACTCTATCCCTTCTCCAAAATAACCAGAGGTGTGACAAAGCACTTCACACTGACAGGTTTCGGTCCGTGCAAGTATTTTCATGTTGACAGAACGTATCACTTTTTTCCATTACAAGTCTTCAGGTACTTTTTCTTCGAAGAAACTTGTATCAAGGGTATTGTCCTGGTTCTCCACCTCTGTGATATGTGAACCAACCCACCAGCTAAGGACAGAGACTCACAGTTGATTATTAGTAACTAGAAGACGACAAATAGTTGTTGTGTTCTACCTGCATCTTCTAGAAGTTTTGAAAAGCACCCTTTTAGAAAATCATCTCCTCATAGCTGATTTAAATTAGATAGAACTTCTAGTCCTGTATGCCTTTTGCAGTTAAGTGCTTTTTAAGGGACCTACCTTCAACTCATTAATCAAGCTATCTCTTCTTTCCTTCATTTTATTCATTTCTTTCTCATCCCAAGATCTAGCTTTAAATCTTAAATCACTTGATCCTCCAGAAATCACTCCAGATTTCAAAAATAAAGTTCCATCAAGAGCCACTGTCTGGAAGAATAAAAAAAAATAATTCAACCCAAATAAATAAATCTGAATGCAAAGCAACCAATATGTCCTACAAACTACCGCATCAAGATACGGTAGTTAAACAAGTGACAATGACATTTTAGTTAGACTCCAATTTTTTTCCCTAATCCAACCCTGCTAAAAGGAGATACATAAAGTGACAAAAAAAAAGTCTGTTGTTTCTTGGCACTGGACGTATTTTAGTATTATTGCAACTGATCAGAAAAGGAAGTGAAATTGTATAATTTCCTTGTATTTAGGAAATTGCTATGGGACATTTGTGTACACACTGGCTTGGTAGGTTACATCTGGCTCGGTAGAGCAAACCAAGCAATGTGATAATGGACTGAAACAAAACAGCTCGTTTGTAAACAGCAAGAGTAAATTCTAGTAAAGAATGTGGGTGGTTTTGTGACTTAACTGGATTCCAAGTAAACATGACTTCACACTCACCTTCAACTTAAAGCTGTTTTAATCAAGATTTTAAAGGGTTCAGTACACATGTTAAAAGGGTGCTACAGACTGTGACAGCAGAGATATGGCTAAGAAGAACAAACTTCAGGAAGAAACAGAGCAGCTTCCAGTCCTTCTGGAACACTCTACATCTACAATTCAGAGATTTTGTCAGATACGTAAAAGAACTTTTGAAGGCAATTCTTCATAGAAAAGCCAGCAAGATGAAGTCTGTATTTTTAAATCAGACAGTTTCAAGAACAGGATTATCCCTCCTCCTTCCTCCTCTTCATCAACAGGGCCATACCAAGAAACATATTTGGACATTGGCTACCCTCCAATTTACCTCCTTTTCCCAGGAAATCACTTAAACATAGTACCATACAGAGAAAAATACAACAACGCAAAATATCTGGGGGGTTATTCATGTGGGAACAGACTAGACAGCATAGAACTATTCTGTGTTTATCTGCAATTCTTCACGGGACGTTTATAAAAGAATTATTTAAATGGCATCAAACTCATAACTGCAATGAAAAACATATGCAACGAAATTCAGCTGCTTACTTTCAACCTCACTGGTCCATCAAACGCTATTTGTTTTGCTTCTTTAACTGTTTCACAGATCAAGGCATTCCCACTCACAAACTGAATCACTTTTTTCAGTGGAGCAAATGGAGTTTGTACAACATCCACCATCATTTTAGCTCCTTTTATCTCTCTCAACTTTTCGTTGATTGGTTTAACCTGTAAAGCAAATAAGCGGCGTTTAGAACCCATATTGTAACAGCAAAGCAGGTCCGAGTGGTCTGGGGACAGGATGTACAAATCAACAGAATGGGGGGGGGCTCAGGGGCTACAAGTCTAGGAGCAGATCTGGTTTTCACAGTCTGTGTAAACCACAGTCCCTACATTTGTATAACCTATTTCACTGTGCATAAGATACAAATACAGTAATACATGTAGCATGGGGAATAAATAAGATGAGTTAAAGATCTGTGTGCAGTTGCAGGGCTACAATCTTCTTGGGATCATGGAGACATGGTGGGATTGCTCCCGCAACTGGAGTGCTGCCACAGAGGGATAGAGGCTCTTCAAGAAGGACAGGCTAGGAAGACGAGGAGGTGGAGTTGCCCTGTATGTGAGAACAGCTAGAATGCATGGAGCTCTGCCTGAAGAAGGATGATGAGCCAATTGAGAGCTCATGGGTAAGGACTGAAGAAAGAACAGGTAAAGGTAATATTGTATTGGGTGTCCGCCACAGGCCGCCTGACCAGGAAGAACAAGTGGACAAGGCCTTCTACAGACAGCTAGAAGCAGCATCACACTCGCAGGCCCTGGGGGGG
>JAHREE010000220.1:109766-146925 GCA_033628505.1 Tringa tobata
GACACTGAGCAACTTCAGGTATTTTTTTGCCTGGAGAAGAATCGCATGTGTTAAATTCTGAAGGTACGTTGTCCTGATACCGCAACACCAGTAAGTCTTGATTAAGCTGCCATAACATGAGTCTCTTAAGGACCATGTCTTCGTCCACGTAGCGCTAGGTTTACTGTATTCCAGCACCTCCTTTCTAGCAATGGTATAGTCTAGAGTACCTCCAACAGATCCTTCGTTCTCTGTGGGTTACCTCACAATTCATCTTTAATGAACAATACTTTTTAAAGGATCTCAAGTTACCTTAGGTGTTGCTAAATATGTTGTAGGTGTACAGCAGATGGGATCCTTCTTGCAGGGTAAGGGACTAATTGAGGAAAAGGGAGTAGCCTACAGACCATAGGCATCCTAGGGTCCCTGCCTTGCTTGGCGGTTTTATAGTTTAAGCTGTTAGAGTCACAAATCTGAACCTGGCTGTGCCTGTGTACACAAAACAGCTGGACCTTCCTATGTAAAAGACAGGTTGTTTTCCTAGTGCCTTTCCAGCTTGGTGCTGTAAACACATCTGAATGCTTTAACACAGCTTTAAACGTTAACTCTTTCTTTCTCTATAATAAAGGCTCCATATCAAGATTTTTGGTGAACAGTTAAAAATGTAAATGTTTCTATGCAGGATGAGGAGAAGCTTCTAAAAAAAGTGAATGAAATTGTGGAGGAGCAGCAACATCTTAAGGATGGATTAAGCGCTCATAAATCTGAGGTCATAAAAGCCCAAAACGAAGTTGAAGAGTTGAGAAAGAAGTTGTTAACTCTTAATAGGTAATTACTAACTGTACTCCTGGGAAAATGATTAATGTGATAATATTGAGAGCAGTTTTAGTGATCAGATGTTTGAATTTCTCTTGTTCTGTTTTCTTGTGAAAGATTCATTAGAGACAGGGTAATTTGCATTTATAGTATGCGTTAGTTAAGAAGTGTTTCTAATTCAGTATGTGGTTCCCAAAAGTAATGTGAATGAGATTATTTCCTGAGAGCCATCCCATAAACCATATAGAATAACATTATCTTACTGTCTTCCTAGTGTTGGGTTTTGTTGTGATTCCTGATAAATGTGTAGTGTCTTCTGATAAGTATGTCCTAGCTTAGAACTTGATTGAGGGAGGAATATTAAGTGTGCTGTCAGTTTCATGTTTGTGTTTGACTTGTACGTTTGGTTCAGTTAACAGGAAAATTTCTTTTCCAAATTCAGTGTTCACATTTTCTGCAGGCCTTTCAAGTGTTGGATATCTTAAAGTAATACAAACTTTAGGTTGCTGTTTTGTCTTTACTGTTCTTTTAAATCAACTGCTTTGGGGACAGTTTATACTTTGGTTTTCTTATGCTTGCTCATCATTGATGTGTTTAATGTCCCTTGATGAGGAGTCGTCTTTGTGTTTAAAAAACCAACGTGTTGGCATGGTCTGGCTCGGTAAACTTGTGGAGTTTTATAGAAACTTATAGATTTGATGACCAGCCATGCATTTTATAGTGCGTAATTTTAACAATATAAGTCTCCTGTCTTACAGTGCTACGTCTTATGCGAGAGGCGCCTCTACCTTATTTGGCAACTTGATGCTATCAGAGGAATTTGTGGCAAAGAATCAAGATGTATTTCAAGGAGAGTAATGATAAAAGATACTTGATTTAAATTTTAAGAGGCTCAAATCTCCATACGTGTTCAGCAGAGCTGAGCAGAACAGAGTGTAGTTGTAGTTAGGAAAGGTAGCTATTTGACCATGCTAGAGTGTGGAGTTGGTAATACACTGAAACCGTGTCCGTGCTACTGGTGTTTATTTTGCAATAGAGTTTAGAGTTACTACAGAACAGCAGCGTGTCAGCTTGTGTGCTGGAATAGTATGTGGTTCCCAGCTCCCTCTTGAGTAATTTGGGAGAATGAAGGGGACGGAAGAAGTTCAGTACCGTTTTCCTTGGTGTTGGCAACTATAGAGGAAAAAGCCCTCTTTGTGCTTCATAATTGTTTTTCGTGCTGTGTGGCTGTGGATGTTATTGGCAGTGATGCTTCTACTCTTTGTTTTGTGCCTTTTGTGTATATAGGGAAGCTACAAAATTACAAAAGGAAGCTACGGCTATAGAAACCTCTCTGGAAGAGAAAAGATTAAGACGACATAATCTGCTTCTTGAATGCAAGGTGCAGGACTTGAAAATAAAGCTCCTATCTGGATCACTGGATGACATCAGTGAAGTAGAGGTACTTAAAATGTTTAGAGAAGATAGATATCGCAGAGGAGCAATTATTCAGTCTTGAATTTAAAGATATTTATATTTTCCTTACAGGACTGTTTTCTTAGGTAGTAAAAAATGTTAAAAATAAATGCACTGTTTTCATGTGATCAGGCCTCATCCATTCAAGAGGAGGCTTTTTGCCTCCAGCAACAGCAAAAAATACTGTTTGCAAGTATTTTTGCTTGTGCTTGAGATGTATTCTCGTGCACTATGCAAAATTAGGGTGGTACAAGAAAACTGGTATGATGGAATAGTCTAGATATACGTACGTAAGAGGACATGCAAGAGTCAGTTCAGAAATGTAAAGAAACAAGGCGTGTGCATGGATTGAGATAATAATTTGGTGAATCATCCATAATATAAATGCTGTCTAAAATCATCCTTATGTCTTCAGTAGATATTCACAGAAATCATAGGCTAAAATAGAAATACTCCTGCTGTCAGAGTATCGACCCATGTTATTTTTCTCCATCTTCCCTCTTTTTTCCAGCACATCTTTTTGTAAGGAGAAATTAAGCTTTCTCCATTGTTACAAAAGAAAAGAGCTGTGGGTTTTGACGGACAAGTCTATGAATTTGGAATTGTCTATTACTTAGAAAATAGTATTACTTTGGCTGGAGAATATGTACGAATGAGTGGGTCATAAGACAAAGTGAAGGCAACGAGGCAGGCAATCTCTGAAGGGAAATGGCATGGACTGCTAATCATCAGAGTATGTAGGAAGCTCAGCTGCTGCTGTTTGTGACTAAGGAAGAGATGAAACCAAGGAGGTGGGCAGTAGGAATAACAACTTAGATTCCTGATTAATGTCACTGAGAAGACCAGTGAGATTTGGTTCCGAGACAGAATCTCGGTGGGAAAGGGACTGGTAACAACATGCAGCGCGTGTTTCATTCAAGGGAAAGTAGCTGTTTGAATTCCAAGCTTACAGTGTCCAGAAGATACTCTTGTCTGTGCCGTACAGAGTGGAAGCTACTGATTTCTTGTGAGGCCAACCGAGTGAAAGAAATGCCTCAACTTGCACACGTCAGAGCCTCTCCTTAAAAGCGGATTAAATTATCATGGGAAAGTAAATCTTTCCAATCAGGAGATTTACAGGATGCACGTTGTTCCAAATATATAAACCACTGCTGCTTTCGTCTTAGCTTCAAACTGAAATGAGCAGGTGTTTTCATCCTCATTTAAAAGGTGCATTTTTTGATTAGACTCATGAGGTCTTAAGTAACTGCTAATTCCATTTTGGCTAGCGATGAAATAAATTTGCCTCCTGCCATGTTATCACCCTCTCCTCATTTTATATCCTTCTAGTGCATAGTTTTCACAGTTTAAAAGTTAATTGTCATATTTTTGAACTGGAATGTCCTTTGTATTTGTAGCTGGGAACTGAAACAGAAGACACTCAGACTACATCAAGTATCTATGAAAGGGAAGAGGCAATTCAGATTGACTACAGTAGCCTAGCAGAAGACCTGAAGGTAATCTCTTTTGTTTGAAATCATTAGACATCAATTATTTATTTTTTTTAATTTAAAATACTTTCTTTGATGAAATTCTTTATCCCTCAGCTTAGTCTTTGAATGAAACTTCCTAAAAACGCTGTTAAGCTCGAGTGCACCTGCGCGTGTGTTTTGGTTTTGCAGTCATACATAGCAAGAGTGCATGGGATTCCTAGATAGGTCCATTTTCCATATAACTAAATTTAATTTAAAACTTGCCTAAGACAGACAAATAAATAGAATGGAGAAAAAGTAAATAGAACTCCTGATTTTTCCTTCCTCCTTTACCTTCTGCCTTTAAGTTATAAGGTAATGACTTGAAACTCTACAAACCAATGTTTGGCTGCTAGTGGTGGTGTCCCACCTTCTCTTTGTAGTGTTCTCGGAGACTGAGACGTACCATAAGTAAGACCTCAGTAACCGTCCATTAGGTCATGTTTTCTCAGCAGTTTTTGTAATTTTTTATTTTTTTTCCTTTTTAATAGTAAGGAAAATAATTAAATGTCAGAGGCTAAGTACAGAGCAAGGGACGAGTCTGTTGTCACTGGAACTTGTCTTGAAGAATTCATCGAGACCCTGTCTTCGAAGGTTTTCTTTACAAAGCAAGTGGGGAAGCCAGCTAATCCTCCTCCTGTGTTGTATTTTAACCCTGACTTCTAGACTAAAGAGAATTTGGTGTCTGTTTTTAAAGTTCTTGTGGAACAATGTCTAGGACCTAGTAAATCTATTCTGAGAACTAAGACTCCGAGTGGAGTTTTTTGTTTTGTTGTGTTTCCAGTTAAAGCTATTAGATGAGTGGGGTATTTCTTCCAGAAACCATGAGTGCTTGCCGTATATGATGAAATGTCTTGGCCTAAAAGCACATTTTATTGCTCTAGTATTTTTTTTTTTTTCTTTAGGACCTAGAGTCTGATAAAGATATAGAGGATCAACTGAACCAGATGCAGCAGGAAATAAAATCTAAAGAGCATACTTTAATGAAGACAGCAGCCCCAAATTTGAGAGCAGTAGAGAAATTACAGATAGCTCTCGGCAAATTCCAAGAATCAATAGATGGTAACGCTGAATCTTTACTATTAATCTCTTTAGTGATTGCGAGAGTTTTCACCCTAATTGAAATTCCTCTTTCTGGGGTTAGTCCTGCTGGCTTTGCTTCTTTCAGATATTAGGGTATTTTTTGTGCTCAAGTGTTTATCCTCAGTTGTCTTTTTTCATTATATGTAAACAATTTATTAATGTGTACTCTTGTCTGCATTATTTTATTGCAATACAGTTTGAATAATTAGAAAGCTACTTTGTTGGCCAAATGACATCATAAAGCATTTTTAATTTTTTTCTAAAAGTTACCGCCTTTAATCATAAAATTCTTTAATTTTTTGTTAAATAATTGAAGGAACATACACATGTTGTCCAGAACTCTGGCATGAGGATTAATGCAAAATAAGTGGTATCCTCAAAGACCACTGCAGACATTAACATATAGAGAAAATCAAGGAGTTGTGAAGCTGTAACAGGTAAATGCTGGTGCTGTTTAAGGCTACCCTGCTTACAGAAGGAATTAGGAGAATAATTTTGTCCGTTGCCCCAGACGAATAAACTGGCATAAACTGGATGGAACAATTTAAGAGTTCTAAGCTGATTCATTAGCATCCAAAATAGCATGACTGATCACTTTTTCAAAATAGCCAGTCCATGCTCACTAGAGAAGCAAGTCTTAGAGGTCAGAGTCTTGCAGATAATGCTATATGTGATGCTAAAAGACTTAATTTTCAAAAGTGATCTATGCACAAATACAGTCTCTCAAAGGGAGAGGACAAGTATAGTCTCTATTCAGACTGGTTTTACTTTTGATTTTTATCTTTTAAAAAAAACAGCTGAAACCTTGGGAATTGATACTTGAGGTCCTTAGCACATACTAAGACCCAAGTATGATTTCCAGACTGTCAATCATTAAAGATGACTGGGTATTTTCTTCTACAGGGTATAAGAGACAAGAGTCGGTGTGCGTACATGGTTTAAGATTGCTTTTCTAGGCAAAGTATCTTCAGATCTTTACCTGCTTCAGAACTGGGACAAAGACTTCCACACCACAAAAACGTGACCCATCACGGTAGTTACTAGTCTGGAAAGATTTTGTGACACGAGAGTAAAGAGTTGATGTACCACAACTCAAACAGAATGGTCAGCTGACAGACCCATCTGTCACTGCCCAGACTTCCACTCCCTGTAAAACCTCCTTATCGTGTGATGTGAGCTCAGCAGGTGTAACAAAGAAAATCATAAGCAGAGAAACCTGCCTGAAGCAACCCTCCAGGACTGCCAGATACAAATGTGCCAGTATCGAAACAAAGAATGGCCCTGAAGATGCTTTCCTGCAGACACTGAGGTGAGAGGCAGCTAACTAGAAAATCTCAGAAGACTACCAGTGTTATCAACTGGACCGGTAACTGTGTCAGTTAAGTTGAGACAATTCAGTGGTCAGTGAAGTAACAGCACCTCAGAAAAAAAACCCAACAGTTAATGCAGTGCGTAACCTCAGTCATTGGAGTAGTTCAACTGAAGTCAGACACTAGAAATTGTCTACAGATACATAATTAGATACTAACTGGTTTTAATTCTACTGCATTAAGAGTATCCATTATCTGCTTTCTGAGATAACTGGCAGCATACTCTGTGATTTAAACAACAATATTTAAAATATTTCCATAGAAATAAACTGCAAGTAAGTCAGTAAGCCCCCACGAACATATGGTATATCCTTGCTGATACATTACTATTACAGCCTTTCCTCCCTGTGTGCTCTCATGCCTTAGACTGAGAAATGAAAACAAATCCTCACACTAAAAGCATAAAATAGGTTATTGTGATGCAAGTTCTATAGACGTGAAACAACATTTCCTGTTTCTAACAGCTTAGGGATCTGAATCTTGCAAGCAGCCTTGTGCTGACAGAGCCCTGAAGAGTTCAACCTCCAGCAGCCTCCCTGCAGTTCAGCTGATGAGAAAATAACAGAAACCCCTTCATTTCAAAGGCAACTAACAGATAGTCGCAGGTGAGCCAAGTCATTTTTGACAGATTCAAACGTTACCTCTGTTGGTAAGAGCTTGGTCCAAGTGGCTTGATGCACAGGCAGAGGAAAGTTGCACCTGCTTCTAACTGACCCTGCAGACAGAGTTGAAGTAGTATGGAAGTGTTTGGAGAGTGACTAGTACAACTCTCAAGCTTTACATATATTACATATTTACAGCTCCCGAAGAGAAAAGCCTAAGATGCACAATTTTTATTCCACTTAAAGCCATGGAAATACTCAGCTCAAAACCTTCCATGCAGGAGATGTAAAACACCTACTGTTAAAAAGCTTCTGGGTTGGCTTATTTGTTGTTGTTGGGTTTTGTTTTTTTCATTAAGTAGTGGGTATGCCGTTGTCTGACTGCTTGATTCTCTTGGGAGAGTCACTGCCATTTTCTAACTTCCTTTTAGCACAGTCCGCACACGAAGTTCCTGTGGAGGAAGAGGTGGAGGGGAAGGAGGGGAATAAAAAAGAAGTATTTTAGAGTTGCTCCATACATGTGATTTGTATATTTATTTTTTTTTTATTACAAGCACCAAATATTAAGATAAATGCAATAATGGTCCACTGAGGTCCTTGTATTTGGATTCTGAATTGTAACACTAACCCTACTGAAAGTCTGCCCCGGTTCAGTGATCTCGAGATGCTTCCTAACCCTGAGCTCTGGTATTAACATATGAAATAGGAAAGACTTCACAGGTGAGAAGCTTCTTTAAGAAGTCTGGATCCCTAATTCAGAGGAAAAAAATACTTGGCGTGAGCTACTGTTGAAGGGCAGGGAGGTGATTCAGGACAGCCAACATGGCTTTACTAGGGGCAGGTCCTGCCTGACTAACCTAGTGGCCTTCTGTGATAAAGTGACTAGGTCAGTAAATAAGTGACAACCTATGGATGTGATTTATCTGGAGTTCTGTAAGGCCTTTGACATGGTCCCCCACAACATCCTGCTTGCCAAATTGGAGGGGTACGGATTTGATGGGTGGATCAGTGGTCAAGATGGTTCAGTGGATAAGGAACTGGCTGGACGGTCCGTTAATTCATAACCCATTGACAGATGGGGAAATGGAGTAGTGTGAAGGATGAACAGAAGAGCAGCCTCTAGATATCATATCTAGATGATCTATCCAGATCTATAGATACTTTTTTTGATCTTTAATTGATTTATTAAAATATTTTTAATACTATTATTCCAAATTAGTCCAAAATCACATATATCTCAAGATTATTGAGATCCTATTATTATCAGCTTAGATCATTGAGTATCACCTAGAGAAAGACACTCTACTCAATCAAAGGCTGATGATGTACTAGGAGTATGAGATAATTAGGATAGATACTGCTTTTCGGAAGCATAGTTTTATCTAAACATGCATTTATTTAAGGGTTGGTTTAGATTATTGGGTTTCAGTTAACTTTATTAAATAGATTATCACTACTGTTCTGTAAGTTTTTGTTGCTACAGATAAACTATCTGTGCCTATTTTTGCATTAATCTGAATATTTTTTCTTAGGTCTTTAGCATACTTTTTGTTGGTTTAAATACTTCTTCAAATATACTGTTCTCTGATTTCCTAGATTTGTGGTGAGAGTTACTAAATGAGACTGCACTGCACAGCCAGACACCTACTGATTGTATGTACTACCTGTATTTTATGCAGTCAGCATCAGAACGATACTCCTTAGTGCAGTTTAAAGCCATAGTTTTTCTTGACTAACTACAAGCCAGGAGAATTGATCAAAATATTTACAGGAGACTAGTCATGAAAAGTGAGTGCCATATGAATATATTTTTGTCCCAGGTCTAGAGAAATATGCAGTAGTTACTTTGCTGACAAAGTATTTGTCAGTCAGGAGAGGAAGACATTACTGTTAGAATTTTTCTTGCTATTGATGCTCCTACTCAAAAATTGTAGTGCTGCTTAGCAAAAATATAGTGAACTCTGACCCTGAGAAATCTAATTCCTGTGGCTTGTTATTAGCAATCCTAATTCTTCACAGAAGAAACCACAAAAATCTGGTCTGTAGAAGAAACCACAGAAAATAAACAGCAGCCACTAGACGTCATAGTAGAAATTGCACAACTGCAGTTAACACAGCAAAAAATACTTGTGCTAAGCTCCAGAAACTAATAGTCCCCTTCTTTCTAGCCCTAGAAAAGATGGATAAGGGTAAGTAATTCTTTTGTAATAATACATGATCTAATCTAATTATACCATTTTGCAATAATAGAAGAGTATGGCAATACTGAGGATGCAGATACATCATCATCATCATCACACAGCTTGAAATAAAACAGGACTCTAATCTGTGCTCTGGCTTTATTAACAGAGCATCTGCTATTACAGTGGTGGTGCTTGAAAAGTTAAGAAAGAAAGAGTACTATAACTACTATCTATCTTTTTATTACATAATGTCTAAAAATTAAAATTATTTAGCTTTGAGCTTTATTAAATTTTCTTTGACCTTTTCCATCTATACAATTAAAGAGTTAATTAATACCAATTCCTTAATTGAAAATGCTTGGAAGGAAGTGAGGATTGGAAAACACTGCATTTTCAGAAAAATTGACAAAAAGAAACACCCATCTACATAAAGATACTGCCATTTTTTTAAAACAAAAGATTTCATTGGCAACATTAAAATATTAGTCATTGTTTTAATGCAGTTACTGGCAATTAAGTTATGAGATATTAAAACACAGATGTCATGAAAATTGGTTCAAAAACTTGAAACCAATGATGCTTCTATGGAATCAGGATGAGTGAGGAAAATAGTGGCAAGATAGATGAGAAAACAATAAAACTGGTGAACAGTTTAATACTGTAGTTTATGAGAAAACTCAGTTAAAAGAAACTATGCAGACACATAATCATTGGAGTTTGATTATTTTACCCATTAACTACTTTCCAGTCTCCAGCAAACCATCTCCCTGGAAAATGCTGTCTGTCCTATCATATGCAGAAAGATCCACTGTCATTTCCCAGGATAATGCTCCTGCTGCAATAACAGTCAGTCTAAAGCAATTAGAAGTTTGTGAATTCTTGGGAGATTCAGGTCTCCCTGTATCTGAAGTTACCCAAGTCTAGCTCACAGATCTAAGAACTAAGTCCAGACTCGGGATAACTGAAATTGCGGTGGATCAATTGTTTTGCCTACCACCATATGATCATGTCATGTGTAAGTGTAAATGCATGTACATAAATGAAAGTGCAATTTCCGAAGCCACCTGTTTAGCTCCTGCTGAGTTTAACACAGACAAGAAAAAAATAAAAATTAAAAATACTGGGCTTCCGGAAGGATGGCCAGCAGCAACATTCATTCCAACAGAGATCATAAGCCCTTCTTTCTACAAAGAAAATGTTTTTCATTGAAAGCTTAAATGACTAAGAATGAGGGATTCTGCCAAGACAAGCCAAGTGTTATACAGCTGGTTCAGAGCTGGGAAATAGCTTATTTCTTCAAACTACATTAAGGCAGGGTCTAAACGCTCTTGGCTTTTCTATTTTTGAGACCTTAGTAGGATGTACAACAGTCCTTAGAAAACTGAGAGCATTAGTCATGTATGGTTCAAACAAGTGAGCTCTGGCAGTGTATACTCCTGGATGTTTAAAAGCTATATAATATGTGAAAACCTAACCCTGAGTGGAACCAAAATTTCATCCATTATCTCCCCCTGTTGTTTTTTGTTTTGTTCCCCCACCCCCCCCTCCCCAATATGCCCTAGGTAAGGCTATTTTTTATGTATGCCCTAAGTAGGTCTATTCTATATAAATAAAAAAGAGAAGATGGCATTACTGGAACCTCATTTATTAGACTGTCCATATCAAATGATGGAAGAAAACATACAGAGTTTGATAGTCTGGTGGGAGAAAACATACACAGACAGAAGGAAAAGGTTGTAAAGTCTTTTCTTTCCAGACCTCTGTGACATTCTAAGATCTGGAAAGAATAGGAAACAGATCTAAACAATCAATAAACGGCAGTACAGTAAAAATGCAAGGATCTCTTGTAACAGATTTGAAATGAAAAGTAAATAAAAAATCACTAAAGCTTTTAAAAAGCCACCAAATTAACATGAGCACTAATATTGTTAGTAGTAAAAAGTTTCTGTTACATAATGTATATTTTACTTCTAAAAGCTCAAGGATACTTCATTCTCATTTAAAAGAATGTTTGCTTACTGCACATTTTTAGTTAGCAAAATTGTGTGCAGACATGAAAAACATAGGTAAAGAACTTGTGTTTCCCGAAAAATATTAACATACACGGTGGAATGAATGAAACAGCAAGTTTTTTTAATTCCTGTTTGCCACCCAGGATGATAAGCCACTGTTAGTTTCTCATATAGTATATAACCATAGTTTTCTGCAAGATGATGGGATAGAATTTCACTGGTACAAGGGTTAGTGGCAAGGTTTGTCTTAGTTAAGTAGATCATCTAACCAAGATTTAGATTTTTTCAGATATCTAACCAAGAGAAAGAATGGGGGGAAAAAATAGAAAAAGAATTAAGTAAATAATAATCAATGAAAAAAACAGAAACAGCAAAGCATGACTGTTTGAAAATATGAGTAAATTATGAAAGTAACAATTGATACTTCTAATTTTTGCACTATTGAGCCTTTTAAGAGGTAATTTATGAGCAAAACAGAGCAGAGGTCACCAAGGTTCTGGTCATGATTATGGACACTGCTTCTCACACCACCCCACCAGCAAGCAGGCTGGGGGTGCACAAGAAGTTGGGAGGGGACACAGCTGGGACAGCTGATCCCAACTGACCAAAGGGATAGCCCATAACATATGACATCATGCTCAGCATGTAAAGCTGGGAGAAGAAGGAGGAAAGGGGTGATACTCAGGGATGGCATATACATGATGGAGCCCTGCTTTCCTGGAAATGACTGAACACCTGCCTGCCGATGGGAAGCAGTGAAGTAATTCCTTGTTTTGCTTTGCTTGTGTGTGGAGCTTTTGCTCTACCTATTAAACTATCTTTACCTCAACGATAGTTAGTTCATGTTCTTATATTTTCCTGTAACTAGCAATTTTTTAATACTAGGGTTGTTTTTTCTTTTTTCTGTGATGCATAGAGGGGAAAAAAACCTTTTAGCCCTGTGTTCTGCATGATCTGTCTGACCTCTCTGACAACAGAAGAGGTGTATCCACTAGGAAATGTAGATTATTAGAAGTGCACTTCCTAGGAACAGTAAGTGCAGATTACCTTTTTTTAAACATTATATAGCATCCAGGTTTTTTTAAGTAGATGAGAAAATCATTTCATTCTTCAGCAATGATGTCACTAAGCTTGTAGCCCAAATGCTGTTCTCATTCTTGGCAAGTAACATTAAACAAAAAATGTATGGTTTTCAAATGCTGCTCAGATTTAGTAAAAAGCATTTATGCAAACAAAAGCTGTTGTTGTGTCTAGAAACTGCTGTTTGTCTTTAGAATGGAGCCATGATAATAGTTTTATTATGTTAAAACACGAGGTCCTAGATGCACAGAAGAGTCAAAATCTGATCATCTGACTAAAAAGCCCTGTCATACTGTGATCTGAATTAGGACTAGAGAAAGAGAAGATTTAAATGCTGAAGCCTCGTTCTTCAGTAAGTGGTGCACAAATTAGATACCATAGAGGTCTTTTTTTTATGCTTACTTTCCATGGAAAGTATAGTTGCATTTTTAAGTTTTAGCTGTATTTTCTTGAATGTCCAGAGAAAATATATGTATGATACATATAATAATCATTATGCTGCATCAGTATACTGATGTCTTTCTTTTCTGGAATCTTGAATGAGATGTACATTGAAGAGACATCATGTGAGTTTTCATTCAAAGGGGTTAATGTCCGCATCCCAAATAATTCACTAGTGGCTTCTCAGTGCTTTTGGCATTCTCTATTTTCTGATGAGTGCTTATAATTTTATCAAAGGATACAGTGGTACTGAGTGTGAATATATAGAGTTATCTTCATATTCATTTTAGAGAGAATAACCTAAAAGGACTGAAACCTTTTAGTTGAGAATAGTATCCCTACTAGCAGATAAAAATATACAAATAGGTATGAAGTAGAATAAGCAGCATATTCTTGTGATTATTCACTTGACTGTCAACATGAATTTTCAGTTTTAGCTTTTCTGGTTTTACCTAAACATTTACATTTCATTATTAAACAGTGTATAGTGACATTTTTGCATGGACCTGCCCTTTTTTACTTGGGATGGAAGTCATTCCCAGGAAGATGACAGACCACTGGAACAGGTTGCCCAGAGCAGTTGTTGAGTATATCCTTGGAGATACTCAAAAGCTGTCTGGACATGGTCCTGGGCAACCAGCTGTAGGTGGCCCTGCTTTGATTAGGGAATTTCAAGAGGTCCTTTCCAAGCCTAATTATTCTGTGGTAGTGGGAATATGAACAATATAGAAAATACTTTACAGGTCTTCTTTTGGGGAAAAGGGTATACAATGACTCTGCATGTTATTTTATCTTGCCTTATAAATTGGCATTCCTTAGCCAATTTCAGTCACATTTCACCAAATGGGAAAGATCTTAGCAAGAAGTTCCTGTGAGTCTGAATATAGGTAACAGAGAAGGATTCATTAAAGGTGTAGTTGAAGAAAACTCTGCAGCTGTATTCATTGCCAAAAAAAACTACGTGGGAGAAAAAAAACCTCCTTAATTTCTTCAACCACAGGAAACACTTCAACTGCAGTTTGTATCTTTTAAAACATCTGTTTCAAATAATGACAGGAAAAAAACTGTCAGGAACCAAGTGTTAGTATTGATATTTTAGTGTGACTTGTCTTAATATTTACCTAGAGTCCAGGAAAAATGAGAAGAAAACAAGAAAGGAAGTGGAAGATAGGAGGAGAAAAGAAAAGAAATAGCAGCTATATGAAATAGATATGTTTTCATTTAAAATGTTCATCTATGTATCTAAACATCTTTTCATCTCAATAGCACTGTGATATTCGGTGGAACAAAAAAGGAACATCTGTATGTCAGCTATGTACCATATCGTAAAGCACAACCTCCAGACCATCTGGATAAATATGGAATTATAATCACAAGTAAGACATTATAAGCCATTTCTGAAGTAATATACAAGCGAAAAAGATTGTTAGTTTCTCATCGCTTTCATTTATTCTTCAGGGTTATTAAATTAGTGTCAAAAGGTCTAGGAAAGAGGAAAGAGAAAGGAAAAACAAAAACAAACTAAAAAGGAGGATGAAAAACAATTAAGTAAAATGAAAGAAAAAGGAAAAAAACAAAGGTTAAATGAATGGGGTAACAAAAGAAACAGGTATCCATGGAGAAGAAAACGCTCTGATAGAGTAAAATTTTTCTACACAAAGACAGGAAGTTTTAATCCATTCTGGAAAGAGTTTAGGGTTCCACTCAGAAGTGTTTTCAAAATTTATTCAAGAGTGTTTTTGTGGACAAAGTTAATCATTCTGCTTTCCTAATGTGGATGGATTCACATCACATCCATTCACATACATCAAGTGCAGTTTTCCAAAGAGTGAGAAATTATACAGTCTTGGTAGTTGCACGGAAGCAGAACCCATATTTTTTTCTGTCATTTAAATGTGCTTTAAAAAGAACTCCAAGCTGCATAAATAGTACCAATAGACTGCAATTGAAGCATTCCTATAGGACAGAGAAAGAAAGGTACTATTGTTTGGGAGACAGGAAAGGTGGTTCTTTGTCCTCTGCTACTGTGAGACATAACTCTTTCCCAGTTGAAGCAGAATATTCCAGGTTATTTTGGAATATGAAGAGCAAATCTACAACTCAGTGGGTTCTCACATTCTCAAGAATATAGAAACTGTATTACTTACAATTTGACGCAGCCATGGAGTTGTGCAGATGCCATACAACTTCTTGTTTAAAATTGTGGGAAAAAAAAAATCCACCTTTTCAAATGAAATGTTTTTTCTTACTTAATGACAGAATCCAAGATCTAGGTGCTTATTCTTAGTTGTTATAGTAGGCCGGCCTATTGCATATAAAAATGTGTATTTGCCAGTGTCACATTCCAGTTCACAGACCCACTCCCAGTGATTAGGAATTAATAAACTTTTCCTACAGCAAGATAAAAAAAAAATCTCTTTATCATCTGTAATTCAGTCTTTCTCATATAAAACTGATATTAAGCTATCAGTGTGGATTGCATGTTCTATTTCGAGAATCTCTAAGGCAACTGTGTATGATCATTTTGCATTTTTCTGTGCCAGCTACTAAGTTATCACTATTTTTTTTTTTAAACTATGTGCAAAATAACAACAAATGATGCTTGTTTCATATATATTTGTGTCTCAAATTCGGAGTCTAGGAAGTTCTAGCTGCTAATTTAGCTTTGTTGAAGGTTGAGAAATTTCTGCCTTCTTTCTCTCACCTGCTACCTGTTATGTAGTAATTCTTCTGCATTAAATGAAGTAGTGACCTGGGATCAGCTAAGGTTATTCTTTATCAAAGAATATTGTCACAAGCCTTATTGGAAGTTCATAATCTTTCACACATTTATGTGTCTGTTGAATTTGGCCTAGGCTGTGAAAATAATGTACAAGAGACAAAAGTGTGAACGCACTAGGGAAAAAAAAACACTAATTTAATTTAGTATTTATGAAGTATTTTAGACAATCTAACCTGCTTTTTGCCTTCATTTCTTTGTTTTTTTTTGGCCTTTAGCGTTTGCCCTAGAAGACTTTTTATCTACAAAGGTTATAGCAGCTGAACTAGAAATCACACAGGAGAGTTAAATGTAAAAGGAAATTGCAGTAATGCAGTTGGAGTAACTCAGAGCAAGAATCAGCTGCAGACAGGAAATTTTAACATGCTGAGGTAAGAATTGTTTTGCAAACTTGCCAGTGTGTTGAATAGACCGGTCTGATACCTTGTCCCCTAACCTTATCTCCCTAAGATGTGACACAACCTAAGCGTACACAGAAAAGCAGCAGTTCACACTGGGAAGTATTTGCCATTCATTGATAAGGCAAGTCATGATCATTTACCTATGGGTTTTCTATTGTGCAGAGAGTAGTCTTTATCTGATGCTAAAGTGCAGTATTTGTACTTCAAGCTACAATCTTTGGATAGAAAGAGGAGGGATTTCTAATGGGATTCTTCACTTTTAAGAAGTTTCTTCTTAAGGAGATGACTCTTCTTTTTTTGAGAATTCTTGAATCTCACATTATATGATGCACTGAAGAGGCAGGTAAATTGAATTTCAAACTTGCAATGGAGATAAGCCTCCCTTATCAGAGAGGGCTAAGTATTCCTACCAGATTGGTTTAGCTAGAAGTGTAACTATAGGTGCAGAATTGTAGCTTGGGTTTTTTTCTTACAGGGATGTTAAAGCAAAGGATTTCCTTTCCACCACACAGTTCTTAAATCTAGGTATAAAAATGTTATGAGGTACTGAATGTCTGCTTGCACTATAGCAGATTGGGTGGGGAACAGACATTGGCCTGGCTATTTGAATTATTTGAATGAAGTTAAATGGTTGTTGGGATTTGCTACTATTTTAAACAAAAAATGTTTCTATTGTAAAGATGGTTTTCGTTTGAGATGCCATGCAAACAAATCAAACCTTCGACTCGTTACAGTCTCAAATGATTATAGTACATTGTAAGTTTAAAAAAACCAAACCCAAATCCACACTTTTTTTCTATGCAATAGTGTTTAATTGTAACTATTGTTATTATAACCACTAAAGGCCAAAAAGTTCTTTACTCATGTGCAGGGCTTCTGTTGCCAAAGCAATTGCCTCTAAAATATTATAATTTTTGTCTTGTTGCTATAGCTCTCTCTCATCCATGCTGACGAAGCTTAGGGTAAGAATGCTGTAATTGTAACGTGCTCCATGCTGTCTTAAGTAGTTTTCACAGCAGTATTTTCAGAGTGTTTGTGAAGCTTACCATATGGTTTCCACACTTCAGTGCTGACCAGACTCTGGCTATTACCAACAGACATGAGCAACACTTCTTCAGAAACTCTTGTTCTTTACTCCTTGCATCTTGCATCCGTTCATTTCTGCAAAATATCTGTAATAAACTAGTCCTTATTAAAACAGGAGAAACTAAATAAATTGCTCTGTATATGTAAAGCTGCTGCCCACACACAGGACACTAATTTGTGGCTGCTCTACTAGCTCTATTTGTCCTTGTACACCTCTTGAATTTACTTTATAGTTACTTTGATGAATGACTTACTATTGATAAAAGAAAAAAAACTGAAAATACTCACTAAGAGGGTACCAAGGAGCTCAACTATTATGACAAACAAGACAACTAATTTATGTGAGCATTGCTATTCTTTTATTATCTTGTCCTCCATTTGTGTGTTCACCTCTCACTGTAGTTTTCTGTCCTAAATTTTAATAAGGAATATTTTGGCACATGTGTGCTTTTGTTTGGCCTCTAAAAAGAAATCTGTTTTCCATTTTGTTGTACATGGTGGAGTTTTAAATATGTTTAGATGCTAATTCATGTTGAATTCAGACAGTTAAATGCCTTAACAAATATCTTTATAAATGTAGTCACCCTTAATATAAATACAAATTAGATATGTATTAACTACGTTGGGAATGCTATGATCCAGATGATATTTTTTCACTCATCTTTGATTTTGCACAGTAGGGGGATTGCATGGATGGACCTAGAATACTAGTATTCCTCCAGAAATACAAAAACTAAATATTTCTGTTTAGTGTGAGCTTTCTAGGGATTATGAGCCAATGTCATATATACATAGGCTAGAGAGTATTGCAGCTGGCTGTGGAACACTGGCTGTGGGTATCACTTAAAAAAAGTAACTTTTGTTCATACAGTTATTTTTACATCAAATGCTATCATAGGGAAAGAAAATACAGTCAAATGCTGTATTTTTCTTTGAAGATTTTCCTAGGTACTTTAAGTAACCTTTCATCTGGCTAGAGAGGGTTCAAATAGAAACTTGCTTCCAAGACAACTTTAGCTTTCCAGGTTTCTAGGTTTTCACAATTAATTGCTTAGTTCTGTTCCTTCTCATGAATTACAGAAAAAAAGAGACTTATCTGACTTTACATTTTTGGTAAAACCTGTAGTTTTACCTTAAAGAACAGTACATTCCAGTGAAAGTAAAAGCCAAGCAATCGGGTTTACCATTGATGTAGATCAATACAGCTTCATCAGCTGCTGCTTTGGGACTGACAGATCTAATATTTTATCAGCTTAAAGACTAGAAATAGCATGGTTATGTCCACTGCTAAAGCTACGGTAGTATAGGCTGAAGATAGCAGAGCCATTTCTCCACCCTGAAAGATGTTAGTGTCTTCTGTTTGAGCTGACTCTGCACATTTCAGAAGCACAGAATGGCAGATTCTGCTTTGTGAACCTCACTCACTGAGTAACAATACTTTTTCATGTATTCTCAAACCTGAATGCAACTTTAGAAGATAACAATTCAGCTGCGTGTCTGGGCAAAGAACATAAGAGTAGTAAGACCAACTTTGGGATATGACATGCAAAAGTAAAAGATACAACATACTCATTTGCTCCCCTTCCAGACCAGGCAGCCTGAACATAAATGAAGAGGATTAAACGTAGCTTTGGTGAGCTACTTGCTGAACTCGGCCACTATTAACACATGATAGTGCAAATTTACAGCGAGTGCAGCCTATAAATCAGTTTGCATTCCTCAAAAGTGCCAAGATAGTAAGAAGGAATATCTGATTTTCTGAACCATGAATATTTCCTCAGCAATCTACCCGGACAATAAGGTATTACCCCATCCTTTATACATTGGGCCACTGGAACTATGGCAAGGATGCGTTGTCTGACTCAAGGAGAGTCACTGCCTTTCTTGCTTTGCCTTATGGCCCCCATATTTGTAAAAACATTACACGTTTGGATTTGGAAATACTAATTTGTTAGTGTTTATAATGTGCACTCATCTGTTCCATGCAGAATTCTGTTATAAATTCATGATAAAGATTAAAATGGAAATTAAAGTAGAAATTAAATTGAATTAAAGTGGAAACCTAAGTAAGTATGATCTACATAAGAGACTCAATATGGCTTCTATAAAGGAAAGTTCTGTCTTACAGACTTCTGGGTGATCGTTCAGAGGGTAAACACATTTGTGGGCAACATTGTTCCAAGCAATATCTCCTTCTCTGGTGATATTAAAAACCTGCCTGGATGTGTTCCTGTCCAGCCTGCTCTAGATTCTGTGGTGACCCTGCTTTGGCAGGAGGCTTGGACTAGATGATCTTCGAAGGTCCCTTCCAACCCCTACAATTCTGTGATTCTCTGATACAGTCTGTAGATATGTAATGCATTTAATGAAGTCCCTCACTGAAAGCTTTTAACAAAATGAATCAGCCATAGAACAAATAGGATGGTCCTTGTATAGGTAAACAGTTGACTAAAATATTGACTAAGGAGGGTGAGTGTAAAAAGTCAGTTTTACAATGGACTGGTCAGCAGTGGTCTGCACTAGGGTCTACTCTATTTCACGTACTTACAAATAACCTGGAAGCAGAGGTGAACATTGACATTAAAAGTTAGTGGAAGATACTAGGTTATTCAGGGTAGAAAGGAGAAGAGAAGACTCTGAAAAAGAACTTACAGAACCAAGTGACTGGGCAATAAAATGGCAGTTGATACTGATTGTAGATCGATGTGAAGTGATGCACGTGATGAAAACAACTCTAGAGTTGTATGTAAAATTGAACCAGCTGTTACTGCTCAAGAGCAAGATTCTGAGGTTATGATCTTTATTTTCATAAAACATTGATTCAATGGCAGTCGAAAAAAACAAATCAGCTGCTAGGCATTTTCAGGATTGAAAACAAAACAGGGAACACCATTATGCCCCCATATACGTTTATAGTTCAACCATGTTTTGAATTCTATGCAAGTTCAGATCCCTTGATCTCAGAAAGAAGTGTATTAACACTGCAAAATGTTCAGAGAAGGCAAAAAAGGCGAGGAAGATACGGAGTTTCTATAGAAGGAATGGATGAGAAGGCTAGGTGTTTTTAACTCAGAAAGGGGTGATTTAGAGAGCTGATGACAGATGCACAGAATCCTGGCTTTCATGGGAACACATGATGCAGATCAGCTGTTCACTGTCACTTCTCATACAGAAACTAAGAACCATCAAATAAAGCTGGCTAAGCCAACTTCAAAACCAACATAGTATAGTAGTTCTTTATGCAAAGGGTAGTAGACCCATAGAGCTGTACACCAAAAGGCATTGTAAATGCTCATATTTATCTGTATTTTAGGGGAGAGTGGACAAGCACTTAGAAAAGAAATCCACTGAAGATTACTAAACAGAAAAACTCCATTAAACTCAGGAAATTGCATGACCTGAATATAATTGGAGACTGAGAGACTATTGAAGGGAAAGTTGAATCTGTTTTTTCTCTCTTGCTCTTCACTAAACATGCACTTACGGCTGCTTCTAGAAAAAAGATACAAGGCTACACGGACCCCTGGTTTGAATCCATAGATGCATTTCTGATCTTATATGAGCCTTATTTCTTTTGCTCAGCTACAGATGCTGAGCACTCATGCTGAGAATATAAGAAGTGCAAATAATGTGTTTCTTTTTTATAAACAGTAAAGACTGAAGTCACCCAGTTAGAGATTGTTAGGCATGTGGTGTTCTGTGTTATTAGGCTATTTAGATACCTAAGAATTTAGAGCTGATGTTTTCATAAAACATTAAAGGAGCAGGCACGTTTAGTTATTTCATTGTATATGTTCTCCTTGAAGACTGGGACATAAAATAACATACAGGCAATACTATTGAGTAAAGAATCCAGTTAAAATTATGTTGACTTTTGCACTTTTATTAGGGATCTGTCTCTTCTCTTAGATTATTCTTCTTACGTTCTTATCTATCTTCTCAGAGATAGAGATCCATCTCTTTTCTAAGATTATTAAGCTGCCATACATACTTTCAGTTCAGGGTGAGTAGAAACTCATATTTCTGTTTTAAATTTTCATCTCCAAAGCCTAAAAATACAAAAAAAACCAGAGTTCAAAACCAAGCTGATGTTAATTGTGGTTTTCCAGGAAACATGACTGTTCCATAAGTGTATTCTGTTGTTCATTCAAGCAGCATAGTGCTCTCTGCATTTGCTGATTCACTGAGGCGCCTATAACACTCCAGAATGTGTAACCCTTTAGAATGTCTTTTTCTTAGGAATCAACTAGGGTTTTTTTTCAGCTAAGACTCAACAAAAAATTATGTGGTTCCTCAATGTGTGTATTTCTCAAAACCTCAAACTAAACAGTTTAAGATCTAGAATAATATCGCTGTCCAAGATTATATTAATGCTTTCAAATATTTCATCTGAGAATTTATGTATGAATGGACATTCCCAAAGCATATGCATTAGATTAGCATTTCAGTCCACAGCTGAATGCATAACATTTTCTTTAATGGATTCCAGGGATTTAAGAAGAGTATATTTTACGCTATTCAGCTTAATGCTATTAACAACAGTTAATCCTCTTTTTTGTTCAACTTCATGAGATTGTGCAAGTTTAGGATTTTGAAAATAATATTATATTAGCATAAAACTACTAATGAAGGGCTAAATAGTGAAATCACCATTCACTGTCTATCAAGATGCTACCACACTCTGCATCATTAACATGCTTACTCGGTTCTCAGTTAAGTAAGTTTTCTAGTTGGCACAGTAGGACTCTGAATTCCACCTGAAGACTCCTGCTGACTGATTAGAAAATTAATGTATTTTTTTATATATATACATGTATATAGTATATCTAGCAATCTAGTACAAGATTTATGGTAAAATTAGGAATTTTCTTACTGCATTAAGGCTTTTGCTTGTATTATTTTTTGGAATAAGAGTATTTTTTAAGTTTTGAACGAAGAAGGGAAAACCAGCTAAGAATCTTGCTACCAATATCAGCGCATCCAAGACTCAAGTCTAAAAATAGAAGCAGTGTAGATCATAATTTTGTTACTTTACATTTTTCTCCTCCTCTAGCTCTAATAAGTAATGCTCTTAACCAGTTTGCTTGATGGCATTTAGAATTTTTAAAATCGTAGAATATTGCTTAAATCATGACACAGACTGCATCAGTTCCTGTGTATTGGGCCTTCATTTGGGAAGATGCTTAATGTAGTTTTTCACTTTAAAAAGGAGTTGTCTTGTTTGATTAAGAGCACTGTTGAGGTACTTAAAAGTTACGCTTGTGTTTAAATTCCTTGCTGCATAAGAGATATGTTTCTTAAAGTAATGTATGCCACTTTTGGCATAGGCAAACAATTTCTATCTTGCCAACAGATGATAAGTGTTTGGATTCAGGCAAATTGCCAAAAAGCTTCCACTATATTATCTTGCATTGTTAAAAAATTGCACTTATTACAACAGAGGGCCTAGTATAGGCAAATCTGTTTGAAAATCAAATTCTAAAGAGTTTCCAAATGGCTAGTTTAGGAGCAATGAACATTTTAGACAATAGCAGAAGTTGCATTGCCTTGTTTTCTTTAGCCCTGTAGAACAGATTTTAGACCTCTGTCTGTGTGGATATCTTTTAATATGAACTGAATGTAGTCTGAAAATTATAATTCTGATCAGCATATTAGATTTATTTTTCCTGATCCTCACTGGGAAGCCAAACTGTCTGAAAGGAGAAACAGGAAAGCTGTTTGAAAGGAGACATAACAGGTACAAACAAAAATATTTGCTTCCAAATTTGCTTGGGATGTTATAATCTCTTTCTTCTTCTCAGAAAAAGAAAGACATTATACTTACTTCTAGAAGACTGAGAGAATTGTGAAAATGCTGATTTTCATTCTCATAGTAATCTCAGTGTTTGTATTTAATTTCCATAATGAATTTAATGTACAGCTCATAACCAATAGTAACTACCAGTAATGCTTTGAGCACACTACAGATATCATAAAACCAGAAATAGAGTTTGTACCTTTTGCCTCCAACTAACATTTTTCATTCTGAGCCCTCCAAGGTCCATGATGAAATCATGTTCCACTTCTTCTCATGCCTCAATTGGGGACCTGTTAGACCCTTACAGACTTGATCCAAACAGTCACAGAGCTGGAAGGGAGGGCCCCAGATTCCAGTGCAGCAGAGCAAGTACTTCAATGAGTTACTTCTGTCCCTTTGTATACCTGCATTACTAGTTATAAGACGTCAGCCTTTGGTTCTGCTGGATATGTCTGGCTATCACTTCTAAGAGCTGTACTTCATGGGTTTCCAGTGTTTGGTCACATTGCATGTATATATTTACAATTTGGTGGGAGCTGAGTAGCATATGTTGGTGTTTGCCTGCTCCAGTTGATGGGGAAAAAGCGTATTACCGCATAGTGATGCTGCCACCTCAGCATTTTATGTCATGAGGCTCTGCTTTAAGTCTTTATGCGAGCTTGTTGCATGCACTGAAAATGTTTGAAGTGCACCAAAAAAGAAACTGTCTGCTTCTGTCCCAGTCTGGTGTGAAGGTGTCTGGCTACATAACGTAATATAAGGTAGATCTGGCGATTCCTATCATCTTCCTTTTCTTGCCTCCGCAAGATGAAGTCGCCACTCCTGCCATTGTTTAGGGTGGATACCATTTTGTTTCTGCACTAGATGTAAGACATTCTGAGCTTGTAAAGGGTACTTTAGTCACTTCCTTCAAGATCTTGAAATACGTGTAAGACAGATTGGTGAAAACTTACTTGTGGCCTTACTTGCCTGCTTTGCACGATTGTTATGAGAAGATGGCATTTTGGGTTTCTCCTACATTTCATCTACATTGTTAAGCATTCTGAGCTCTGCTGTTTGGAGACTTTATGTGAACCTGATAAAGAAATCAGGGATTAAATAAACAGAAAAATTACCGAATCATTGTAAAATAACATCAAGATGACTCCATGCTAGAATTCAGCTGCAGCTGCTGATTACAATAACTGAAAAATTTAGATTGATTTTCATTTAAGTAAAAAACACAATTTTTGTTGAAATTAGATTTTAAGTTCTATCTCCCCTTCTCCTGAGCCAAGGCTTGCGAAGGGGATACACCTTCCTCGATGTTCAGTGGTTGTCTGGCTCCCACAATACATCACAGTGTATCAGCGAGAGCAAAGACTTCTATAACAGGAAAGGGAGTCAGATCCTCTAGTATTGCATAACAGAATAATTATAATTAAAAGTGATCTTGAAAAAGAAAATGGGATCTCACTATTTAAAACATTTCTTTTCAGAACCCGTGTATCTTAACTACAGTATTCAAATGCAGATCACAGAATCACAGAATCTTCTTAATATTCAGACGACCATGACATTATGAGTAAAAAGAATGTGCACATTCATAAATGACATCCTAGAATAATAACTATATGGTTGATTAGCATATGTGTACATACCAACTGCCTGCTAGTTTTCTTTTTCTTTGAAGGACAGAGTATGGCTAAAGTCATCTCCGCAGTATAAAATGTTTCATGTAACTTGGATTGGATCCTATTTTCTATGAAGTCAAGGAGAATTTTGCCATAGACTTCAATGGACCTGGCCCTTGCCTGGATGCTTATGTAGTCATTTGGGACAAAGAAAAGAAAATGAAAGAAAAACCCCACTGTTATTGCATCTTACTTGCAATTAGCAGCAGTGTTAATGACTAACATGAGACATAGGACAATGGAGAATAAGGCTCACAAAATACTGTAATTTGGAGCATGCCAGAATTTATACGTGCAATTATATTGTTACATGGTATTGTAGGAAAAAAGCATAATAAATACTAAATCATCATTTTTAATTGAGCACAAGTGCTAGTATCTTACCCAAATGATTAGCAGATACTAAACCATATCATGCAATTTCAACTAGATGAAATATGTTAAAAATTGTTAGTTGACTTCAGTGATCTTTGGACTAAGCTTGCATGTAAATGTACAAAACTGTCTTGATTTTGTAGTTAGGTGTTTGGGTTTTTTTAAAGACTAGATTTCAAATTAAGTATGGTCTATTTTAACCCTGTGGGCAGTAAGTATTTCCGTTGATTTGTTTAGTGCAACTGTAATGTAGTTAGTTCGAACCTTCTACCCTACCCTTGAAATTAATGGCAAATTTTCTGCTGATTCCAGCAGCAAAACCTATATCATAACTAACCACAATTTCCTCCACTTCTCCTTCCCTCTCTAAATACCTTGTTTATTACAGAAAATTAATTTTAAATATTCTTTAACTAATGATGTGCTGAAAGACATTTAACTTTCAATTTAAATTTACTTTTGAAATGTCAGAAGTTAAGAAACAGGTTGCTTGATATGACAAACAAAATACTTTGATTAATGGATTTCTTTTTCGATGTATTAATGCAATTTTCCTGCTTAAATGTATCCTCTGTGTTTTGCGTGGCACTAGTTAAAGCTTATTATGATACAAACTAAATGAAAGAGCCTAGTGAAATAGGCAGTTGTCAGATTCCACATGATGAATTGTAACTTCAAGCATCTCTGTTTAAATCTCTCTGCTAACCTGTTCCCAATTACTGACATCTGGGACCAGATTTTCTTTTATTTGAAGCAGAGGTTTTAAGAAGTTCTGTCTCTGGAAAAAAAAAAAAAAAAAGGCATAAAAAAAAGGAGACGGGAAATGTAATAACAGAAAGAACTTTAAATCCAAGTCCTATATATGATTTTACAAGCAGTGTCAGAATATTTTTAAGTATTACAACTAAGTGTATTGCTTTATACCATGATGTGTTAAAGATCTGATTTTACAATGTTTGGTATTTTTCCAAGTCTAAGTTTCAAAACTTTGGCTAGAATTTCTTAAAAGGCTTTTCTGTTTCCTTTTTTTTTTCTTTTTTTAACAATAAAGAGATGAACTAGAATATCTTTGAAGAAACACTGGTAAACTTCCTATCCTACATATAGACATACAGAAATACACCTTTTTTTTCCAAGCTTTGGAAATCCTCTTCTGTTGTAAATTGGCACAGTTTTGTTGAAATTAGTGGAGCCATGAGGATTTACACAGTTGAGAATCTTGACACACACATATTTATACTTCCTTTGTATTTTTGGTTATGATATCACTTCTGTTTTTCTTCATGCCATGGATGACTTTTTAGACTATGTATCTGTTCAGTCTTTCCCTGAAAATATGGCTGGAGTGCAGGAGTCCTGAGGCAAAAACATCTAACTTGCTGAAATGTACAAATGGCCGTTTAAACAAGAATTCTTCATTTTCAGAGACACTGAACATTAACCTCCTGTGCATTTCAGATGGAACCGGGAATGTGTTGATACAAAAACCAAGCCAGCATAAAAATGCATGCATATATACATAAATACACAAACAAGCAAAGAAACACATGCCCAAACTTAGCATTTTTGCGTTTCACAAACAATTATGGGTGCTTTTTGTATGTATTAGTGTCAGAAGTTGGTAATTTAAGTAAATGTAAGTATTTTTGTGTGTGTCCCAGAAAATACATATCCTGTTCTTGTGTTAACTAAGAGTGCTTAAACAATTCATTGTATAAGTGTAATCATATGCGCTGTAGTGACAGCTTCAATCCCACATTGCAAAGGAAATGTCAGTCCACTGTCCTAAGTACAACGGAAAACAGCTATTCCTTTTACTTTTATTTGAGTCCTCTGAAGCAAAGAGGAACACCATGAAAATGCCTCCAAGTAAAATACAACCTGGGTGGTAACTGGGAATGTCGAAGCCAGAATTGGTACAAACTTGGAAAAATGTGAGCCAAACTCACTCATGGTATAAATATATATAGTGTTATATATCTTATTATTTATATATTTATATATATATATATACACTCAAGGTATAAATTTTGAACAGTGTCACATGGGACTGACAGAGATAGACAGACAGAAATCATTATGTGTGTGTTCTGGTTCTCAAGTGGTATAAGGCCTTTGCAGTCATAATATGTAACTTAAAATTTGCTGCAGGCTGCTGTATGTGTTGCTCAACTGTGTCTGTTAATAAGAAAGAGATCGTAAACAAAACCCTTTTGCATTACTCTGAAGAGAACAAAGGAACTTCAAAGTGACTTTATTAATCAGTCTGTCACAAAAGCAGAGAGTAATTGTGGCACACAATGACAGCTATTCATTCACACAATCATCAAAGTGACTGTAAAGATTAAAAAACCAGCAAAACCCCAAAGACTACCAGGTATGAAATAATTGAAACAACAGCCTGAGATGGAGGAAAAGTACAAATGACTTGTCGTTCTTTGGCTATATTCTGAGATGAAAGCTTTACAGATGGCAGTTCATAGGCAGAAGCTTTCTCTAGGACCTGTATTAGTTTAAAAAAAAATTTAGAAAGAAGTATTTTGAGGTTCCCTTGTCATCATATGTCTGGATATAAGGCCCATATAGGACATAAGACAGTAGGAAAACATACTGTAAACACTCACAGTATGCTTGAAAGAGCCCCTGCTGAAAGCAGTATAAAAGCTGATAAACTCTTTCTGATAAGTACTTCTTTGACCTTGCTATTCTGCTATCATAGTAGTGAGGACTGTGTACAGTCACATACACAATTAAGTCTCAAGTCCATCCTGGCTGTGCTCTTAGGAGCAGACTTGTCCTTCCAGCAAGAAAGATCTCTAGTTAATCTTCCATCTCAAAAGCCCTCAATCTGATGAGAAGCTGTTAGCAACTTTGATGGTTTAAAGCTCAAATATTTTAACTGACATCTAAGGCAAATATTAAGTAAAATGTATAAGGAGGAGCCATGGAATGTAGGAAGAGAGAACAGATGAAAAGAATTCTTCAGGTTATCTTCAAAAAGGGTTTCCCCTTGTTTTTTGTTGAAAGTGCGTATATTAGTTATATGTTATTAGTTACTGTTTATATCAAGGCAATTTCTAGGGATCTGTCTTGCAAATGGGATGCCGCAGTGCCGGATGCCATTAGCAGGATACAGCTAATGTCTGTGTAATCAAATAAAGGAGTGATTCTGCCATGCGTAACCAGCTTCATTTGGCTAACACAATGAACAATAGTCATGGTGATGTGACAGCATATTTGCCTGTAGTCTACTGAAAGTCACTACTATTTCACTCCTGATTAAAGTGAATACTGGATACACTTTCCTGAGATACAAACACACTCTTGTGTCTGTTCTCCCAGAAAGTGAAGTTCAACGACAAGCTAGCTAGCTCTTTAAAAAGGAAAAGAGTCATTTCCTTCTTTACAGAATAAATAGAGAAATGGACTGTTCCACCTTTTAAAAATCTAAGGTCAATTTTAGACATACAAAAGCAATGTTGACATTATTATTCATGTCTTCTTCCCCAATACTGAGTTGAATAGAAATGTAGCAGTGACAACTTTGGGAGCTCCAGCAAGGATTTTGTTACTAGAAAAAGAACAGCAAAGCAGGAGAGAATTTGCAGACATTTCTAGTAAGGCTGGCTTTTCTAAGAAAGGAAATAGATCACTGTAACAACAAATGAAGTCAAAAGGACCTCAAATTGTATGAGCTATCAGAAAATACAGAAGGAGGCATGAGTAGCATGAGAAAAAGATTCTTCTGACCCATGATGGAGTCTGGCAAATGCCAGCTTTTAAATAGCACTTGCGGAAGAGTAGTGAAAGACTACAGTTCCCAAGATGTACTTTGGAAAATGAAAGGCATGAGCAAGCTTTTCTGTTGAGGACAATTTATATAACCCAATTCAGTAAAGAATTTAAGGGCATATACAAATTAAGGTGTGTGAGTAATCCCACTGTAGTTAAGAAGACTATTAAAAAATGATGAAGTGTTTTTCTCTATTGAAATCAGACTACATACCATCTCATGGGAACAAGTCTTAACAGCACTCCAATAGAAATATTACCATTTACTTCAGTGGCAGTTACTTGCAAAGTTAAAGCTATTCTTAGCTTTGCTGCTTCGGTGCTCACAGTCAAATTTCTTTCACCTAGGAACAGAACAACAGTACTTCAACATCTATTGTAACACTTCCCAGAGTTCAAAAGAAAAATGCATGTAAGTGGCTAGACAGATTTATCAAGGGGACACAGAGATTTATTCAATGACCAATAGCACATATCTGCATTAATTATGTTTAGAAAAGCACTTTAAATATGGAAGATCCTCAGTATATTATTATGGAGAATTCTCCATGGTTGGATTTTTAGAGGTTCTGTTGCGCTATGACAATATTGCTGAATTTTCTGTTACGTGTTGGATGCAGAGTTTCTTGTTATCTGGTGACAGTTCAGGACCTGGCTTTCAATCCTTTTGCAGTGGTCAGAGAATGGGCAGAATTAAGTTGCACATAATGCATCATATAAAACATGATGTGACCAAACCAGTGATGTTTGTAATGTACTGTTCTGCGAAGTAGCAGAATATGCAGTATAAAGTCCAGTTTTGATTGATACGAATGCCCTGGCTTCAGTAAATGAAGCAAATGAAACAGTGTTGGCTTTTGGTATGGCTGCTGCTAGGTGGAACCTATCTGAGGAGCAAGGCACATTATAACTAAATGAGTATAGAAATTTCAGTAGATTACTGAAGTAGATTTGAAGCATTTGATGGAAGGTGTGGAAGTGTTATCTGTGAGTCTCTGTACTTTGTGCATGTATGTCCTTTAAGTGCTTTTTTTTCTATTCACAAAGTCATTTTTATATTTTGATGGGAACAAGCATAGTAATAAACAATCTGGTGTAAACATATATTTAAATCAGCCTTAATTCTGGTAGCTTCAGGACATACAGAATAATATACTAAGATTTCACCAAATTTTGTATATTTTAGTGTATTTATGATCCAATGTCAGACCGGAGGACAAAACATTTCATCATCATTCATTTAAGAAATATGAGTTTCTTTCTGAAGCTGAGAAATTTCTATGAAAGCAAAACTGTCAGTGAAACCATTGGAAGATGTAAATCTGCATAGATGCTTTCACTTATAAAGTGAGAAGGTTTGTTTTACTCCAGGGTAAAAGTTTGGGGATAATTTATGATGCTAGTTTTGTCTTAAGGATTTGGTATATTCTCAAGAATAACAGCCTTAGTAATTGTACAAGGTCAGTTCAACTTGTAAGCAGTCTGGACTGTGGTCTTAACAGAGGCAGGTCAGTTCCTTAGGCAATCTGTATGTTCCTTGTAGGGAAGAGTTAACAGCAGTACTGGGCCCACTGAAGTCAGTGGGAATTTTGCCAGTGATTTCCATAGAGCCAAGATTTCATTCGTCTTTAGCAGAGCTATTAAATACAGTATATTGCATAAACCGAGGGAAAAAATGAAAGCTACAAATAAAGAAACTTCTTTTTCTGGAATATGCTAATGATTCTGCAAAAGGTTTTCTTACTAGGTATCTGCTTTATGAGAGTTAATACACAATTTATATTACTCCCGAATACACTTATTTAATGGGAAATCTAAAACCTTGAAAAAATCCCATTTTCTGACTTGCAATGAAGCTGTTACTTACATGCACAAGTTAGATCCTCATAATGACTGGCCTCTGTGTTTGTGGAACATTTCAGAAGTAAAGTACAAATTATGGAATAACTATTAAAGTAAATGTATGTATCTGCTATTCAGCTGGAAATTTGGCTGTCTGTGCATTTCTAAGTTTAGAGAAAAGAATTCGAGAGCTATTCTGAACACTACGTTATTCTAATATAGACGACTATATAGGATGCTGCTTTTAAACACGGGAAATAAAAGTTAAGCTAAAATTGGCCTAAATTACTTTATACCACATTCATGGGAAGTTAATGGCTCAAGGTTGTTAGTTTATAACAGCTAACTCTTATGCAGCTTGTTTAATTTTATGGAGCTCAAAACATTTTACAAATCAGGTTATTCTCAACAATAAAATGAGGCACAGAGAGATAAAGTGTCTTGCCAAAAGACATCTCATAAGCCAGAGAAAGAGCTGGAAACAGAACCTCTGTTCAAGTCTGCTCAAACTTGCTGTTTAGCAGGCCACATTACTCCCTGATAATTAATTCCTAAATAGTTAGGACTTGCGGGTCGTGGTGGGGGGTGTGTGTGCCATTTTTGAGAGGTGACCGAGCATGTTTTTTCTGCCTTCCTTTGGTGGAACTTGCTGCTGTCTGTGTGTCACATTCTCTTTTTTTAATACATTGCGCTGGGGACTGGTCTTCCCTCTTGTAGGAATATGTCATTGACCTAGTCCCAAAATCTATGACTAGATGTAAGAACAGTTGTGAGATCACATGTGAGAGAAATAAGAGTGGAAGAAAAGGGTTTTCTGTAATAAAATGGGTAGTACAGGGCTGGTTGGTTCGAGTTTTTTTAGATGGAACCTAAATTCTGTTGCTAACTCTGCTTCCAGAGTTCAATCAGGAGCTAAGCAAGGAATGTCAGAGAAGTCCGTGACAGACAGAAAACTCAACTTTTATGCAAAACTTAAATTATACTACGGCTCTTCTCCAAAGCCTCTAAGCGAGTCTCCTCATCTACATGGGTTGTGGCTAATGAAATGAAAATGTCTGCCCTGAGACCTGGGAGCCACAGGGTACATGCAGCATGGAACAGCTTAACCCATCGGGTTCATTTAATAGAATCTGTTTATTTTTCCTTTTGCAGCTGTCCAAAGATATTCTGATCCATCCACGCTTCCAATTAAGAGTCAGTGTCCACCAACTTTGCATATCCCAGATGTCAGCCAGTTTCTACAGAATCATGCCACAAAGTATGGTAAGTTTATAATATTCTTCTTCCAAACAGTTTGCTACATTACAATGACCTTTAAATTAATTTGTATTGAGGTGCCCTCCCACAGCCACCACTCTGAATTGTGTAAGCATTGTGTAAATGCAAGCCCCACTCCCTGTGTATAATATTATTAACATGTGTTTGTAGAATCAGGCCACCAAGGATGATCTTGGGTTCCTGGGACAAAGATATTACAGCCCAAGGCTGTAAAGTCTAAAAGATGTGGTAAATAAAGTTTGGGAAACTCTTTTGAAGAAACTGAGACTGAGGAAAAGAAACAGAGACTGTCTATGAGGTTCAGGAAAAAGCATGAAACCCAGTGAATTCGCTGTAGAGTTTCATCAGTGTTCATAAGCTTTCCGCTGACTGACTGCTTATACTGAGTTTAAATTTTTGAGTAGTTTTGAGTAGTAAGATAAAAGTTTTCTGGCAGGCTGGGACTATTTGCAGATGGATAGATAGCTTCTTTCTTTATTAGCCTTATGCAAAAACATTTGTAAATAATACAACAAATTCATAAAAAAATAATGAAGTAGCACCGAATTAAGCAGATTTTAAGTGATCATGAGGAAGCATTGAAAACTCTGTGCTCCTGATTTTAAGCTGTTAGATACAACAGACTCTGGAATTTTATTTATGCAAACCTGAAATGTCCTATATTCACTTGTATATTTTCTCTTTTCCAAAGATCATTTGGTCACATACTTGAATATTATTTCTCTTTGACAGGGATAGAGCTCAGATTTATCAGGGATGTTAGGAAGGGAAATGGCCTTTTGCCAGAGCAGCCATTTGCTTTATTGATGGCTTTTCCCCACCCTTTATAATGAGATTTTATTTTTGCTTGAACAGTGAAAATAACCATTAGTACAGATGCTGATTGACAAATTTAAGAGTCACCCTCTGAGAGATGGCAGCTAAAATACTGACTGATCCTTGCTGTTGTTAGATTTGAGGAGGCCCCAAACAAAGTCTAAGGCAGATGCCATTGTCCCCTCCAACCCACATGAGCGTGACTCACACTGCTCTCCCCCTTATCCAAATGGAGCCCAGCCTTCCTAGGTCTCAGGTCCTGGAAAATGCCTTGCCTCTTTACACATAAGACTAGCTCTGCCTGCAGTGACCTGAGAGAGTCCAGAAGGGGAAAGGAAATTTATGGGAAGGGGGACATCTGAGAGACTGGGAGGATGCATCTCTAGAAGGAGCAGCAGGAAATACCCCATGAATGTCAGATTGAGTTATTCCTGAATTCTACAAGTAATGCCACAAGGGAAATTAATGGATCATCAAAGCATTCCTTTATGCCCAAATAAACTCCTCCTTGTCTTAGAAGCAGACCCTATACATATTAATAGAAAACCAGTGTGTGTTTTGAGTGTCCAAGATAGCTATATATATTTTTCTTAATCAGATAGGAAAGAAAAGAAAACGTAGGCAATGCTTACAAAATGGATACAAACTCCAAGCTGGATAAAAACTCAAAATGCTTAGAAGCAATGATGTTGAAAAGGGCTCAGGGTTGTGAGTCCCAGTGTGGAATATTTAACCAATCCATGCAAAGACAAAAAAAACTTTCAGAAGTTAATCTAGCAGTGAAACAGTTTGTCTGTACAAGAAAAGCTCTATAAAGTAAGCCAAGCCTCTTCTAACAGTCTTTAGATATTTGAAACATAGAGCCCTGGTGGATACCTTGGTTTGGATACAAGCGTCTGTATTGCTACCCGTATGGTATAAGCAGGTTGGGCTATTGGTGTCCACATAATTATAGATATGCATATATGTAACATTACTTACATATGTACTTATATATATATAGTAATATGTTTTATATGCAGAGCAGTCCAAATGTAGGATGGTTATTCTGACATTGTAATTACTCTGGAAAGTGTCCTAAGCCAGCTTCTCTGCCGGATGTTAGCTACAAGATGCCATCATCAGCCGGATGGCATAAAGGTCAGAAGGTTAGGTTAGCCTTCTTGACTAGTCTTGAAGGCACTGTTTCATAAGCACTAGGGAACAGAGGAGTCTCTCAGTCCTCCCGTCTTCCCTTGCTTGGCCAGGGCCTGGCACCATTAAGGCTGGTATCCACTTGGTGTGGATAGTGGGTAGTTTGGGACCTGAAAATGAAGAAGAGCCTGCGGCATGAGAGGAGTTTTTATTCCAAGCAAATCCCTAACAAGGATGTGTTAGGTGCCTATGAAGTGTCCACAAGCTACACTACCCTAAAGTGCTTTGATGGTCACTGATGATGCACAAAGCACTGAGTACATAGTGGCAGTAACTTAAACATTAATAGAAACCCAGAGATCTATTAAAAACAACTAGATTGATTTAGACTCAAAATAAGCAATGAATTGTTATCTGTAATGCCATTAACAGTTTCAAAAAATAACCAAGGATTATGGTGCATCGGTCTCTGAAAACACTGTTGTGAAAGGTGCGTCCTAGTTCAATCAGAAAACCTGCCTGTGCTATTCAAAAAGATGGGCAAGATAGTAAGAATGGTGTCCATAAACCTTAAAAATCCATTTCCAATATTAAGATGCTAGAAACTAAAAATTTCCAAAACTTGTATTTTGCACATCCTACTGTCTGGAACTAAGCTGGGTGAATGATTTGTACTCCAATAGCTATGGATTTGCCTACTGTAGAGTTTGGGGTTCTTTTTTTATGGTGGGAGATGGTAAGATCTACAGGCTTTTCTTAATGCTTGTGCATCCATAGCAGTCAGTGAAGTCTTCTTTCCACTAAGAAGGAAAGAGGCATTTTTATGCATCTTTAGTGTGGAACATTACATTAGTAAGAGCCAAAAAGTAGCTTCATTTTTTTGCCACAGGGGCCAAGGAGTTTCCCTTCAGTAACTACAGGTACATTTCATTTCTAGGTCAATCTATTTTCTTACTTGCGACATACCTTCCTGAAAAAAGAGAAGATATAGCTATTTCTTTTCCCTCTCTTTTGCTCAACTTTTGGGACAGATGGGTGGAGGAAAAAAAAAATAAATCAGGATTTGGGAGCTGCAGTAAAACAGGGAAGCTGGAAGGCACGACAGCTGGAACTATGGGGCAGCTTTGTTCACTAGGCAGAGGTTGGTGTCCTTACATAGGCTTATTCAGGCCATCTGAAGAATTCCTGTTCCCATGAAAACTTAAGTATCCGAATGACAACTCTGAACCTGTTGCCATAGATGGTAATGGATTTGTTAGACTAATTCTAAATTCTCTGTCAGTCTACTTCCATGTATCTATTCTCAACAAGACCCTTGGAAATGACTTGCACAATGATTTGTTACGCTGTCATTACTCATTAATCTGAGCTTCTGCAAATGATTTTTATTCTTCTGAAGTAAAAATAAAATCCTCATTAAAGAATTTGTTTGTTTTAAAAGCTACACAAAGGATTACAGGACCTTTGCAAACAGATGTAAGAAAAAATGTGGTTATGCAAAATGTTCCCGCTCGTAAGCCTTTACTTTCCATTGACTTCCAGGAGCTTTGAATTGAGCTCACAACAAAGCTTGAAGGCAGTAATTAGAATCACATGTACACCAGGCCACTGAATCTGATTGTAGGTGAGAGTGCTGATTTATTCTGGAAATGTGTAATAATGTTATGCAAAAAAAACCCACCCCAAACCAAGGAAAAACCTATTATCAGATCTGCAGATGACCATAGCTGTGATAGTTTCTAGGAATAGTTCGTAAGCTGTTACTTGAATTTGCCTCATTTCTGGTAAACGGCTTGTGGTGGCAAACTAAACAGCAACAAGGAATTCTTACTCTGGAGTAAGAATGTCCACACATGGTGTTAATCAGGATAACTCCATGCGTGGACAGGCTGTTATGTATGACTTTACACTGGTTTAGTCAAACCGATAAACTTCTTTCTACCTGCCTTTAATCAATCAGGAGAGGGTTTAAAGTAAAGTGAACTAAGTGAAATATTGAACTGAATCTGGGATTTCTATAGAGGGGTTTCCACCGGTTCAGTTAAGCTGGTACAAACTTTAGACAAGGTGTGATCTTTGTCAGTTGCCTCCTGCAGCTGTCTGATATGTGAAAAACAGTAGCTTGGAGGTTGTGATGAAACCCTGCCAAGGTCCCACTATAACTGATGTAAGGTCCTTGTAAACTGAATTAGGGCATTTAAAGAAGAGACAGAAATAGACATGCGTGTGTAGAAAAAGAAGGAAAGAAATACCTCGAAATAAAGTCAGCCTTCTCTCCCTCTTCCCCTCTTCTAGCTGCCCCTTCCCAATAAAATAGAGAAAAAAAACCCCAAGCAAATAAAAAAGAAACAGCGGTTAAAAAAAGATGACCTGGGCAGGATATGATAAAGGCATAAGCATGTGGATAGGGTCAGTTCTTTGATGTCTCTTCCTGCAGTAGAGTTAGGAAGCACCATGAGAAGGTTGGTGGAGCCAGGTACAAAAGGAAATGGCCCTTCATGCAGTCAGTGGTAGATCCATGAAACTTCTTGCCAAAGGATATTTTACACGATAAAGGTTTACAAGAACTCACGTGGAGACGGGATAAATACCTGGAACAGAAATTCATTGGGGGCTACTAAGTGCACAGAAACCACATTCCACTGAGGAAATGCTCCAAACTCAAAGCAGCTGGAGGCTGGGAGAATTACCACATGTGTTTTCCTAGTTCATATTCTTCCTTTGGTGACCACTTATGATCATTGCTGAAAACAGGCTATTGGGTTAGTTGGGCCCTTGGCCATTTTTATGGTCTCATGTAAGAAAAGGAAAGAGCAAGTGACCTAGTGCAGAACAAAGCGTGCACGTTTTCAACTCTTACTGCCTTAAATACTTTTTACAGTTGGACATATTGAAGAGAGAGATTCAAAAGTTGACTTTTTGAGTAGTTACAAGAGGGACAGTCCAATCAGAGTCCATATGGCACAACTACCAAGTAAACACAAACTAACTTCCAGCTGTTTTTCTGGGTAAAACCGAGGGCAAAGTATAGAGGGGTGATGAACTCTCCCATTTATTTCTATGTGCATTTGCCTGCAATTATTATCTCCCTGCATTATCTTAAAGATCTTGGCAACAGCAGAGCCAACTGGGTGCTTTCAACTCCAGCTCTTCCTTTGACCATTATCAGTGTTTGTGTTCCTGTTTAAATAAGATAAATAGGTTTAAAGGAAAAAAAAAAAAAAGAAGGGAGTGGAGAGATAGAGCAGAGCTGACTGTCTCATTTGGCTTGAAATTCTCATTCTGACTCTTTAAGAGGAAGGAGAGGAAAGAAGGGAATTCTTTTTCCAGTGAATTTCGTGGAAAGATTCTAAAATATCTCTCCTTTTAAAAATTCTTTTTATTTACAAGAGTTCTCTTGGAGTAAAAATCCACGGAAAGCCCAAGAACGGGGGTGGAAAAACCTCCCCTCCAGAGGTTAAACCTTTCCTGCGCTGCTAGGTGGTTTCTTTTGTTTTGTTTCCCTTTGCTGTGCCTTTTGTTTGTGGCTTTCTCCTACTTGGCACCGAGAGAAGTCGCTGCGTTTCTCTCCTTCGCAGAATCAGTCAGGCCGTCCTTAGGTTCACGCTGAGTAGATCTGTAAAGTTTTCCGAGCGAAAGGGAGTCACTTTTCCA
>JAHREE010000220.1:147149-268447 GCA_033628505.1 Tringa tobata
CTCTTCTTTTAATACTGTATAAAAAGACAATTTGATTTAATTCAGTGTAGCGATGCAGCGCAAATGTAACTGGTAAGACGTGACAAAGAAACTACTTTTCATACGATGGTAAGGAATTTATCTTAGCTAACAGATAAGTGACTCCTTCTATTAGAGTAACCCCGAAGGGGGCATTCAGAGTTGAGGCTTGATTATGCCATGCTCCAGGCAAACATTTACAAACATATGGCCTCTGGCCTAGGCCTGACAATGGCAGACGAAAGACATTGAAGTAAATTATTTGTTACTATCATGGTATTTTGGCTCTTAGATTTCCATATAGCAGAGCACTCGTCACAGACATCCTTCAAAATATTTGCTTTTGATAGATATTAGCCACTCCTCTTGAAGAAGGAGAGACAGAATAAAGAAGGTTAGAAAAGCAACATTTAGTGCCAGAATCCAAAGGTAACTCCTACTTTCTCTCAGGCACCAGGGTACATCAGCAAAACTCTGGCTTTGATGTGTCACAGTGAACAGATACAGTAATGTTAAGCAGTCAAACATTACTGTAAAACACTGAATAATTTCATTTTGTAATCACAATGTCCATTTAACCTTAACTACTGGACTACCTTTTAGAAAAATGCTAAGTAATTAGATATAGAACTTCAGGTTTTCAAAGGTTTTTGTTAACACAAAGTATAGCCACGTTTGGCAGTAAAAGGTATATCAAGTTTTATTCCTAAATAAAAATTCATACTCTTAATTTCACTTAGAATTTTTACATCTCTAGAATTGTGAAAACAGTACATTGGATAACAGTAGATCTAAATGTCTAAAAGCAGATGAGGATCCTTGCTTACGACACCACCTTTTGAAGAGTAGACTGCTCAGGTGAAATAATTACTAGTAATTAATAATTACTAATAATTGCTGTAAGAAGGATTTTTTTTTTTTTTCCTGCATTATTTCATGTGGCCATCTGTGTTTTGCAGGCAAATGAAGTAATTACTTTGTGAGATGATGTTACTGAAGTGCAGGCTCTTTGGGGCAGAGCCGGCGTTCTGCCGTGTGACTAGCATAAAGGGGCTGGGGGCAAAGTGGAGCTTCTAAGGGGCTTTAGTGATACAGTTGCCAAGTTACTAGGAAACATATTTCTGAAATACAGCTTCCTCCTAAGCCTGTTACCATCAGTTTTCTTAATTGCCTCTTTTTACTAATGAATCATCAAATCAGTATGTATTAATTAAAGTCTGGATTCTGAAAAACTGGAAGGGACTGCCCCCACTGGAACTGCCCGCGGTGCATGTGAATATAGATAGCCACTTCATTCTTTGCAAAAGTAGAGGTCTTACAAACCTTCTAAATTTTTAATGCAGCTTGAGTTCATTGTAAACATTTCTCTTTTTTTAATATACTTTTTTTTTAACTTATGACGTAAACTGCTATCTACTGAAGAAGATGAATTACACACATCATTATGTCCAGTCAGTGTATGAATAGTTCATCTTCTAGCTGCGTCTTTGGCATGTCTTGGTACTACAGGCACAGACAGTTTAACTTGCTAAACATCTGGAAACATGTCTTTTCAGGGTGAGCTTATAGTTTGTAATAAAAAAAAAATGTTCCACTGAGTTTGTGGAATGAGTTTTATTTTAAGATTATGATTTTTACGTGTGCTTTTATAGCATTAAATTTATAAGGAGTATATGGGTGGAGGTAGGACTTACAAAAGGCTAAATCTGTGCTTTCTTGCCTGCTATCATAGATGAAATCTCATACTACCAAAAATACAGTTCTAAAATATGAGTGCTGTCTCTACATTAGTTTTCAGTTGAGTTTCTATTTAACCGTCCATTCTCAGACGTGATATTTTATTGCAATCAAGGAAGAGCAAGATGTTAAGCTCTTGTTTTTCATGTGTGTAATTAAAAGCAGACATGTTAGTGAAATCCAAGATGAAAAACCATAAACTAGCTTATCAAGTTACTGCAGTATATTTATACTGTTCTGTCAGATTTTGGGCTCTATCTGATAGCAGGTCAATGCATTTTCAAAAGTTATTTATTGTTGCACATCAGCCCATTCTGCAAGTTTGATACCAGCTTTACATGTCTTTTTAGTAAGGAGTTGTTAAGACCAACTTATTCTACAATACTGTTATTAACGTTTTCTGAAATGAGGGATGAGCCTTAGACCTCTTAGGACTTGACAGAAGTAGAGTTGCCTGTGACTATAAAAGAATTTAAGTTTGGTTTTGTGAGTTACAGATACATCTAAAGAAGCTGGTGGCAAAATCAATTCAGTAAACAGAGTATGGGTTTACTGGAAGTAGTAAAATATTTGTAGAGAATGAAAGGGGATGAGACAGTGATGGTCAAAGAGTGAGCTGAAATCTAAATAAAAAATCAGGGCACAGACAAGAATTTTAATGGTAGCATGAGTGGTTTCATATGAAAGAGATAAATGAAGAAAAGCTTTTGTGAAAAAGGTAGCAAAAAGTGATAATTGACAGTGACAGAGAACAGGAAAATGAGTAAAGTTAAGAAAGAACAAAATAAGCAGATCATATTAGCCAGGACAGGCAAGAGTTTTTATAAAGCATTCATGAAATGTCAGGCATACATATTTATGTGTAGATTTGATGGAAGGAAGTAGGCAAGGTGTTAAGATTTTAATAGTTAAGTCATCGCATATAATTAAAATAGGAGAGTGGAAGCAGAAGATTGAGAAGGCTTCAGGGTGAGAAATAATAGAAAAATTGTCCTCAAAAAAGTCAGTTGAAGGAGTTATTAGGAGCAAGAGGGAAAATAGTGGAAGAGGACACAAGAAGCAATGTTGCTGGCCGTAATATTTTATGAGTAAAAATCGGTTTAGAAACGCTTGGAGTAATGCCAGGTGAGCGGAGAAGGAATAGTCAAAGTAGCATCTACGGAGGTGTTGTCCTGGGTAATTTGCAGTCACAGGGAAAGTGTGTACAGTAAAGGAGAAATTGTGACAGTTGTTACAATGCCTGCCTGCTTATCAGACTGGGTGATGATTCTTGTCATGCTGAAATCATCTCTGGCAAGACACTGGGACAGTCCAGTAGAAGTTGTGTTGAAAGTCTTCTCTGATCAGCAGGATGCAACAGTTCTGAAGAAAGATCTCCAGTGCTAATGCTTTCCTGAATACACCAGCACATCTTTGTGTAACACAGTTAATGAAGCTTCTTGCCTTCACTTTTTTAAATGAGTAACACATTTTTTTCCCAGAACTTATAACTAATTTGTCTCTGCTTTGTACTTAATATAATCTACTTCAGGCTTCTTAAAAATTTTGAGAAATTGCCCTTCAGATTCCAATTACGTGCTGTTGGGTCTTAAACTGAATTTCTAGATGGTCAGGAATTATCATTCCAATTCTTTACAGTTAATCAAATTAATTTAAAATTCTCATTCAAAGAAAGCTGAATGACATCTCTGGTAAAGTTTTGGGTACTTGCCACACAAGCGTAGGAAGTACATTATTTTCTGGACTATGGTAGCATCCACAAACGACCCATGCTGCAGAAGCGTGTAAGATATTCCCTGCTAACAGGTTCACTTTTGAGTTTTGTATTATCAAAATCTGGATTGAGACCTTAAGCGAAGTAAAACAGAAAGTAATATCTAAAAAAAATATCTTTATGATGCTGAAATAAATGTATGGATATATTTCAGCTTTTTAGGCTGTTACCTAGAATTTAGTAAGCACTGGAAGGATATTGTGTACAAATGCTACCAGCTGTACATCTGTTTGGAATATTACAGTCTTCCAGATTTGAAGCTCTTATCACTGACTAAATTCCAAACTCAGAGTACTGAGTACTTCTAGTATGAATACTTTGGCAGAAAATCAGGAAGAGCTAGATACCAATTTGCAACTCAGCATACACAATTTCAATAATAAGGAAAATCTCCTGGAAGAATTTTAGTAACATTTTCTCCAAAAAGAAAACCTTTTCTAAATCATTGCTATATAAATATGTACAAAAATGGATCTTTATTTGCTCCCTGCTCTGTAAAGTCTTGCAGTTCCTTTTATGTTCATTAGTTACTTGAACCTCATCCTGTTGTGCTATAGATTTTATCCCATCTATGTAGTGTTTCCAGAGTATTGGTTCAATATGGCAGTAGTCTATTGTCCATCTTTTTTTTTTTCCTCTAAATTCGACAATAAATATTCCTACACAGTAGATACATGTTGCTTAAGCAGTATATAAAAGCATGGTTATTCTTGCTAATCTTCTGGTCAGATGAAAATAGAGAAATCCCAGGGTGAAAATGTTTCTCCTGTAACCATTTCCCACAAGAAAACATAGAAATGCTTGAGCATATATACGTTTCATACTCTTGAGAGGTGCTGCTCTGTCATATTCTTGTATACGTCCTATTTCAGTTGCTTTTATTTAAATATATAAATATTTTTGGACTTGATCCAAAGCTCTTTAAGGTCTATCTGAAGACTGTCATTTACTATAGTACTTTTTGGATCATGGCCTTTATAGAAATGAACAGGACTGACAATAGATTAATTGTAACATCCCATATAAAACTTTCTAATTGCACATTTTTTTAAAGATTTGAAATGTGAAGGCAAGAGAAGACAAAAACTTGTTCTTAAATGAGAAAGGAAAAAGTGCCACTTCAGGCTATCAACACCCTGTGAAGTAATTTCATTATTTGCACGATTTTTTCATACAGCAAGGAGTAAAGGACAAAATTTAGCATGTGCTTGTCAGAAAGAGCAGTTCCTATTCTTCTTCCAGTTATGAGTCTTTTTTGTAGGTCCACCTGTGTCATCTTGGTGGGACTGGGTTCTTTAGATCACTGTGTCCATCAGAGCTGTTTCATGTTCTTGTGAGAGTGTAAAGTCTAGGACAGCGATTACTTATACTAAGCTGTTTATATGGTGCTGACTCAGTGGACTCCAGTATTAAATTTCTCTCAATTTCTTTGTGTCTTCTAGAAAAGGTCAGTCTTCAGTCTTCTTGTCTTAGTATCTTTCGAACTCCAGCCTCCTCATAGAAGTCCAAAAAATAACCTATCCAGAAAGATGAAAAAAATCCAAGTTAATTTGGAAAGACAGAAAAAACATTCACGTGAAGTAGCAGTCCTCAGGTACAGGTTGTTGAAGTATGTAGGAGCCTGTGTGTAGGAGGTAGCAACAAGGGAATGGGCTTCTGGAGCAGACAGTGAGGTAATATATTATTAAAAATTCTCTGTCATTAGGGACATTGAAGCACAAGAGCACATTGCCTAGAGAGGTTGTGAAATCAGCCTCACTTGATACCATTATGAACAACTCTGAGAGTAGTGGGTAGTACAAAATAACCTCTCGAGAGCTCCTACATCCCTGTCTTCTGTGTATTTTGGTCTGTATATAGGATGCCTTATAGTCTTCCTGCAATAGGTGGAGTCTTATTTTCTAATTTCTCAGTAGCCAGTGGCCTTTTTTGAAAGATTTAAAAAACAAAGACAAACAAACAAAAAAACTTTGACAAAATAAACACCCCACCCCCAAGAAAACACTTGCTTTCCCCACCAGGGAAAATGTGTTGCAATAGACTATTGCCTCCCTTAGGCCTGACCTTATCACCAAACCTCAGCTACCTCATCACCACCTATTGCCATGAATGATTTTAAGAGCTTCTTTTATTAACTGCAAACAGACACCTCATAACATGAGGTTTGGCCATGCCTGAAAAATCCTCCTAATTGTGTGATGCCACTGCTGGTGCTACCAGAGCCACATTCCCCATAAATGAGTGTTCTCCAGACCCAAGAAAATTTCCAGTAAATTGTTGGCTGTTTTAAAACCAACCACAAAACACACTAGTCTACCAGGCATTTCCTTTAGGGTGCTGCTACTTGTACTGCTACTTCAGTAAGAGTGCTAAGTGGGTTTCTTCAGTGATTTCAGCTGTCCTGAAATAGTCACACTCCGCCGAGAATTCATCTGAAGGTAAAGGTTCAAACCCTTTAAGCCTGTGTAGGGAGAATAGTGTATTTGGTAGCAGTATGTGAACTCTGAGTGATTATCTGTCAGTCCATAAAGATTGGGAGAGAGAAGGACCATTGTCTTAGACCCTCTCTGAGGGCAGAGGGTAGTCTAGAGCAGTACAAGAGAGGGGGAGCTGGTGATAAACACAGCCTTGCAGGCTGCAACAGATGTATTGGAGACTGCCTTCTGGCTTGTGCTGTTGTGGGGACAACAGAGAGCATCCTGACTCCAAGTTTCATGCATTTGTTACAAAGTTCAAGCTTGTAAATTCTTTAAGGGAATCTATAAGAATGACCTAGTAGAAGGACTAAGAATTGCTTACTGTCCAAAGGTGACAAATGCTACAGCTCAGCTGTGTCTGTTCATCTTACCCTGTCACTATATTGGCATATTTGATGCACGGTCTTGTAGTAAACAAGAATGTCTCTGCAGAAAAAGAAAAGCTCCTGTTCATTTTACTTCTTCCTCTGCATATAAAATGGAGATGGGGCATCTTCGTTGCAACTGCATTCTGAAGAGATGCAGGAAATACTCACATCATCTCAGCTAGAAGATGGTCATGCTTTCCTGCATCACTCTGTTGCTCCCAGTTCAAAGCATTTTTTTCAGGGAATCATGAAGCCAGGTACTCTGTATGTATGTTTAAGGTGTCCTTCACCCTTTCTTCTACTCTGTGTGCCTAATCCCTAGGCTTACACAAGATGAAGATGCAACAGAGCTGTACTTAAGATGTTTGTCTATTACCCATTGGACCTTTGAAGTCAGCTGGTTTCCCTCTTGTCTAAATGGGTCTCTGGGTCTATTTGCTGCCTTAATTGGCCAGCCAGAGTGTATTTGCATTGCCAGGAAACAGCATTTCTCCAGTTTGTTGTAAGGACAGCCAGAAAATCAAGACTACAAATCCCAGCTGCCAGCACTTGACTGCTGTCCCTGCTACAAAGGCAGATGACTTGTCCACCTAACGTTACCCAGGTGTCATTGTTTCAAGAACAGTTGGTTTGGCATCGCAGATCAGGCCAGGCACGTTTTTGTCTGCCCTGAACCTATAGCGCAGTGGAGCCTTGGCCAAAGGGATATGCAGTTGCTCTGTTTTTGTGTCAGGAGAGTGCAGATGGAAAAGGAGGTTGGAAGGCAAAGAATGTGACTCTGAATAACACAGATGGCCAATCTGTCATTTTGAAAATCAAATTCTGTAGGTAGACTTGGGGTTTATTTTCAGCCAACAGTTAGATGGATGAGAATCTCTAGTAAGAGAGTTTTCTTGACAAGACAAGAAAGGCTTCATCAGAAGGATACACTGTGATAGTCGACAGTATTTTTCCTCCTGGAAACCTAAACCAATGCATGTCTGTTGTAAGCATGAGTTCCAGAGTTCTGGATGACATCCTGTTACTGAAACGTGTTGGACTAGTGCTGAGCTTTCACAGAGTCCATCTGCTGCCTGTATCTGCATATACTGAGAAGTGATAATCATGTTCTGTTTTCTCACATTCCATAGCGCTGAGTTTCTTACAGAGTAAATTGAGTGAAGGACAAGACCGGCACCACGTTTTCCAAACTTAATGAATTAATGTGTTTAAAAGATTGAAAACATCTTAATAAGGAGAGTGACTTTGACCCCTTGACCTGAACTCACTTCCAAATCCATAACCAACTATAGCTGGTTATGTGGGCAGGGAAGTCGGTGAATTAGACAGTTGCATCACTTATTGCGCTGAAGAACTCAAAAGCTTTACTAGCACTGGCTTGATAAGCCCACCTGTGCTCAGGTGTAGCTTTGGCTTGGTATTATCATCAGCTTTATAACTGTTGCATAGATCAGCACTGAGTAATGAACAGCTATCTAATCCCGGGTTGTACATAGGCTTTTCCATCAGCAACAGCAGAATTGTACAATTGCTATTGTAGATTGTTACTTAAAACCCATCCCTTTTTGATCTCGCTGCAATGCTCTTGCCATGAAAATTATCCAGTCCTTTTTACTTCTGCTTATTTTTTGCACAATTCCCAGAAAAAATTCAGGTTATCTCATTCCAGGAATCATACTTTTGGGTAACATTCTTAAGCTTATCTTTCTTTTGCAGAAAATACTCACTGTAGCAGCTGCATAAGCAATTATTACATCATACAAGTCTAAGGCTGTACAGATTTTAACCACATTTCTTGCTTTGAACTCCCACACAGCATGGCAATCCTGTTAAGATTAGTAAAATATCTTTTTTTAAAACAACCATATGCTCGTACACATTATGTCTATGTAAGCATAGTTCATAGCTAGCACATGAATGCACATCATGCATAAAATGTTTTAATTTGTGTGACCTTTAATCACTTCTTATCTGATAGGTCTTCTTCATGGCAGCGTTTGTAAAATTAGAGTTCTGAGTTCCAGCTGTGTTTCTACTGTCCTTTTCCTGAGAATCCTGAAATCTCTCTCATAATACTACAGATACCACCTTAACATCAGGACAGGTATCCTTGCTGTTATCATACTAACACGACTCAAGTTCTTTTGGATGCTGTGCTGCACATGCTTTTTTACAGGGACAAAGTAGTGATGAAGCTGCATTTGATTTTATCCAAAATAGCCATCGATTTTCTCAGTCAATTAGCATGCAAAAATACTATATCTGAATGAAAAGGAATTAAACGTGCTACCATCTTAACAGATCTCAGAGTTATCTTCATAATTTTCTGTCTCATGATACCAAAAAGCTGAACAGTTGCTTCACAAACTTAGGAAATGGACCAGACAGTGTATTCCTGCACATTACAGCTTTCCTGTAGGGTTTCTCCCTCCAAATAAAAAGCCACATTTTGGCTGGACGCTGACGATATCATCAGCTTTTCCCAGACGTAGTTTGTCTCTCAGATGCTTGATATTTCTTTGGCTGATTTGCATGAAACATTACGGGCTTGGCAAAACAGCTGAAGGGGCACCAGGTTCAGAAGAGCAGTACTCTAATTCCTATTTGGTCATCTTTGGAACTCCAACTCACGAGCCCATCAACTGCAGTAAAAGACACATGGTCATGCTCAGAGAAAAAATGAACCATCGCTTTCTGCCCAGTAAGTGAGATTCTTCAAGATGCTGTAATCAAAGTAGTTTCTACCATCTGCTTTCCACTACCCCCTCCTTTCAGACACCCTGCATTACAAACTTCTAATTACGAGAAACTGAGGAGAGGCTATGGCTGGTCCCCTGAGGAGGCTGTAAAGGAGACCATGCTGCTGGTCCTCTGAGGAGGGTGTAAGGAAATACAAATGGCCTCAGTATGAACTGCTTGCCCAAAGATTTCCAACTGGGAACCACATGAATGTGCACATGTACAGTTGAATCCACAACACTGGAAAAATACGGTTATGAGACGGTAAGTCTGTTCTGTTTCTAAATACTCATTAACAACTCTTGATGCCAAAGCAGTCAGAATCAATTCCAGTGCAATCAGGAGTTGACACCCACAGTCTGAGACATGTACTTTCTGAGATTTTGAAAGAGCAGAGATTTGTCGACAAATGAACATTTTTAACTGCAAAGCCAAGCTGGAGAAAATGTTTTTCACTGTTTTATTGTTATGTTTTAGAATAATGGCCTCAAGGGTGGAGTCTTTTTTTTTTTTACTGCTTGTTTTTCACTTCCCTCTATTCTCAAGAGATTTTTGGCAGGATCTTTGGAGGGTATGAATTGTGATGTCACCAAAAAAATGAGTCTGGACCACAGTTCTCCCTCAACAAGCTATCCGAAATCCTTCTTTGTCTGGATGTACTCCTACAGACGAGCTTGCTTAGCTTAGCCTGTTTTGAATTCTTGAGTTATTTGGTTGGAGTAGAGGTGTGTTGCCAGAGCTGGAAGGGAAGAACTGGTGTCCAGATTGTCCTTCTGGGGAGGAACTTGGCTGAAGACCTATTTGTACAAAGCCCTGCAAAAACCTGCAGCCAACTCTGCACTTCAGTTAAGTGTGTATCATTTTTCAACACTGTTAAGATTAATTGCAGATAACAGCACTAAAAATGCAGTTATTTGTAACACATTGTATGAAATTTGACGGATATAATGTTTGTTAGCAGTACACTGGCAGACAGAGAGCACCAGACAGGATCCCTATTCCCAAAGAGATCAGATACAAATTCATGTCTTTCACCACAGACAGATATTTCATTTACAAGACTGATTTTCTCTGCAACATTATAAGCCACAGTTAGCTTTTAGACACTGGCATAAATTCTGGACACACTGAGGGATTCAAGAGAAATATTGCCTTGACTTCATAATGACAGAATTTTGACCATTGTTTTGGGTATGTAAGTAAGACTAGAAGGGTGACCTGGGTCACAGAGTACAGAGCTCTGTTATAAACTAACATTTAATGTCATTCCATTTATAAGTGTAATGATTTTCTTATTTAAAAATGTTTGGTTTATTTGATCCCACAATTTTGATTATTGTTTACTGGTGCAATATTTGTTGACAGAAACCACATCTTTTCACAAGCTTTACTTATCTAGGCTTAAAATGGTGTGTTTCTTCCAGTTTCTTCTCATATAATAGGGATTTGATTATCCTGCCTTTCTTTACACATTTTCCATTTTAATGTAATCTTTCCTAAAGAGAGATAGCCAGACTTACACTCAGTGCTGCAGAGCTTAGAACTTTATAATTGATAACTACTTTAAGAGTGCCTACCTTAAGATGAATGACACATCTACTTTAACTCTTTCTTTTTGGCGTTAGATTATTGGATTATAATCACTAGGGAATATAGGTTGTTCCTGGAAACAACTGAATTACAGGCAGGGGTTATCTTCTCTACTGGCTTTCAGCTGCTTTTTACTTTCCCGCATATGAAGATCTGCCAGTTGAGGTACTCCAGTAAACTCTGTCTGATATGTGTCAAAGTAAGTGTGATCATGAGCAGAACAGGTTAGGAGGTAGATACATGGACAGATGGAAGGAGTCTGTAACCCTCATATATCAGGAGCACCTGGGGAATGATGGCTTTGTAACTGGTATAGGTGGAGCCAGAGGAGACAGATGCCTGTCCTTACTGTCCTCACTCTGCAGGAAGTGATCCATGAAGATGGATACTCTTGAATAGAGTGCTGCTGCTCACTGAATTTTCCTCCCTTTACATGTGCTGGGAGCAAAACTAAGAATGACACAATTATGTGAGGCATTTTATGATCCATTGGAGAGAGGTTGTCTAGGAATAATCTGCTGTGCACTCCCTGTTCTGCGGCTAGCTTGCTATATAAGTTGGACGAGTCATTTCATCCTTCTATACTTCAGCTTCTCCAGCAAAAAGAAGTAAATGAGATTTACCTTCCTCTGTGGAGCACAGCTACCTACAGGTGAAAGGGCCTTATTTATTTTTCCTTAAGTAATCAGTTACTGAAATGTTTAGGTTGGAAGGTCCTCTTGAGATCATCCAGTGTTTGAACACTCTCACAGTAAAGAAGTGTTTTCTTCTGTTCAGATGGAATGTTGTGTGGTGTAATTTATGCCAATTGTCTTTTGTCCTGTCAGTGGACACTATTAAGAGGAGTCTGGCTCCCTTTTTTTCATCCCCTTCCATCAGGTATTTATAAACATTGATCAGATCCCCCCTGAGCCTTCTTTTCTGCAGGCTAAACAGTCTCAGCTCTCTCAGTCTCTCCTCATATGAAACATACTTCAGTACATAAATCATCTTGGTGGCCCTGTACTGGATTCACTCCAGTAAGTCCCTAGCTTTCTCGAACTGGAGAGCCCAGGACTAGACACAGCACTCCAGGTGTGGCTTGATCAGTGCTGAGCAGAGGGGAAAGATCAGAGTACCAGCAGTACCAGCAGTACCAGCGCTCTGTCTAATGCAGCCCAAGATGGGCTTGGCTTCTTTGCTGTGAAGATGCATTGTTGAGTTATAATTAGCTTGGTGTCCCCCAGGACACTCACGTCCTTCTCTGCAGACCTGATTTCTAGCTGGTAAGCACCCAATGTGTACTGGTGCATAGGGCTTATTCCTCCCCAGATGCAGGACTTTGCATTTCCCTTTGCTGAATTTCATGAGGTTCCTCACTGCCCATTTCTCCAGCCTGTTGAGATGCCTCTGGATGGCAGCACAACCATCTGGTGCATCAGCCACTCCTCCCAGTTTTGTATCATCTGTGAACTTCTTGAGGATGAACTCTTTCCCAGTGTCTATAATGAAAATGCTGAACAGTGTTGGAATCAGTATTGAGCCCTGAGGTCCACCACTAGTGACTGGCCTCTGACCAGACTTTTTGGCACTGATCAGACCCCTCTGGGCCTGGTCATTCAGCCAGTTTTTGGTCCCACTCACTGTCCACTTACCTAACCTCTACATTGTCAGCTTGTCTGTGAGGGCCTTATGGGAGACAGTGTCAAAAGCCTTACTGAAGTCAGGGTAGACACCATCCACTGCTCTCCCCTCATCCACTAGGCTCGCCACCTCATTGTAGAAGGCTGTGGGTTTGGTTAAGCGTGATATCCCCTTCATAAATCCCCTTCTGACTTATCCTGATCACCTTCTTGTCCTTCATGTGTTTGGGTATTGTTCCAGGAGGATTTTCACTATCACCTTCCCAGAGAGAAGAGGTTGAGCAGCCTGTAGTTTCCCAGATCTTCTCTCTTGTCCTTCTTGAACATAGCAGGGCATTTGTTCTCTTTCATTCTTCAAGAACTTCTCTCATTTGCCATGACCTCTCAAAGACAACTGTGGGTAGTCAGCTCAGCCCCTCAGCACTTGTGGGTGCAGCCTGTTGGGGCCATCAGTCAAAAAATTTATGAAACAAAAGAGAAAACATTAGAAAGCTGTCCCTCTTGAAAATCAGATGGGTTTTTAGACAGATTGCTTATTTGTTATACAAGGGGCTGTTCAGTGTCCAGACTACAAGATAATTAATAGGAAAATGTGACTCAAGTTTTATTCCAAGTTCTGATACACCTGCTGTGCAGTGAACTTTTGCACTTGGAGTATCAAGTAGTGCTTGTCAGTTCATTAAAAGTATTTAGTTTTATTAAATTAGATACTTTTGCTAAATTCATACTCTGCACAAATAAGTATCTTCAGTCTGCTTTTCCCTTTAGTTTCAGGGTTGGTATCAGTTGGTATCTATACTAATTTTTCTTTCATATGTTAAGTGATCAAAATACCATGTACCTTTCTGTCTCTCCGTACAGTACTTTTGCATTTGCAGACATACTTTTGAGTAAAATAGACTAATTGGATAATAGACTCGGGGAAAAAATAGTTCTGCAAATTAACTTGTAATAAGATTCATCTGTTTTTTGTATCAGATGGTTATTTGATTTATCCTTTATTCTCTGTGATTTTAAAAGGTTGCTTATTGCTGCTGCCACTTTTGGTAATAAAAGAGTGCAATATGACAGATCCCTTTATTGTGCAGGACTCTGTCTATTGGAACTGTTTTTTGATGGAGTATCAGTTCCTAGGCTGTGTCTTTATGTGGAAGGTTAAGGAAACTGCAGTTCGCTTCACCAAGGAAGGAACACCTCCAGCACTGGGGCTGACGCTAATGGATGCGTCGTTTGGCCATGGCTGCCGTTTGGATGGGAGCGCTATTCTGTGTAGATTAGGGAGGGAAAAACAAACTCTCTTTTGTTTTCTGTGGGTTTTTTGGTTGGTTTGTGGGTTTTGTTTTGATTTTTTGATTTTTTTTTTTTTTTAACAGGGAGATGCAGTACCGTTTATTAAGTTTTTATTAAATATATTGTTGTGTTTTTCTTTCTTCCCTTATTTCTGCAGATCCTTCAATGGAAGAATGCTGTGACAAGGGTATTGAATGGGCAAATAAAAACAGAATATGTACTTCTCTACCATTAATATCCGAGTCCAGAGAATGCAGGTATATAGTTGTGTATTATATATTAAACTAGAGTTTATATGTTCATGTAAAACCATGGGAATGGCAGGTATGAAAGCTGATTTGGAAGACGAAGCACTAACTCTTACATCCAAGTGTTTAAAATCCACATCTAGCCCTGGGGAGTACCTACTGACTACCTACTTTTCCTCCATTAAGTCCTTTAAATTTTTGCTGTTGAGCTAGTGTAGAGTCACCCAGCTCTAATTTGCTTGACATGTACTGTCTATTAGAAGCTCTTCTGCTTTACTCATAGGGCTTGGACTCTGCCTCTTGAGTCAATATATCTCAGTGTGGCTCCACTAATGTCAGCAAAGCTTCTTCAGTTTGTATGGATTATGAATCTAGCCCGGTGATGGTCAAAATTCTTGGGCAAAAGTTTGTCAGGAAACAAAACAGATCCTGTACGTGAATAATCTATGGATTGAGTATGTAGATATGTGTGTATGGAAGACAGCCTTTGAAAACTGTTTCTCCTGTGTGGTGCCACCCAGATAATTGTCCTGCAGTTCTTAGTTGAATTGCTGATGGGGGGGAACTTAGAGCTTAAGTCAAGGAGATTCCTAGTTATATGGAATATCCGACTACTTTCAAATGTATTTGATGGTAGAAAATAGTAACCTTTAGTTAATGAGTAGATTTCTTAATTCTGCTGACATTTTGTAGGATACTAATGTAATCTAGAAAATGAAATAATAAAGTTAAATGATACATTTTTTTCCACAGTAATACTTTGGTTATACTGAATCTCTTAGATGGTTGGGGCATTCATATATTTTACGTCAACGATAGTTAGCGTTATTTTTGCTGTTAAATGCACTAGTTAAATGTAATTTTGGAGGTAACAATTTATGACTGGTAGTTTGAGGGGCAGTGTCACAGGGGATTTTTGTATTTAAAACACATTATGTTGCTCCCCTCTATCTTTTCAAATGGATTGCAAAGTGATTTAACCTTGGTAATTGTAGAAGTGTTGGATTGATCTTTATTATGGAAAGAATGTGTCTTGCAGGCATGTTTTCTGACTTAGGCATTTATATTGGCGTTGAAAGCACTCTCTTGCGCAGAAGAATTGACAGATAGAAATTAAATCCTAATTTAGGAAATACTTGGAGAGTCAGAAGAGTTACAGACAAAACAGAGGCAGGAAAAACAGGAAACCGAGTTTATTGAACAATCTGGGAGTGAGAATCTTGATGATTTAATGATCATTTGATCAATGTGAGTTGCGATTCTGCTGTAAATGTAATTTATTCTTTTAAAGATTGCCAATTTAGGCAGTCTTTAGGACTTCATAGGAACAAAGCTTACTAATGCTTCTTCTACCTTTTATGCATAACCGATTTGTAATTAAAATTCTAGTGATGTAATGGTAAATAAGAAATGGTTAAAGGCACATATTCTGTGAGAGGCACTTAGTGAAGAAAAAAAAAAAGTGGATAAATGCAGTTCAGTGGCATGTATTCATGACTGTACAATACATAAACATAGCTCCCCCTGAAGCTTGGCTTCACCCTAAAAATGACTATGTAAAATTGGCACCTTTGACTACTTTCTTTAATGGGAATATTATTTTACTCCAGTTATGATTGCAAGCTGGCATATCTGTGATAGGTACAGAAAAATCATTTCATGATGCTATGCTAGACACAAAAGTAAGGACAAAATTCTACTCCTAATGGCTGGTGTAACTGGAGCCAGAACAAACAGTGAGGGAGCATGCTTCCCTTTGCAAGCACATGAGGGTAATGACACTGATTTTGTGCATTTATTCCTACTGCAGAGAGACGCAAGCAAAACTAGGTTCCTTGCACTTGCTCAGGTCTAAGCAGGTGAGAATATGCCACAGGATGCCTTATTGGTGATGGAGTGTCAAAAGAATTTGCTTCCTATTTAGGCACCTACATGCAGTGGAAGCTCCTGGGTGACAGATACTTATGATGTATGTGGTTGTTTAAACACCAGCTGGGATCTTTCGGCTGTCCAGTGCAGCACAGTGTTGGAGAGTGTAGATCTTCTGACTTGAGTGCTCTGAAAAAACATTGCCTCTTGGGTGTACAAACCCATATTACTTCATGCCAGATGAAGCTGTTTGCCCTGCATATTTCAGCTTGGATTTGCAAGGTTAGCAGTTGAATGCAAGGGAAAAAATACATTTTGAAGTGAGCAGATTTGATGAAGTTACTGAAGTAAAATTGATTTTGTGCAGTTACGTTGCAAAGCCTGTGCAACACAGAACAGATTGGATGTGAGTACTTTCCCCAACATGATTATAAGAATTTACATGCTGTTTTTGAGTCCTCTGCTTAGAATAGTAATAACATAATGGCTTCTCAGATTCAGTCCTTCCCTCAACACAAGCCCACTGCTAGAGTTTCTTTTGCTTTGCTTTTGTTTGTGTGAGAAACAAGCTGCCTTATTGAATTAGAGTAGCACCCCCTTGGCCTTTTCCCAACCATTTAAAGCACAGTCGTAATAATCAAGAAGGGTTTCCACGCAGGCACTGACATTCTCATATGTACTGTGCATCCTAGAAACAAGCTGACAGTTCTGGGTTTCACCATCTTTTTAGGGTCCTTCCCCCAAAGTCTCTTGTGGCTCTTAAGGGACTTGCCATCTATGTCAGCACCACTTATCATAGAATTTCAGGTTGGAAGGGGCCTCAAGGATCATCTGGTCTGACCTTTCTTGGCAAAAATATGCTGAATATGGCGCAGTTCAAAGTGCGGACGTGCTAACTTTATTGTCCTGCTCCAGGTGAGCCAGCCCTGTGTCTGAAGTTCACATGAATTTGTAAGGTCTACCTGGCTACTGTGACTCAGTTGCATCTAAGTCGAAACAGGGCCTCTGGCTCAATATCCAGTCATTTCTGCAATCTGTTACTGTGATTGCTTGTCCAAAATATAAGTATACCTCATTATATTATCACTCAGGACAGTGACAGTATTTTTCTCTGTGTCTTCATGACATAGCATTTTAATGAATAATATCTTTGGCTGTCGTAACAGCAGCTTTTTGCCCATTCATCCATTTTCTTGTGATGTGGTTAAACTCACAGCAGCTGGAAACAGCTTCCATTTATTTTTGTAACTCAATCTGCCCAGTAAGTCTTCTTCCTTTCAAAATGAAGAGTTTCCCCTGCCCAGAGCTCTTAGCAAGTGAATTTATTTCCTGGGCCAGAAACAGCATATCTCCATATGAGAACTGCATGCCTTTAGCACTACGTAAAGTCTTTTTGGAGTTACATTGGGAATAACAGTATTTATTATTAGTGTTGCAAAAATACATAAAAGAAGAAGCTACAGAACGCTCTGCTAGGTGCTGTGCAAAAACAGAGCAAAAAGGTGATCTGTGTTCCCAAGCAGAGACGAGTGGCAGCGCTTGGATGCAGACTCAGGTGGGAACACAAGGAAGTAATAAGACAAGAGTGTGTGGAGTGCTAGGCACCAGATAGATGTTTATTGATTTATGCCATTGTAAGTCTGTCAGAGCCTGAGATATCGGACATTGAAGTTGTGACACTTGTCTGTCTGAAAAAGCTGTTTAAAGTTATTTCTGGAGAAGTTGTCTTTATTAATTGTTACCTCTTCTCTGTAGCCTGCTGAGTCACTTAAGATTTTTGGCTTCACAGTCAGAGCGATAGAAGAACAATCTGCTATGTTGTCAGGGTTTTATTGCCACTCATTTAGGATAACTTGCTTACTTTGCCTTGAGAATAATGTCAAACTCAGTTCTTTCTCTGCCACAATGTTATCAGTATTGTTTCTCTACATAATGTATGATGCCTGAATGGCTGATTGATATATATGAATGGCTGAAATATATGGCTGAAGGAGCTGGGACTGTTTAGTTTGAGGAAGAGGAGGCTGAGGGGAGACCTCATCACTCTCTACAACTACTTGAAAGGACACTGTAGAGAGGTTGGTGCTGGTCTCTTCTCACAGGTAATTAATGACAGAACGAGAGGGAATGGCTTCAAGCTCCAACAGGGTAGGTTCAGACTGAACATTAGGAAAGAATTCTTCAGGGAAAGAGTGGTCGGGCATTGGAATAGGCTGCCCAGGGAGGGGGTTGAGTCCCCATCCCTGGATGTGTTTAAGAGACGATTAGATGTGGTGCTGAGGGATATGGTGTAGGGGAGGACTTTGTAGAGTAGGGTAGATGGTTGGACTCGATGATCCCCCGGGTTTCTTTCAGCCTAGATGATTCTATGATTCTATGCCAATATAATTTTACTCTTTAGCTTCAAGAAAACTTTTATTAAGTAAACAACAAAGTTGTTTATGGATTGCAGCTGATTAATTTTGAGGTTTGAATCAGTTATTTTTACTTGAGTCCCTTGTTAATTTATAACACTTGTTCTAATATATGTATTTTCATTGTTGAAGCACTCTTTATTATTTTCATGTTGTCGTATCGTGTCACTCATAATACTGGATCTTGCTCTTAATTTTCCTAAGTTCATTTCTGTTGCATGTTAAACTGCAAACTGAAAGGACTAAGGGTGGAAGACCCAGCTTATTTTTGCAAAATAATTCTGGAATGGAATCATTCCCTTTTAAATTTTAATATTTTTTGGTGAAAGGCCTTCCACTGTGCGCATGAATGGCACTGACATAACTTTTAGACAGGCTAATATGTGGAAGGAGAGAGGCAGAGGGTAATGAAATTAAGTTGACAAAAAAGACATTGTTTTCAGAATAAAGTTAAATTTTAATGCTTTTATGGGAAGAAGTTAAAAATTACAAACTCTGCTGGTTTAGGAATGTATTATCTGCAAGGAGAATAATAAATGTGAAAAGATTGTGGATGTAAATCAACATGTAGCTTTTCAGCTGGAAATTTATTCCATGAAAATCTGTAACATCGGTTAAATTTTAACAGAAGGTGAAAGTGAGAATATAAACCATGATTTCTAAACTTTATTTATAATCAAATTATGTAGTAATGAAATAACTTTAATTTTGGATCAAAATGTGCAACAAAGAATTAGGACTTTTTAAATTCAGAGAAACTAGGAAATGCCTGATTTTATTTGAAATATCCTGACTGAACATCAGTTATGAGGCCTTATGCTCCTAGAGATTCTGTATTCAGTGTTATGAGATTTATATTTATTTCAAAAAACTGTTGTTGCACTGTTTTAACTGAAAATCAGAATGTGGCAGATAAGGAAGAATGAGGCTTTTTTAATTATGAGGAGTAATAAAATAAAAACCCGACAGGAAAGTACTCCTCTACTTTCTCTCTTTTTATAGACCAATATTGTAAGCTGTCCGTGGACATGAAGTTAATAGGAATGCTACACAGGAAGAGTTGAAAGGTTTTACACTAAGAGACAACTCTAGGTGTCCTATTAGCCATTAGAGTTCTCTCCTTTACTCTGCTGTGAAGTAGAGAACGAGTATGTATCATGTTAGAGTCTAAGCCAGGGAGACACACAATTTAGCAAAGGCAGGGAGAGATGCTTTTCATCTCAAAAGTCTTGGACTCTGATGAGCTTGTGGTGGCAAGCTCTAGCCACCATCAGCGTGTGCGCTGGTGTGCAAAAGGAAGAGGATGGCTGAGTTGCAGACGGAAGACCAGTACTGTGCAGATTTTTCTAGCATTTTTCTCTGCCATCTTTCAGTGATTTCTACCTCTGCTACAGCCACACCAGTATTTACAGACTCAAGCGGTATTTGTTACCAGTGCAACTTCACTGTAGGATTTGGGCAGATTTGTGATTTTACTGTTGTTGTTCTGAGAATGAACAAATGGTATTTTAATCTAGCATTCAATTGATGTTTAATTCTTTATTACAGTTGGGGTGGGCCACATGACTTATGAATACAGCTGTGGGAAACACTTTAAGAAACTTTTTTGGTTTGGTTGAAATTGCCAATTTGTGGAGGTGACATTTGTCAGAAATTCCAAAGAGATGACTGGTATTTGAAAAAAAAAAAAAAAGCCACACTGGAAATCAAACAGATTTACTGAAAGACTGCGGTTGTTTGTTTGTTTGTCTGTGGCTAACATATCTAGCTCCTCCACAGGACTTGGAGGGCTAAAGGAGCTGGAAAGTCTCAGCTCCCACACTCTTGGGCTTGAAGTTCAGGTTTTACTGGCTTCCAAAGTCCTGACAGTCAGACCACCCCAGAGCTGGGCAGGGAGTGGAAATTCTGCTTCAGAGGCAGTTTCAGCAACAAAAAGGCTACATATTCTTCCAAACTGGAACTAAATCAAATATCAAAAACTTCAAGTATTCTGCCAAATAAAGTTACTGTCCTGGGCTTAACTTCTTACTGTGACTTTAAAGTCTATTTTTTGTATAATCCGTTCATCAACGTAACTGGGTTTTGTTCCTATGCATTGAAATCTCATAGCTGTTTTTATCCAAGTGCAAACTGCACAATCAGACCATTAAAAAAAATCCAATAAATAAGAATCAGGAATCGTCAGGAGTGTAGCTTGACAGCCTTCCCTCACCAATATGCACCAATATCTCACCAGCGATGCAGAATCTGAGCCCAGTACCCACATGTACCCTGCTTTTAGTGGGCTGGGCTGGATGGCCTGGCCTTGGAGCTCTGGGGGTTCCTCATGCTCATCCTATGGTCATCGAGAGCAGGGAAGCGCCTCCAGAGGTAACGAATGGGAATCCTCTTAGATGACAGTAGGAGAAGCCGGTACCTCAGCAGTGCATCTAACCTACCCCTCTTCCTTATACTTGCAAAATATCCAACAGTGTATATAAGGGATTTTTAAGAGTAAAGGGTATTGGTTTGCTGAGTATCTTTACGTAATTGTATGTGTTTCTAGGTAACCCTTGAAAAGATTTGACTCATCGGTTCAAAGTACTGGAGTTGAGAAAAAAAAAAAATACTCTGAAGAGCAGAGTGTGTTCAGTGCTGTTGGTCTGTAAGATGCATAAGATTTCCCATGGTGATGGGTATAAAAGTGCATTGATAAGGTTTTTCTGTGCATTTCTTAGAGCTCTAACATACTGGGCCATGACTTTTTGGTGCTCCTGTTACACTATGAATAGATTTTATCAGCTTGGATTGCCTTTGGGATAGTTTCCTTTCCCCTCTAGCAACTCAGGTGCTTTGCATGCAAGTCACAGAAGCAAGAAGAGTGGAGGAGAAGAGAAGAATGAGGAGCCTCCTCACACAGATATGTTTTTTTTTTTTTTCCACAGGAAGGATTTTTCAATTTATTCATTGGAACTGAGATAAAATATAATGTTTTTATGAGCAGTAGAACTAACAAAGCTGAGTTTCCTGCAGATTTTGATCCTGTCTCCTCTTCACATCTTCCTGCCCTGTAATACTCTTCTCTCCCTTGTCTTTCTTTGCCTCTTGCTTGCAATACACTCTGTTTCCCACTAGGAATTTCCTTGGTACCTTCACTTATCCCTGTGTCTCCAGTTGTCCCACAGGGCAACCTGTGCTTCCTTTGAGCTTCCTTCAACATGCCCTACGTGACAGTCTACGTTGGCCATGGGATTGCAGATTCTCACTATGTCCAGGGCCTGAATTCTCCCTTCCACCAGTCGGAGTAACAACTTGGTTCTCACCATCGTCTCCTCAACTGCCAGCTGTCACAAAACATGCAGAATGCAAGTCCTGGAGCCCTGTGCCAAATGTTGGAGTTAGCCATTTGCTTAAAAAAAAATGTCAGGACAGACTGCAAGGTAGACAGACAGTTAAACTGTATTAAACATACCACCTAGATATTCTGCCTACTCCTAGAGAATATTTTTACTTTATAACTAAAATGTGTGTGCACAGGAACCTCCTTCCATGGCATTAGTACAAGTGCTAATTGTCAAAATTCAGATTATCTGTTCTTGACCTATATATGACATCCTTCTCCTATTGCTTCCATCCTTTTGCCAGCATGACTCAGGTACAGTGCTGCCACAGCCAGTTGGAGAAACAGTACTGTTCAGATGGGATTGAATTTGCCGACGTGCGTGAGGAGTGTGACTCACATATTGGTGAAAATTCCACCTGTGAAGCTGAATACTTCAAGGTGAGACCTCAGACCTTTCCTGTTCTTCTGTAAGAAATGGTATTGATTGTCTGGGCCTGGAGCATCTCCCTTATAAGGAGAGGCTGAGGGACTTGGGTCTTTTTAGTCTGGAGAAAAGAAGGCTGAGGGGAGATCTGATCAATGCCTATAAATACTTAAAGGGTGGGTGTCAGGAGGATGGGGCCAGGCTTTTTTCAGTGGTGCTCAGTGATAGGACAAGAGGAAATGGGCACAAAATTGAATATAAGAAGTTCCACCTAAACAGGAGGAGGAATGTCTTTCCTGTGAGGGTGGCAGAGCCCTGGAACAGGCTGCCCAGAGAGGTGGTGGAGTCTCCTTCTCTGCAGACATTCAAACCCCACCTGGACACGTTCCTGTGGGACCTGCTCTGGGTGGACCTGCTTTGGCAGGGGGGTTGGACTAGGTGATCTCCAGAGGTCCCTTCCAACCCCATGTGATTCTGTGATTCTGTCTAGATTGGCGTTAAGGGTTGACACTGAAGGTCACTGTACTCAGTTTGATGCACGTAGGTTTTTTGCCCACCTGCACCTCCTGTCTGTGTTAAGGCTCTCCACTTTGTGCTTCTTTGAGAGAAACAGTTCCTCATTGTGTGAAGCAGACTGTCTCATTTTATTTTAGCAGAGGCAAAGGGTAGAATGCAAAAGGGTGGAAGTCTTGAATGGGTAATTGGCTAGGAAACTACTTTGGCATGAAGAGAAGACATCAACGCTGTCGGAAGGGATGGGTGGGAAACTCAGATGTGTTTCAGACTTGAGCTTTCATTAGACCTTCATGGCCTACAGTCAAACTCTGTGGTTTTCAGTATTGGTGGTCCAAAGGCGTAGGACTGAAGTTAATCCTCTTATGTACTGTGTACTTATAATTCCAGCTTGTGTACATGTCCTTAGTTAATATGGCTTTGATTTACAATTGAATGGAGACATCTATAAGCTTGTGATAATAGCATTTGATACTAGAATAAAAATGACTGCCGTTGGCATCTTTGGTTATTCTGTGCCCTGCCCTACACCTTTATTACTGATTTTGTCTCCCATTTCTTAAAACGGATCATATTCGTACCACCGTGCAGAGTGTTTTTGGAAGAAAGTTCCACTAGTAAGATCATGACCTTGACCTTGACCATGACCCAGGCACAAACAGCTCTGGTCCTACTGTAGATTTCTTTCAGTGGTGATGAAAATAGATGTGTTTTTAATAATAGTGTTTTTAATCCTTTCCATTGCTTAAAGATGCTGAGTGTTTCACTTCATTCAGTTAAAAAAAAAAAAAAAACTATATAGAAGAAGGCAGACAATGTCTGACTCACAATTTTCATATCTTCAAAATGCTGACGTGATCATGTTCCTGGCAGTAGGATGGTGCTGATGTCAGGGCTGTGAAGTAATCCGCGTTCTTGCTGTGAGTAAAAGAAAAGTAACACGAGACGATGAGGTTGGCATTGTTGGGTTGTCATAAACTTTTCTGCATGTGCACTGTGATTTTTGTCCCATGGTGGAACGTGTTTGACAGAGGGGACATATTTCACCTGTTGACCATGTCCAGGGTGTGCCCCACTCCTAGTGTGCAGATTCCTCTCTGCAGCCTGTAGCATTAGAAGCCTGTCCACCCCAATCTGGATGTAGCATGAAAAAATATTTAGCCCCTGTGGCAATACTTTGAAGGGCTATGAACAGGTGAACAAGGACTGTGCTGGTGAACACGCTGCAGGTTCAAGTCCTTGCTACCAGAGATAGGTTCATAGCAGCAGCACTATTTGAAACACATGCCATGGGACAGCTTTTAAACAGAATGCAACTGCTCAAGGACACCCGCTTTCTCATCAGTTGACTGATGTTTCCCTATGTGGACTTGTCAGTATGAGGAAGAAGAGGAATGAATGATGGCGTTTTTTAAAATGGCCAGATCTCTTCAAAGAAAATTAAAAAAGTAGGTTTTCATGGTGATGGCTGTATTATTAAACAAAGTGGTCTGGGCCTTGATCTCTGGCACTAAGAATAAATGGCTCAGCACAGCTCGTGTCACGCAACTGAGGTCTTTCCCCTTCAAAACACAGTGCGTGAGGGCTGTTGGGAGCACTCACTGGCCTGTGCTAACCCCAGAATATGCTTCAGCATTGTCTGAGGGATGTTAGTTGCCATTAGAGCTTGCTAATATTTAAACATTACAGATGATTGTGGGACAATCCCTGAGCCCACATTCTGTCCCTGTTTAATTTACTGGTATAAACATAGTCAGTGTTATTTAATCATTGTGAGCCTGTTCTGCCTCTCCGCTCCCTATTAGGAACATCCTACGCTTAATAACTACTGAGGTAGCTGGAGGAGTACCTTTGTAGATAATCTCTTTGATTCATGAGGGATATAGACAATTTATGATCTAATATCTGTGAACAATTATAATTTCTTTTGTTGAATACTTTTTTAATCTGATGACCGTGAGACGTACAATTTATCTGGCAATTTTGCACTGCTGTGGTGAACTTTTACATTCACACCAACGCCAGCTCACGAGGACTTGAATCGCATTTTGCCTAAGTTGGTTCATTTTAGTTTAGCTTAGGTAGCATGGGAATTCTTTTGGATTCTCTTTGTCTCCTTCAAGGAGTGATTTAGTAGGATTAATCGCAGCCCTTCGCAGCAAATGAGGCAGCTAATCTTTCTTCTGAATCCAAAACTTGTGATTGGAAAGAAGATAAAAAGTCCATGTTTTGAAAACACTTGCCTTAGCTTTTACACTTAAAGGCGGTAGGCATAGGCAATAATGGGCATAATTTTACTCCTCCATTTTCTTGGAAGCACGGCTTCTTTTTGCCTTGAAAAAAGGGATGCAAAATTAATCATTAATCTTTAAAATGTTAATCAAAAGACAGTAATCGATTTCTAGATTTGTTGCTGATACAGTAGAAATAGAAATGGTTTCATGAAACTTTCTACCACAACAGCCCTGTAGAAAGGAGCAAAGATTGTACAAATTTGATCTTCCTTAAGGTGCTTGGACACTTTCCTCCAAATTTATCATAGGTACTTTGTTTTTCCAAAGATGGAGATACGGTCTTATCTCCCCAGTTTTGTCAAGAATACTTTGGTTTTGTATGTTAGGTGAGCGTGAAGTTTTGTTGCTTTGGACTGCTGAACATACTTATTTTTTTTTGTTCAGATCTTCAAAAGTTCTGAAAAATTCTGCTGAGTTATTTGTATTTTTTTCAGTAGTTTTTTATAGCTTCTGCTAGCTAGTCTGGATTTCAGCAAATGAGAGACCTCTTGTGGACAGATACGCAGAAGCAATGTTAATACATGGTTCACCTTTCCAGATCTGGTAACATAAATGATGACATAAATAATAAAGAACTGTTATAAAATTTAACTAATTAAGAGAGCTTATTAAATAAAGGTATTTCAAGTGCTTCCTAATCACACCAAAACTAAATCTTCAAACTTCTCACACGTAATGATTTATTCCTTTATTCCTTACATATTTATTCCTTTCTGTGAGAAGGCAAGGTATAAGAGCAGTCAGGGGATCACAGGACTTGAAGTAGGACACAGCTTTCTATCCAAACACAAAGATGAAGGCATGGCCTTGAAGCTGCATGGGCTTTTGCTAATAACAGGGAAGAGGCAAAGGAAAAAATGTTTGAGATTATTATCGGGATCACTTAAGAAGAAAAGGCTTCCAGGCAGGGAAAGTGTGTAATAACAACTCAATCATTAGGTTGTACCATCCATGAGGTTCTAGTAAATGGGTGAATGGTCATCGCAGCATGCCTCCAGGCAGCTGACAACCTTTGGAAAATGGCTGCAAACACATCAAGAACTGAACTAATACAGAGTCTAGACTGCACTCCTGACTGGAGGATCAAAGTCTTTCAGAACAGGGTAACCCTGAAAAAATCAGCATGAAAAAGGAAATGTTGAGATTAATTTTACCCAGGATATTGATAGTTATCGTGACATACTGCTTTGGTGTCTGAGAATACCGGGGTGATCGGTGAACATGAGTTGAACTAGCCCTATCACTGCTGTGATTACCATTCCACAGTGGGAGAACTGAAAGAAAAGGTGACTTCCCAAGTTCACAGGTGAGTTATGTGGAGATGTATGTAGGTCTACAGGGTCCAGGGTGTGCTCTGAGCACAAGGCCATTCATCAGCTTCTCCACCTTTTTTCTTTAGTTGAAAAGGAAGTGCTAGCCTTTAGGACTGCCAGTGCAGAATCTTCCAGAGTCAATATTAAAAGCCACTTACCATAAATATCGGTTAAGAAAACATTTGACACTTTCCATCTCTGGATCATTTTGGCTATAGTTTAGCAACATAAATTATTATCAAGATGTTAAATCAAGATGCATCATGCTCAGTTAGAATGAATACAGGTAGGAACAAATGGTTCGATGCATTCAATTATGTTAATGAAGATACAGTTTCTTGCAGACATTGCACAACTTAGCAAGCTCTGTGCTTGAAGATTCACATTAGGTGGAGACAGAGTCTTTCAAGTTGTGGCTCAACCTGGAAGAAATAAAGAATGTGAAGTTATTCAACACTTGAAGAATGGCAAGATTGATGATCACTCTTTAAAAAAAAATCCAGAGAAACTCTGTAACTCCCAATTCGAGCATTGTGTGACAAGGCAACAAAATAGATTGAGTCGGTTCATATGCCTAACAGTAGAAGCCAGTGAGGATTTCCAGAAATACATAATGACAAAAATTGCCAAGGATCAGCTGCATTCAGTAACCTAAACAAGATTTGGTTATTAAAAATACGCAAGCTTAAACAATGAACCTTCAGCTCAGTTTTCATTTCTGTCTTGTAGTTTATGGTTGTGAAAATTGGAACTCTAACAGAATTATAGACAGATGTTAAAAACTTTGAGAAAGATGCCTTGGGGAAAATGTTAGACGTGTTAGAATAAATATCCAGAAATGTTGCAATTCTTGGAAGAGATCACCAAGTATTTCTTTCTAAAGTCATCCAGAAAAGATGGAAATATCCCAGACATAATAGTGATGAAATCAGAACATCTGCCATTGAATGGAAGTAGTTGGAGAACCAGGTAAAAAAAGTTGGTAGTGAGGAACCATCCCACCAAACAGCAGTTAATAAAAGAAAACATGTTTCTTAACATTATGGTGGGCATGAAAACAACACTCCCACACTGGCCAGGAGGGAAGAGTTTCTGCCATACAGCATTCTGCAGCAGGGAAAGGATTTAGTTGTGTATTTAAAGACGAAGTACAAAATAACATGCTTACGTACTTCAAAATGCTATAAAGTGAAAAAAGATTGAAGAAACAAGGGAAAAGGATTCTATTATTTTACTTTCATGCTGCTCTAGGTTTAAAGAACCTTTCATTGCAGTACAGAGAGAGAAACATAAATAATACCTTATAAAGGAAAGCTTAGAATAGAGCCAGGGTATGCATCTCTGAATAGTGAAAGAAATTTAATAGGTGTCTTCTGTTCAATAAGTATGGTGCTTAAAGCACCAAATTGCAGAAACTTAGTTCAATGTTATTTTTATATTTCACTGTTCTGTTTAATGGCACAGGCTGTTTTCTTCAAGCAGAAAAGAGTCTGGAAGAATAGTAAAATCTGCTTTTACATGGCAGTAGCAATTGGCAGAAAGCTATTCCAGTGAACCAAACATCTTTGCTGCTTTCTAACAGCAAGGAAGGAAAACTGTATTTTCCTTCCTTTTGAGCAGTGTCCCCTAAATTTAAAATTAAATGGAAAACTCCACGGGATTAACTTCTCCTGTGTTGACTTCTGTGGTGTGTTCAGGGGCTGTAGTTTAGCAGGTCTGGAAGAGGTGGATCATGTTTCATTGCTGGAAGCTATGCCCACACTGTGATGCTTTTAAATAATGTTTGACTTTGTGTTCTGTTTTTCAGAGCAGGATAGTTTCTCTTTATGACCTGTTAACACTAACCTTGGATGAATCATGTTTATTCGCTTGTTTGTCTGTTAGTTCTGAATTGCACTGATTTTTTTTTTTAGAGTTGTAAGGGACCATAGAGATCATCTAGTCCAACTCCCCTGCCGAAGCAGGATTGCCCAGAGCTAGAGCATGTTACTCAGGACGGCATCCAGGCGGGGCTTGAAAATCTCCAAAGAAGGGGACTCCACGACCTCCCTGGGCAGCCTCTTCCAGGGCTCTGTCACCCTCACTGTGAAAAAGTTTTTTCTCATGTTTGAGTGGAACATCCTATGTTGTGCCCGTTGCCCCTCGTCCTCTCACTGGCAACGGCTGAAAAGAGTCTGGCTCCATCCTCCTTCAACCCACCCTTTAGATACTTATAAGCATTGATAAGGTCTGCCCTCACCCTTCTCTTCTCCAGGCTAAAGAGTCCCAGCTCTCTCAGCCTTTCTTCATAAGGGAGATGCTCCAATCCTTGAATCATCTTCGTTGCCCTTCACTGGACTCTTTCCAGTAGTTCCCTGTCCCTCTTGAACTGGGGAGCCCAGAACTGGATGCAGTACTCCAGTTGTGGCCTCACCAGTGCAGAGCAGAGGGGGAGAATGACTTCCTTCAACCTACTAGCCACACTCTTCCCTACGCAGCCCAGGATCCCGTTGGCCTTCCTGGTCACAAGAGCACACTGCTTGCTCGTTGTCATTTTGCTGTCTACCACGACCCCCAGATCGTTCTCTTCGGAAATTGTCTCCAGCAGATCCATGCCTAACCTGTATTGGTGCCTGACATTCTTCTTCCCCAGGTGCAGGACCCTACATTTTTCCCTGTTGAACCTCATGAGGTTCTTCCTTGCCCAGCTCTCCAGCCTGTCCAGGTCTGGCTGGATGGCAGCATGGTCCTCCGGGGTGTCAGCCACCCCTCCCAGTTTGGTATCATCAGCAAACTTGCTGAGGATACACTCTGTCCCCTCGTCCAGGTCACTGATGACTATGTTGAACAGGACTGGACCAAGTATTGACCCCTGGGGGACACCACTGGTCACAGGTCTCCAGCTTGAACCTGCTCCATTAATCATTACCCTTTGGGTTCTGTCACACAGCCAGTTCTCAGTGCACCTCACTGTCCCCTCATCCAGCCCACACTTCCTTAGTTTCCCAATGAGGATGTTATCGGAGACAGTGTCAAAAGCCTTGCTGAAGTCAGAGAGGGGTATTTTTTGCTGGGAAGTTCAGTAGGCAGTTACTTATCAACTGAGTCATGCATTTAATTGATTGTGTCTCAGTTTAACTGAACTGGACCCAAAAGGGAAGCAGAGGTGTTAAGAGTTCCCACTGTTTGCTGGTGTTTGAAACTGGGCTATGCACGCAGGGAGCCATTAAATTCCATACATGTATGTGGACTGTTCTGGTCCTCCACATCACCCTGCACACACATTCACATATACACAATATTTGTGAGAACTGGATCCAGGTTCTGCACTTGGTTCTATGTAGGTCAGATGCAGAGTTCACTGAAAGCAACTACAGATTAAAATGTCTTTAAAAACAAGGGGTTCTTAAGGAGTTTGCAAAAAATTTTCCATCAGTTTGCCAAGGTGAGATAACAGTATTGACACTACTGACAAAATTTGTGTTCAGGGCTAGGATTTTACCTATTTTTAATTATTTTTTTTTTTAAACAGGTATGTTGTTACTGTTGTTTGCTGGGAAAGGCTGCCCAAATTCAAGGACAGAGTTGTGAACCCAGCCCGAAGATAGGATACCAGTGTGGCATTGTCTTCAGAGATTGTTGTGTGAAGGGTCAAGAAGGCATTGAGGTGTCCATCAGCGATGATGCTCCTAAAAAGGAACAAGGTATTTTACGTTGCCAATTATAGAAGAGCGAGACAAAAAATGATATGGGGTAGAAGGAATGCTTGAACTTTAAATTATTTCTTTTGGAATTCTTCTAACTTGATATCTTCTCTGAGTAACTTAATGATGCGTGTTTTGGAGCTCATTTTCTTGGCTAGTGATAGGCAATATGTTGTATACCACAGAAGGCTAAAGGAGCTGGAAAGTGGTCGCTCAGTTCCTGGTATCAGAATTTAACTATAAGACAGATTATTTTGGCTGCTAATGATCTTGGAAACTGAGTATAAGCTATTAATTTTTCATAGCATTTTGCCCACTGATAAATTTTTAATTAAAAAGAAAATCAAGAAACGAATCTTTTAATTGGATTTAAAAAACAGGTGGCCTTTGCCAGCTCTGCAGAATTCAAATGTTGCCTTTTGTGTGAGAGGCAAATGCTCACAAACTGGGGACACTTGAAATGAGTGGACTGTCTGGGAGAACTGAACATTTCACAGAAACGTGATATCTGAATTTCTTTTGAAATTATCGGAAGAGAAGGGCATCAAAATAGCAGCGGCTCCTGACACCCGTCTCCATACCTGGTCCACAGAGCAGAAGCAAATGAGTGTGGATGTGCTGACTCTCACAGACCTGGGTTTGTTTTTGTTTGGTTGGGTTTTTTTCCACTTTTTCGCTTAGCAGACAGATGTGAAACTGCAGAAAAGTCATGCTGTATGGTGTTGCCACCTCCATGGGCAATTGAGCGCTGAGAACATGCAGTCTGGCTTGCGGATCACCAGTGACAGATTGTGGTAGACATCATCCTAGTCAATCACGTAAAATCAAACCCAAACACCACCACAAAAGCTTGCATTGGTCTGCTTGAGCCAGTGTGTTGTCAGACTTGTTTCAGGTCTTTAAACCTGGCTTATGTCAGTGTACAGCCTTATCAAGCAATGTTTAAAAATATCCTGCCAGTTTCTTTGTGTACCGTGTCTCAACAGGGGAATTCCCCTTGTCCACTAGCACTGGGTGAAGTGACTTATATATATAAGTATCTTATATAGGTATCTTATATATAGACCGCTCTGCTAATAACAAAAATTTGCAGACTCAGTGTACCTGCATGACAAGAGAAATCTAGCAACACCTGAAAATCCAGAGTTGTGAGCACAGCATACGGTATTTCCCCACTTACCCTTGTGGGCAAGTGGCACACATAATAACCATTATGCATTGCAACGATGGGTCTATGTCAACAAGTTGGGCAGGACAATGTTCTCATCATTAAAGTAAGAAACAAGAAGCTGGTTGAACATATGTCAAAGATCAGTATTGACAATAAAAATTGCCTGTAGAAAGGCAGGGTAAGCAACATTAAGAGACACCTTTGTTACTTGTGAAGGGGAGATCAGTCTCCTTTTTGTTAGGCAGCTTCTGGACTAGCACCTTGTGTTTGTGTTATGCAATAGCAAGGCATGCAAGGCATTCTGCTGCAGAGGGTAAGGCAAGCTGACTCCCTGTATGTTGCTTTCTTAGTCACATAAAGAGCAATCTCTGGAACTGTGTCCCCAGAGACCTCTCAAAAAACCATACTTGGACAAAATTATTTCATTAGCTTCTATGACTAAAATGTACCGCTAGGACTCAATGTACCAACCCAGCCTTGTGCCACTGCACAAAAACTTGCTTTGACATCTGTGATGTATTATTTGCTTGTAAGTGACCACTGGTTGAATAGGCTGATGGATGGTCACTGAAATAAGGCTAAGCTTCCTACCCAGTCACCAGAGTATTTTGAGATTGTGCTTTCACACAGTTCACTACCAGCCTACCACTTTGTCTGCATTCAAAGTGGCAGGATTGGAGGAAGTCCATTAGCTAGTCCTTTGGACAAGCAGTGGCTTCAGGCGGTGGATGTATTCAGCCCTTTTATGTCCTCTGTGTGGAGAGAAGGAACTCTCAGGACACATGCACTTAGCAGAAGTATGATCAAATCTCTGCAAGTTAAAGTATATGAAGTACATTTGAAAGAACGCCATAAATAGGTGCCCAAAAGTTGGGTGTGGAGTTCTTTTTGGAATGAAGTCTAAATAAGTAACTGAGGTTAATCTGATTTTCATTAAAGCTGTGAGTACCCCAAACTACTATAAAGTCAGTGGAAGCCAAGCATGCCTCAACAACGTCTCACGAAAATGAGGTTAAGCTCTGGTTAAAAGCCTAGTGCTTAGAGCCTGGATTTGAAGATCTCAGCCCATATGTAATCTATGATCACAGCGTGACTTTCACATTGAATCAGTCAGACGGAAAATGCCCCATGGCCATGTGCATTTGAATGTCAAATTTAAGCATGAAATAACTGTAAAATATGTAGATAATGCTCTTTAATTTTGTCCTGGTTTATCCAAAACCCTGGTCTGAGTCCTGTCCCAAGCAGGCAGCTTTTTAGTGTGAGAAGAAAAGTGCTTTCTCCTCTAATGCCTAACTTTTCTTTCTAGTTGAAATTTCAAAGGAGGAACTAGACCAAGAAGATCCTTATCTGCATGATGGCTGCAGAGGTAAGTCAGGTGACTAGTCTTATTAGCCAGCTCTTTTGTGATTGCCTCCGATAAAAGTGAAGCAAACTTAGATCTAGAGATTAGCCAAAACCTTTTGCCTAGGCTAGTTATGGATAAAAATAACAGAATGAAGATCTTTTCTAAGAAACAATAGACAATTATGTGGTGCCTCAGTAGTTCTTAAATACAAGGAAAGCATTGTCTCCTATAGTGGAGTTTGTTTTACCCAGCTGAAGCTTAGACTATACATTTAACTTTTATTTAACTTCTACTGGGTAATACCTCAGAAGTGTTACTCATTGAACCCATGGAGTACTCTGGATTCTTCAGAAGATGGGGATCCTATATTCAATACGTGCATTCTTTCGTTCTCCTCTTGGGATGATCAGGGTGATTGAATATGAACTGAAACTTGTTTCCTTTTGAGATGTATCATGTGCAAAAAGGGAAGAAAGGGGGCTATTGTCCTCATTAGTTAGGCTATTCTGCCTCCTGGGAAGAATGTGTTACTGGAATATTGTTCTGCTAAGTATCCTGATTTATTGCTTGTCACATGTGATTTACATGTCTATAAACTTAAAACAGCAGTGATTTATTATTTTCTACAAGCATTTCATAACTAAGTAATGTATCTAGGATAAAATCAATTTTATAGACTTATATTCCAGTTGAGAGATGATTTACTGTGCTGTGTGTTGTATAGCTATTACACTCTGGAGAGGATGGAAATGTCTGCTAGGTCATTAGCCAGTCAAAGCCAACACTGGCTCTCCTTGTCTCCAGCTGCTAATTACAAGAGATGACATAGAAAAATGTGTTGCATATTTTCCTAGTATTATTTCTTTATGTACTCAGTTGTTGCATTTGTCAGTTAATCAGCTGCCTGCTAGAGATGGATTGGTATGACTAATTACAAATTAGAGTTTCTGTCTACAGTATATTTTCTGAATAAACTTGGCATGCTAGAATTACTTGTGATTTTCCAATCTTCACCAGGGGAAACTTGAATTTCCTAGGCAGTGGAACTTCCAGGATTTTGTTATGCAGCACCTTCATGGTGTATGAGGAAATGAATTCTGTTATTCCAATAGTTCCGCGATAGGTTTTCATGTGGCTGACAGGAGCTCACAGTATTAGCAGAGGTTCAGGAAGCGGTACCTGTCCATCTCAACCACGAGACTACTGTTCCTTCTAATGTCATTCCCTTTGCCAGTATTGTGTACGGAGCTAATTTTCTGTGGTGTATTAATGGATATGTCCTCATCAGAAGTTGTTGCACTTTAAAAAGTTAATTTAATTCACTCAGAAGTTTAGAATGTTATAGCTGCATTTGCCCATGTTGATTATGCTTATTTCATTTTTTTTTTTAATATCTATCCTGCTATTCTAAAAAATGGAAGACGACAGGTTCTATTTGTACTAATACAAATACTCTTACAACAAATAGTTGGAAGCATATAACCTTTTCTCTATTTTGAGAACACTAAATGTTTTTAATATTAATTTAATTTTAACAGGATCAGAAAAAGTAAGTTTTCTTAATGATGAGCCAAATTTTTTGTAAATTTCCTGTAGTGTCTTCTATTTATGTTTGCCAGAATAACCCCAGCTCTTTTTCACATCCTTTGTGACTCACTAGCTCCTTAGTTACCCCAGTAGTAAGTCTTGGTTCCTTTAGGTTCTCTGTCACCCTCAATACCCTCTTCTCACTTTCATGTTTCCTGCCTGCTAAGTAGGAAAAGACCACGACTTATAGCTCATTCAGGAGTATGGTCCTAATAATGATGGGCTAAAAATAAAGCCTAATGCAGCTAATAGTGAAAATGTTTCATTAACTTATGGTGAGGCATCTTATCTTCCTTATTTCACAATAATCACCATACAAAGTTTTAACTTCCTAGCCAAAACCTGAGGAGGTGTCTGAGCTCATCAGCATTTTCCCTTCAATTTCCAACACTAATGGGCTACGAGCGACTCCTTAATTTAAGTCCTTCTTGTATTCATTTTTAGAGCTAATAGAATCCAGTGATTCCAAACACTTCTTTTAGTGTTTAGCCCTTTCCTTCTTTTGTATGTGTGTATTTAGTTATCTGCTCTTCTAAATAAATCAGCAAGCATCCTGTTAAATTAATGGTTTGTTTAAGTTTCTGTGAAGAGCCTCTTTATTATATAAGACTTGTTAAAATATCCAATTAGGTGGTGGACCTTGCTCTCAGCAGTGCAGAGACACAGGATCCAGTTACGTCTGCTCCTGCTTCGTTGGGTATCAGCTTCAACCAGATGGTGTCAACTGTGAAGGTAAAAGAAATAAAACCATTGTCTTGGTTGCTAACATCCTTGTTTTAAAAGAGCAAGAATAGATAAAAAAAGATCCAGACAGAAGAGATAAGAATAAACTTATGCCAGCTGGTGAAAGAGTTGAGATCATAAAAAGTTGATTTAAATGGAGTCTAGGAATAAGAGTTGTGGGAAGATGGAGTTAAGAAAGAATCAGTAGAAAAGATGGAGGATTTAGAGTGGAAAAGAGGCAGAATTTCTTGAATTCATTGTTGTGAATAATACCAAAATAAAATGTCTGTTCTCTTTTATAATAGTAGATAATAATTGATAATGCAGATGAAGTAGAGTAGGATTCTTCAGCTTGCTAAGGACATAACTGACAGAAAGCATGACAGTTCTGGATATTGTGAGTGGCATGGGAAGAGTCAGGGGAAGGCATTGTTAAGCTTCTCCCAGAAGAACTAAAGGGATATAAAATGAAATGGGCTGGGATAGAGCTCATTGGTCTTGGCTTCAGACATGTGCAGTGTAGACATTCGCTTCTGAGCTAGTCAGTCTAGGCTCCTTTTGTTGCTAACTGAGAGAAAAAAGCACTTCAGGGCACAGTTCATCTTGCCTGTTCTGCATAGCTGTTCCAGGCTTAAGAGTGTTTCTCATCAGGAATGTCTTTTTCTGTCACTGACTGAAAAGGGAGTCTAGGTAAGTAGCTCAGATATAAACTTCAGAATATAAAATAGACATTGACAATTGGACAGTGTGAAATAAAAGGGAAGAGGTTCTACATTTGATACACGTGGATGTATCAAATGTATGTATTAAAAGAGAAAATGAAAAGAATCACAAAAGAAATGTCTATTGGTAGCTGTAAAGTAGAAAGTTGCTACTTGTGGCTCAGGGACTCCTGAAGCCATGTGTTGGTAGGAGGCAGAAGCAAGGGAAGGATTTCTGAAAGTTTCCCTCATTCATAGAATCATCTGCTGCTGGTCTCAGTTAGATGATATTGGCCCTTCGCTGTCACTCAGTACAACTTCCTCCTCTTTCTTCAGTACCGTGAATCAGCAGTCAGGAGTTCTGTTACCAACGGGGTCAAAATGTCTTTACTGGCTCACGCTTTGACAACAGAGATGAGTAGCCACGTTGTGGGTGTGTGAGTGTGAGGTCAAATCCACGCTGTTCTTTGTATCCTAATGCTAAAAGTAATGACTGGTTGGAGGTGTGCTCAAAGCTAGCCTTTGACCTCGTTCCTTCCCAGTGATTTCGTGTTTCTTATTTACTCTTTTTCTTTTTTCCCCAAATAATTTGCATACTCTAGATATTAATGAGTGTATCACTGGGACACACAGCTGTGGGATTGGACAAACCTGTGTCAATACCTTAGGATCCTTTCGCTGTCAGCGGGACACAAGCTGTGGAACCGGTTATGAACTAACGGAGGACAGTCGTTGCAAAGGTAAGTCCTGTGCAGAGAAACTGAAATCTTCTGGACTTAAGTAAAAAAATAAGTACCTCATCATGTCATGCTCTTTTAATTTTGATAAATACACATGTAAACTGTAGTTGTACAGGGATACACAGACAGCGCTAGCTCTTCTGAGACTGTAGTTTCCCACCTGCCACCTCGCAGATACTAGATCAGGCTGTCTGTGGACTACTGCAAAGACTTCCAGGAGAGAGAATTACGTTTATTTTACACTGGTGATTTGTGTTGAGTGGTAGAAGCTGGTGTGGGGACTGAAACAGTTGATTTTGAAGGCCCAGCACTCACACTATACACATTTTTCTGCCGTTTACTTCTGGCTAGCTGTAGTCTGGTTCTGTGAGTTGGTTGCTCATTAGTGAGTAGAGTATCTTAAGTCCTGCTCCTGGAGCATGTCTAATGGTTTAGTTTCACCTGAAATAATCAAGTTTGCACACTTCGAAGCGTGAAACGAAGTGTTTCAGGTGGGGTGACCAAGTGATTCAATTTGAAAACACTAAGGGAGATGCATCATTTAAGCAAAGTAAGCCTTTATCCTCAGGAGATTTAAATTTGTTACAACAGAATTAATTTCTTAATCACAATATTCTTAAGGATTTAAAAATGAAGAAGAGTTAAAAGCACTGTTCTTGACTAGCAGTGTTTGAACACAAGGGTAATAGTGTGGGGTTTTTTACTAAAGAAATCAATAATTTCAACTTGCATCTAGCTCAAAGTATGCTGTTACGTGCACCTGTAACTTCCCCTGACATGCTGCCTTCACAGAGATATAAATTAGCAGCAAACTCCATTTGATGTGGAATGAGTTTCCACTATGAGAAAGTCTGTTCCCTCAGAGCTTAGAGCTGTTTACAAACAGAGTAATTTCACTCCACTAAGTAAATTAACTTAACCAAAATTCTGGATAAGGTTTTATTGTAGGAACTGATCAGCGATTGATTGTATAAAAAAGCTGATGAACAAACTCCAACACAAAACCTGCAGAACATTTTTAACAAAGAATCATGGTCTGACTTTGATTCCCTTGAAGTAAAATTTCTGCTGATTTGAATGACATCAGATTTACGCCAACAAATAGCTTACCAGCAAGTATTAACAATCCTTCTCTTGGAGAAAAAGGAATACAGACAGTAAATTATGCATGCCATTAATGTTAGAAATGTCATATCTGGATAAAATATGTTAATAAGTTTAATTAATAATTTTTTACGTTAATAGTGATGACAATAGAAAATGAATAATCTTCAGGTATGATTTTTAAATGCCAAATAAAAAGACTGTGTTGTGCAACATGTAGAATCCTGCTGAACCTAATTCAGTATTAATCCATCCTAAACTTAAAATGGGCTCCACAATTATTATTTAAGTCTCACAAAGCTCTGGGGATAAGCAATTGCATCTACTGTTTTGTCAGCTGCATAAATGGGAAAGCTGAGGCATTCTATTGCTAGAAACTTTCTGCATTTTAATAGCTTTAGGAGATTTCATCCCATTGCAAGGTGGCAAACATTAAATTTTAGTTGCTTTTATGTGGATAGGGTTGCATTCATGAATGAAGCCTCATTAGCTCTTATCTGCTTTATCTGAACCATAATTTATTCACAAATACTTATTGTCTATTCTGAACTGGAATGGAATATTAAAGCGAGCAGAAATCATACTTATGTGCATTTTAAAGCACAATAATGCAAGGATATTGCAAGCCTTAATGTGAATGAGAATCAAGGCCAATTAATTCACTTATGAAAGAAATGAACTATGTCTGCATTGGATCTAAGGTTAAAATTAAAATTGCACTTGGACATATAATTAAATCTTTCTGACTTCAAAGCTGAGCCCATGTACAGGCACACTGCTGAATCAAGGCTGAACATGATGCTTCAAGTGCTCTATAATTCTGAATCATTTAGTTTTGAAAACTGAACTTTTAAAGCATAATAAACATACACGCCCCTATATATAATGTTAATAATGAAATAATAAAAAAACCTTAATTTATTCTACTTGTTTTTACTGAGATTCTGTTTGAGGTTGAGTCAGGTTGATCCTGGGTCACTGCATTGAATTGTATGAAGGTATGCTGAGGATTAATGTGTTTGGCATTTTTAACTATGTCTTATTTGTTAAATGTGATGTAAAAGCTTCTGTCAAACTCCTGCTAACAATTTTTTTTTGTGATGTACCAGATATTGACGAATGTGAGACTGGTACTCATAACTGCCCCCCCGATTTTATCTGTCAGAATACTCCAGGATCTTTCCGTTGCCGACCCAAGCTACAGTGCATGAATGGGTTTATACAAGATGCGCTAGGCAACTGTATTGGTAAGGCATATCCTTATCTCAGTGAATACTTAAGTGTTGCCTATGAAATAAGTTGTAGTTTCACTGGGTGAGTTCTGAGTTTCTCAAGTCATTCTTTGTGCATGCATGCATTGCTCTGCTGTGTGTTTTTTCTGCTCCTTTAAAGGCAGGTTTGGTCCCACAGGTAAGATTTACAGATAAAACATTTAAATAAAAGACTTAAATGCTCAATCTCTATTTCTAATGAGATTTGGCTACCAAAGGCACTTAGTTGCATTTGAACACTTCCCCTAAGTCTTTGGGCATTTTATCTGAAAGAAAATCAGCAAAAAAAATTGTGATATGCTTTATCTCCCTATATCCAAAAGGTTTTAGCTAAAGGTTAGTATAAAAAGCTGGAATTTATGACATCCTCTGTAACACACTTTGTTGATATTAGTATATGAGGGTTTACAGGTATGTAGGTCTTTCCAGACCTGTCCCCCATTAGTTATAGCCTATCAAGAATCTTACTATGTATGAGAATGATGAGCCAGTTATAATACACTGTGGAGAAGAGTTTTATTTTAAAGGCTGATTACAATCTGTCAGGCTAATGCCTTGTTCCCAAGACTCCTAGAAAACAGAATTATACCCTTGATATTTATATGATATCTAACATATCTTGATATGTTAGAATTACTGGTTTCCAGCAGAGTCCAAATGGAATTGTCTAATGTGACCTACAAATCTATCAGTTATTCCCTTGAGTAGTGTTTTCAAGTCTCAACTTAACTTTGAATTTCCCCATCGGCGTAGTGTGTCTTGGACTTGTGGAACTGGCTGAGCAGCAGCAGCTGCCAAGTCTAGCTCATTGTCAACCCCTCGTTCTCCTGACCATATCATACCCTGTAGTGCCGAAATCTGACACTGGAAACATTTGAGACTGAAAACAAAATTGCAGCCTTTAAAATGAGGGGGGCCAGTGCTTGCACACAACAAACCCTTTGAAGACGTATATCTGCCATAGGTAGCATCAGGTCCATGGCAGCTAGTAGGTAGCTTGACTTCACTGACATTAGTAAAGCCCCATCAATTTGCAGCAGCAATAGCTATGTCCCCTAAAATGTGTTTGCTCAAAATATTTGCCAAAACAATTTCACAGACTGATTTTACACACTAGAAACAAAATGCTGCCCTATGTGGTATTGAGGGAAAAAAGTATGAAAAGTTTCCTATCTTTCCAGTGTCTCTGTAAGTTGAAATTTTTACACTCTCGGAGTTGGGATAGGCATGGCTGAAATGTTTCACGTTATACTATGTCACAGAATCACAAAATGACATGGGGTTGGAAGGGACCTCTGGAGATCACCTAGTCCAACCCCCTGCCAAAGCAGGTCCACCCAGAGCAGGTCCCACAGGAACGTGTCCAGGTGGGTTTTGAATGTCTCCAGAGAAGGAGACTTCACCACCTCCCTGGGCAGCCTGTTCCAGGGCTCTGCCACCCTCACAGGAAAGACGTTCCTCCTCCTGTTTAGGTGGAACTTCTTATATTCAATTTTGTGCCCATTTCCTCTTGTCCTATCCCTGGGCACCACTGAAAAAAGACTGCTCACATCCTCCTGACACCCACCCTTCATAAGCTTATATGTCCCCCACCCTCAAGCAGCCAACATTTTGCAAGCTGGGTGCTGTACTTAATACTGTAACAACTGGAAAGCAGTATCTCTTCAACAGTTAACAGTACCACTGTGGAAAATGGTGATAATATCCCCGTGAAACGGTTGGGAAAATTTTAGCAGAGAAATGCAGATGTGAAGCTGGACTTTGCTGAAGGTTATAGAATGCAAGCTCATACACTCAAACAGTGCTGCTCCTGCAAACGGTCAGATCCTAGTTACATTAACATTTCCAGGTAGCAAAAGCTGCTTCAATACCTCCACTGATTCCCAACTCTGAAACTCCTTTCCCCCAAACTAATTGCACATGATAACCTTGCATAAAAGCAAGTTCCTTACCTTTTTGGCTAGATACACTGTACCAGATCATACTCTAAGACAACTTAGTCTCATCTCATTACATTTTCTGAGATTTTACTTGACAGTGGGTTCTTACCAAGCAAAGGATGTCTTTGTCACAAAGTGATATGTCCAGTTTGTAAACAATCAGACATGTTTGGTGGATGGTAGAGGGCTGCATCGTCTTGTGAATATATAATTCTCATTCTTATGTGTTTACATGGACAACTTACTATAAGACAAGGTAAGGTATTCATGGCGAATACCTGTGAGAAGTATTTTATCTCTCCGTAAAAATGGAGTCAGCTACTACCTCTATGAGCATGTACTACCAAACAGTTTGTTCGCTGTGAGCCACAATCTACAGACTACAGCGTAACTGGTTGAGCTGGTGAACTGAATTGTTGAAGGTTAGGGAGACTTTCAAAGGCTTTTAAAGAAGTGCAAGTTCTATACCTGATTTCCTCTGCTTTTCAGTGGGATCTGGGCCTCTCATACCTCTCCCGATCTTCAACCTGAAAGCATTATATCCATGAAGCTAAATGGCACAAATAGTTGTATTCTCCCATGGGCAGAACTTTTCAAACTCTGAAAGATTATGACACAATGTAATCCTCTGAAGGATTACAGAAAGCAAGCATTTTACCTTAAACATCTTCAGACAGCAGATGGTTACACTGACTTCTTGTGCCCTTGTAGATATCAATGAATGCCTGAGCACCAACATGCCATGCCCAGCTGGACAGATATGTATTAACACTGATGGCTCGTATACCTGCCAGCGAATCTCACCCAGCTGTGGCCGAGGTTATCATCTCAATGAAGATGGAACAAGATGCGTAGGTACGTAACAGTTCGAAAGAAAAAACAGTTTGAAGAAAATAAATCACATCTATAATTTATGTATACCATTTTCTTGCACTTCGTCCAAGTTTTTCTTATTCTCACAGTCGATTCTTGATTCTGTTCTTTCCCTCATGACAGTCCCAACAACTGAAGAATGACAAATATCTACTCTCTGTCCTTCATATAACTCATGAAACCCTGTATTCTGAAAAGAGGAGAAATGATAATCACTCCCCCAAAATAGCATTGTCTATGACTATATTATTGTGTTGCAATAATATTGTGTGGTCTCAAATCTCCCAAATACAGAGGTATAACACAAGGCCCGCTTAATGTCCCACAGAAGCCATTCAAGTAGCGTTGAAAGGCATATATGCCTTTGGCTGGCTTTTAACGAAGGTGGCTTTTGCAAAGAGAGGTATTTTTGCATGTGTTTTCAATTTTTGTAAATGGCTTATCAAAGCACTATTGACTGTGGGTCTATGGCATCTGACTCTAGCTGAAGATCTAATCCGTGAGTATTGGGTGTGCATAATAAAACAATTTTGCGCTTGATTTCCTTCACTCTTCTTTCCTGATTCCTTTTTCCTCCCAAGTCCATCAATATTAATTAACAGGGCACCCAAGATTACATGTTTCAGTAAGAATAGCTTGAATTTGTGTCTCTGATCTTACAGAAGCCAAGAGCTAGATCAAGATCTTGCTTTCTGTTTCAAAACACTTTCTAACTACTAGGGGTCACAGAAATATGTGAACATGTTGCTCTTCTCTCAACTTGCATGCTCAGAAGTGTACTTTCAATCATTTCTCTCCTTTTTCTCTCCATTTTTTAGATGTGGATGAGTGCTCATCCTCCAATCAGCCTTGTGGAGAAGGACATGTTTGTATAAATGCCCCAGGCAATTACCGTTGTGAGTGCAAATCCGGCTATTCTTTTGATGTCATCAGTAGAACTTGTATCGGTAAGTTGCACTTATTGACTTAAGCACGCACAGCCATGGCATTTTAAAAAAGGAGCCTGTGTAAATAATGTTATTGCTCTCTGCATAACCTCTTTCATCTGAATGTAAAATTGACTACTATGTTATTTGTATAAATCCAGTACCATATTAAAGAGCTGCTGGTACTTCAAAGGAAGCTGTATTAGTATTGTCAACATGTTATCTGTTATCCTGTTAAAAGGTAAGATTATGAGAGTGTGTGTAATTGTTTTCTGTGATATTTTTATATGCACCTACAGCAAAACATTTCTTTGGAAGATCAAAGTAACTTTCTTCTTTATAGATCTGATTCAATTATGCACGGGGTGCTTCTAAATGAGCATTTTGAGCAAGTCCTTCCCTCTCTGTACAAAAATAAAAATCAAACTTTTATGACCACATTTTTGTCCAGCCTACTACTGCAGTGTAGCCAGCCATACATAGACCTCTGTATATATTTATCATTGCAGACATCAATGAATGCAGACGCTATCCTGGCCGCCTTTGTGCTCACAAGTGTGAGAATACTCCTGGATCCTATTACTGCACATGTACCATGGGATTCAAACTTTCAACTGATGGCAGGTCGTGTGAAGGTATGGCTGTCATATAGTGATACAGCTTATAGCTGTTTTAGCTATTTCTGTTTGATTTTAGCCTGTAAGACTGCACTGGAATAGCATGAGAAAGCAATCCAGTGTGGTCTCTCTGATTGCATGAATGCTGTTACAATTAATCAAGACCATCGTAGTCTACAGTTCCAATATTCTGCCCTTTGGTGAGATGACGCAGAAGTGTATGGTCTGCATTTACTGTATTTTGAAGGGTGATTCAGCTAGATCAAATTCAAGACCTTCAAAACCAGCTTTGCTGGTATCCAGATATAAAAATGCAAGTGTGGTCCTAAAGACTTTCTCCAAGTCACACACCTTGAAGGACAGTGGGAAATAATAGCACAATGCAGATTAACCTGTACTGCCAGACCTTGTTGAGAGTAACACACCCAAAGCCCCCCTATTGCACAGAATCACAGAATCTTCATGATTGGAAGGGACCTTTGAGATCATCAAGTCCAACCACAAAAAAAAAAAAACAAAAAACCAACAAGCAAAAACCACACCCACCCACAGACAGACACAAACCAACAATCTCAGGCACTAGAGCATGCCCTGAAGTGCCACGTCTACACGTTTCTTAAATACCTCCAGGGATGGTGACTCCACCACCTCCCTGAGCAGGCCGTTCTGGGGCCTAACCACCCTCTCAGTAAAGTAATTCTTCATAATATCTAATCTAAACCTCCCCTCCCCCAACTTCAGACCATTTCCTCTGGTCCTGAGAAGAAAATTCCAGCTTACTCAGTGACAGGCTTACCATCCTTTTAAAAACAAAAGTCTTCCAAACTTTTGCCTTAGTCCTGTAATAGGAGTGATGAATATAGCAAGAAATTTGGGGTTCAGGTATATAATTTTGCATTTCAGATTTAAATGAGTGCGAGAGCAGCCCCTGTAGTCAAGAGTGTGCCAATGTGTATGGCTCCTATCAGTGTTACTGCCGCCGTGGCTTTCAACTTAGTGATGTAGATGGGATTTCATGTGAAGGTAAGCATTATCAATTTGCAGATGGAGGATGAGTGAGCATTTCTTATTCTCACTGTCACATGCATGAACAGTTCCATGTACCTGTGTTTCCTTTTAACATTTGATTCTCCTTGGCATTTTCCTGTGAAACTATGAAACTGTATTTAATGAAGGTCTCCCACCTATGTCCTAGCCTAGAAATTGCTCCGCTTGTGTGGTGTCAGTTTTGCTGTATACACCGAATTGTAGCTTGGCATACTTTTGTAACTTGCCAGAAATGCTTTGGGTTTTTTTTCTGAGGAACTAACAGAATTTCTAGTCTTCAGCAAATGAAAATGCAAACGTGTGTATATGTTACATATGTAATATATAATATTGCTTGGTGGTATTTTCTATGTCTTCTTTTTGTGGCTGGTTCTGAACTTATGTATAAGTAGGTTATCCTCAAATACAAGGAGGATGTGGGTGTGACCTTGTGGACAAGATCCTGAATTTGGACTTAGGTCTTGAGGACTTATAGGCAAAGCACCTCATCTCAGTCTCCTTTTTGTAAGAACAGGGATAAAACTATTCCTCTCCCTCCCTTTTGTAAAATATTATGATACACGTCACCGTAAAGTGCTTGCTCTTATCCAGTTACTTGGTCTCTTGGGCCCTTATATTGCTTTTTGTTTTCATCACGCCTCCATTTATTCCTGCCACTCTTTGACTAGAGCCACCCTTATCTGATGAACTTTTTCCTTGCCCAGCAATTAGAATCATGAAATTGTATTAGAAGCTCGCAGTGGGAACGCCGTACATGTACACTTGGTTGAATGTCATGAACACATAGTAAATCAGGGGTGTTTTCTTCTTGCAGATATTGATGAATGTGCTTTACCTACTGGAGGGCATATCTGTTCCTTTCGCTGTATTAATATTCCTGGGAGCTTTCAATGTACTTGTCCCTCCACTGGTTACAGGTTGGCACCCAATGCCCGCAACTGCCAAGGTGAGTTCAATAACTGCAGGGAGACCTGACTGGATTGTGGATGTGTAAAAAAGTTCTAGTGAATTCTTATGTTTAAAAATATGCCTTTCCTACAACAATATAGGTAAAGCAGTAAACATCAGCTTGATATTTGGAGAAACCAGTATTTTATTATAAATGTACCAGAAATTTCTCTTATAAACTATAGAATGCAGTAGAGAATATTTTTATAACATTATTAGAGAATTCTACCAAATTCTGAAGATGAAGATTTCAACTCTGAAGTGGTATGAGTTAGTTTAGCCACTAAAAGGAAATATCATGCTATATATATTTCAGCAAATATTTAGGTCTTGTCCACTTAGTGGCACTGCTGCTCTTCCTTTTCCAATTCTTGACTGTTGTTTGGGTTAGTTTTCTTCTTTTTTTGTTCTCCTGCCTTCCCCTTCCAATCCTGTAATAATGTTTAATTGCATCCCATGTTCTGCAGTACCTAATGTGAAACTTTTGTCCTCTGGCACCTGCAAGTAGAGGAAAGGCACGTGTTTAATCCACTCACCTTTTTCCATTGGCAGATATTGATGAGTGTGTTGCAGAAAGCCACAACTGTTCTTTCAATGAGACCTGCTTTAACATCCAGGGCGGCTTTCGCTGTCTGTCTTTGGAATGTCCAGAAAATTACCGCAAGTCGGGAGATACGTAAGTACTTCCTTTTTGAAGGTTAAACAGTTTTTTGGTGATATGATCTCCATGCTGATGACATGATCTCCATTTCCAAGCACATGTCATGCCACTGCTGACTGAATACATAACGGTTTTTGGCAAACATGTACTTTCTTGGTAGGCCTACCCTATATTTTGCACACACAGGCCTAGTCCCTTTCTCATGATCCTGTTTCAGTCTAAGAAAAAAAAAAATCCTTCAAAAAATGCCATGTGTCAGTGGTTTGCATCGTAATGATCTCTAGAGCCACAAGCTGATGTTCTCTCTCAAGCTACCTTGCAGGCAGCCTGTTAGGAGGGTGACATTCAACTTCAAAATTCTGACTTCCTTTCACATGTAGTCTTTCCTTACTATTACACTCCAATGGAAGAGTTATTTTTAGCTTCTTCTTTGAAGTCTTACCAGTGCTTGCAAGGCATTGCTAGAATGTCTTCCCCAATTCCACCTCTGTTAAAAAAGCTGGGACTCCTAGCAAGGTTGTTATATTAGCTGCTGCCTGTAGTTGTGTCTCAACCTGGCTCAGAGAAAGTCTGTGTGTTCTGGTGTTGTAAATATGGTATGGGAGAGGGGCATCTGGCAGTTCATGTACACCCATCAAATGGTGCTAGCAAAGTGGAGAAGTTGGTGCAAAATTTCAGCTGTGTAGCTAGAGTTTATGGCTGACATGGAAGACTGCTTTTCGTCCTGCCCTGGGGCTGTGTGGCCACCCAGTCCTCCAGCGATTCTTCCAAAGGCTGCTCCATGGTCCCCCACTGTGTGCCCCATACCCAGGTAGGTGTATGCTCCACCAAGTGGGGAGGAAAGCTGGTAAATCACCTTTGTCATCAGCCTGGTATTGCTTTTCACAGCCATTTTTCATATGCCCTCCACCTTTTAGATAAAATTGAGTACTCTCTGCCTCCTCCATAGAATGAAGCTAATGCTGATCTTCATCAGAGGGACTTTGTGGCGATTAGTTAGTCCACATTTAAACCTTAAGTTGTGAAATGCCATGTAAGTGGCACAGCAGATGAATTTGATCCGGATGCCGTAGAGGGAGTTCATGGTATAAAATCAGATATTTATAAACATGCTTGTATTCTGAGAAGCGTCAATAATAATTAAATTTTAAATTGTATTTGTCACATCAATAAACAAGCAGTGCCTTGTGATGCAGATGTTATCTTTATTTCTAACATTGTGGGTTCAATTGTATCCCAAAATCCAAAAAAGTCATTTGCAATGGGGCACTAAGCACAATTAGCCAATTTCTACTCTTATGGACATCCCTGAGTTGCAAAGTTCAGTTTATAAAATACGCGTCACACACATTCCATTTCCTATTCTTTCTTATCTATATTTTTATGCATGTGTTGAAATTAATGGCTATTTGAGATGTAAGGGATCTTTTGGGGATGCAGTAGAATGTCTGAATTATTTTTCTGTGTCTGAGTTGTTGGGGCCCTGTAAAGGCTTACTCTGCCCAACTTGAACAGACTCATAGGGAGAGATTCTTCTGATGTGCTAGGGCTATAATTAGGCTATGAGTCAGGCACAAATCCTGTAGCTGCTCAGTGAAGTTCTAATTATTTTAATTCCTTGAGTTATTATCTTGTTGGATTTATTAAGTTTTCCCCTCTCAACAGCTACATGCAGTTACTAAACTTATTGTTGAAAATGTGTTTGCATAAAACAGAGAATATGAGTTTATTGTCTTTATTGCAAAAAGTCCAAGTTAGTTCAATAGGGAGTTACGTACTCTCATACTTAGCCAGTATACAAGTATTACACCAGTGTGCCAGAATCAGGGCTTATGTGCTGGGTTACCTTGTGGCCACTGGGGAACAGTTTCATAAGACAACTCTTCAGCAGCCTTTTTACATCCAAACTAATTTACATATTCTTGAATAATTTATTTTTGGCATATATAGCCCAACATAGCTGATAGCTAGCGTATCTTCACTAGCTTTTTCATGATAATGACATTAAATCACTTTTTCACCCAGCCTTGTGCCAGGACTCTAAAATCAAAACAGTTGGCTTCTCATAACATCGTATCTATTACAGATACCATTTTCCTTTCCTTTTTATTCAAAACACATTCCAGTTTCACCAACTTGGCACATCATAAGAAAGACAACACATTTTCCATTCTCATCAAGTTGGCACCTTATGCGATTTTTTTACCCTGTTCTCCAATACTTTCTTTGGAACAGCTATAATTTAATAGGCCCCAGTCCTGCAAATCCACGTTTGTTCAGTTTTATTTTTCCTTAAAATCCTTATGTGCAGATAACAGCCCCCAGTGACCCAGAAGCTTCCTTACCCAATACCTTTGAAGGAGAGATTTTTGCATGGCTGCTGCAGTGGTGATTGTTTCAGGTGAAGTAATCGCAGGATCACCCCATGCTACAGGCTGAAAGCTCAGGATGCTGTATAGATACTCTGAGCTTCAGGAGCAAACAGCCTGTGTAACCTTCCCCAACGACCAGCAAAGTGGCTGGCATGGTCCGATCCTTAGTAGTGACAATTTTACTGAAGGTCTTACCTCTTTTGCTTAAATTCTGCATTTTTAAAAACTTGATCAGCCTATAGGTTTGGGATTTTTCCAAGGATAATTAAGATCTACTGCTACTCACAATAGGACTTAACTTGCCAAACACTTTTTGTTTTCAAATTGCATAACAATTAAATTCTCTTTATGTGACACTGAAGTCAAACATTTGTAATATTTAAGCCAAGAAAAATAGTAGAAAAGATAAAGAAGCAATTATGGCGGTGTGTCAGAAATTGGTGCTGCATTGAGCCAGACTGGGAAATATTTTTATATTCTAGACATGTCGGTGTATTATTAAGTTTGCCTGTCGCTTCTCATTATAAGAATGACAATTTTGCCAAAACATAACCAACGGCTGAAATTTTACATGCCAGGTGCCTGACTCGGACTCAAGTTTTCAGCCAAAGCAGTTCACACATTTCCAAGTGTGTTTAAGACATTTTGATGATTTTTTTTTTTTTTTTCTGTCATGTTTTGCAGTGGAGATCTGAAATTTGTTAGGAGATTACTTTTGCGCTTTTTGTCATCCTTTCCAAAAACCTCTGAAACTTCTGAAATTATGAAGTTTGTAAAATTGCATTTAGCCTTTTTTCATAAACTGTAGGAAATGAGGACCTTGATGGATAATCTTAATCCACCCCTGTATGCCAAAAGAATCAGGTCTACCTGGAGTATTTCTGAGAGTTGTTTAACTTTTTCTTCAAGTCCTCGAATAAGGATTTCATAGCATCAGTGGCAATCTGTCTTTGCGTTTGACTATCTTCCTCAGTGCAATTTAATTTTTCCTATCAGTAGAGAGGTCTGTCTTTTTAGCAACAAACATCCCTGACCTGAGCAGACCTGAGCTTCTTCTGGCTCTTTAAAGCAGTCTAAAATGTGCAGGTACAAACTCCACAGCCTGTTTGAGCCTGCCCCCACATACGGCCCCAGGAAAGAAGCCCCATCTTCCCCATGGTGTCAGCTCCAGTTTGTCCTGGGCCAGGTTTTTTCGGCCCTGACAACCCCAGAGCCCATTTCTTCTGTGATTTCAAGGACCACCCAGACGCCATGGGCAAGAATGCTTTTTCTACCATGGGTTAGGAAAATTTGTATTTGTTATCTAAAATGGAATTGTTCTAGTTTTGGTAGTGTTCTTTTCCTATATGAGTAACCAGGGTTTGGTGCACGAAATTCGAACTAGAAGTAATTATTTGAAATCAGTATTTCAGACACATAAGTAAACCTAAGAGAACAGAGTAGTAAGTGAACTAAAATAATCAAGTACAGATTCAGGAATAAGCATTTAGCAGCAGTATGTGCTTATTTTTCCAGCCCATGTGCCTAATTTTAGAGGTTTGCAAGGACGTCTGTAAAACTGCTTCGCTGCAAGGCAGTGCATGTTTCACTTGGGCTCTGGGTTAGGTTTCTCCAGTAGCATCTCGCTGCTTCCTCAGCACTTCCCTTCTCCCGCCGAGTACCCCATGCTCTCTCCCACAGCAATACAGTGTGGTGGCAGGATGCAGTAGCCATACGGCCATCTCATCCCTCCTGAGATGCCACCAGGCTGGATCAGCACCCGGAGTCTTGGGCTGCTCACTCACTAGCAGTAGGTTGTTGGATTCCCTTGCTGTATGATTTTCTGCTGCCCACTGAAGGGAAGCATTTAAATAAGGTCTAGAGACTACACTGGGATTTAAAAGCTCGTTGCTTATTGCCTTTGTGGTGCATGACCCCAGAATGAACTCTGGTTCTTGAAAGCAATAATATTTGCTATCTCTCCTTTGTGGTTATTTGATGGAACAATTAGTGCATATTAACTAAACCTATCATGAAGTGTGCAGTGTGAAGTGTGCACCACCAAAGAATAAGATAAAAGATGATGAATTTTGAATAATTCTAGCTGCTAGCCACAGGCACACCTGTCTCCACAAATAACTTTCTGAATCAGCAGAATGTCCTTTTTCAAATCTTAGGAAGCTGGGAGCTTTGGCTTTTTGTGCTCTTTAAAAATTCTGGCTATTATTATAAAATGTATTTTACTTTTATAAAAGAATAAATCAGGCCATCATTATGAACATGTAAGTGCTCATGAGTATGTGCATGCTTCCAAAAAGATGTACATGAAGAAAAAATTTCCAACTAAGAAATTAACTGTCTTGACTTGCTTCAGGATTTCAGCAAAACCAAGTAGCCTCATGATTTCAACAAAACCAAGTAATTCTCTTTAGAGGAGTTATTGATGACATTTCAGAAAAGAATGCAGAATTCACTGTAGCTGAAAATATTCCAAGAGTATCCACGCCTAATTAGCCGGCCATCCTGTGAAGACTTGTACATGCTCTTTACACACATGAATAAAATTAAAAATGCATTTAAGCAAGAATTGCTTTGTACTTTCATTTGCAAGTGCTATTAAAAGAAAATATAGAACACATTAACTGAAGAACTGAGGGTGCTTTTAACTACTCTTTTTGAGAAAGCTTATTTTGCATATAATGAGAGGTTCCTGGAATTCAGGTCACCACCATGCACTGGCAACAAAGTGGGGCTTGCTTATAAGCCAGAGTTCTATTGATACCAGATACTCCTGATAGGAGCTCAATTTTATTTGTCAAAGTAAAATACATGAAAAGGACACTTAAATTTCCTTGAGGTATTAAGAATCAAACTGTGCTTTCATGCTGGAGCATTTGTTAGGAAAGAAACAAATAAATAGTTTAGGTTCCAAAACCTCAGCCCATGGACTGAATATTGCTTTTGAGTGGAAAGACTCTTGTACGTAATTTGTTTCCTAGTTGTGCATGAGACAAGTTTGGAGCTAAATGCACAACCTTATCATTCCTAAATTTTGAAAAGTCAACATCCAGCTGAGATCGTCATGTCTATCTCTACTTCCACGCACCTGTCTTAGAGGATGTTTGGATACCAACTTGCATGTGGTGATTTGGGCATATCTTTAATCTGAAATTCATATCAGCTTTCCTTGTATGCAATCTTTGAAATACTTCTCAAACCCAGTAGGTATCATGACATGTCAGACCTTCAATTATGTGCTGGTAAACTACAGCATTCTTTAGTAGCAGTGGCTTTAATGCTCATACCGTATTTTACTGGACAAACTTCACTTCTCTCAGTAACAGAGAGGGAGGAGCTTGCTCCCTCCATGCAGATCATGATTCCTAGCACTCATGTTGATTGTTCACTTTCAGCCTGTATGAATGATCTCTTCCTAGTTCTCTGGATTTGACACTGTAATATAGTGCCTAGTGATAAGGGAAGGGTACAGCAGAGGGCAACCAGCATCAATCCTGTGTCTCAAGGCTGAGTAACAGTGGACTGAATGTGTAGGGCACATGGTGGAGACATCAGGCCATTGGATCTTGTGTTCAGTGCTTGCTTAGAAGGGGATTTGTCTGACTCAGGTTGGTTCTCCTGGTAGCACAGAGAACTACTGTGCCACATCAGGAGGAAGAAGGTTTGTGTTCAAAGCTAATAAACCTTAACATACAGGCAGTATTGGAAATAAGCTTTACGTTCCTCTGTATGCTGTCAGATGATGAACATACATAGTGCAGTATCTAGAGTGCCTCTTCTCTCTCAGGAAGACCAGCTCCTTGTACATTTTTGTTTTTCAGAGTACTTTTCTCACTCTTAAAATACACACAGACTTCCCAAGTAGGACACAGTCAACTCACTAACTCTCTTCCTTTATTTAATAAGTGTCTGATCAACAAAAAAATAAAACTTGGGGGGGAATAAAAACAACGAAAGAATAAAACTTGCTTCTCCCTAGGAAGAGCTTAGCTGATCTAAATGCAAATAAACTCTCACCCACAACTGAGGTGCCCGACTCAATCCATCTGTGCATGCAAAGAAGGGGCAGCACTTCTGAAAATGGGAACGCTTCTCCAAAAGCACCAGCTACAGACAAGTTCATACTTAATAAATGTCCATTTGCAATATGACTGAAGTGCCAGGCTGAAGAATGGATGCAGTGTGCAAGTCAACATATCTTTTCCCAACCCCACTGCCCTTGCTCTCCTATCACGCTTGCTAAATGTACGCTAATCTTCCTCTTGTCTTGTGTTCTCACTTTTCTTGCAGTCGCTGTGAGCGCTTGCCTTGTAATGAAAATAAGGAGTGCCAGAGCCTGCCTCTGAGAATAACCTACTATCACCTCTCTTTTCCTACCAACATTCAAGTACCCACCGACATTTTCCGCATGGGCCCTTCCAATGCTGTCCCTGGGGATAAAATTCTGCTGTCCATCATCAGCGGGAACCAGGAGGGTTTTTTCACCACAAAAAAAGTGAACGACCACAGTGGCATTGTGGTCATGCAGCGGCAAATCACAGAGCCCAGAGACCTTCTTCTGACAATTCAAATGCAACTTTCCCGCCGTGGAACTGTCAACACATTTATTGCCAAACTTTTTATCTTTGCCTCTGCACAGCTTTGATCCCTAACTTACAGGCATCATTGGCTACTTTTTGTCTTCTAAGAGTAGCTTTTTTTTCCCAATTTCAATAAAGTTTTAGTTGATCTGTTGCATGCTGCACTTGCATTTTATTTGTCATCACCATTACAATTCTCCACTTTTCCCTATCACTGAATTCTCAATCTAGGGAGATCCTTATGTGTACTCAGCATCATTATAAAAGCAGAAATTGATGTACAAGAGCTTATTACCTGAATATACCAAGGACTGAAAGCTATAAATTTACTTTACACAGTAGTGGAGTTGGTCTCATTTGATGATCCACAGCTGCATATGTTTAGGTCTAAATTTTCAAAACAAAGGAAGTACCTAATTTGAGCTGTCTCAACTGAAACATCTTTAAAGAGCTTAATCACTTACGGGGCAAATGCTGTGCATCTTCTGAAAATCTATTAAAAGGGCACAACTGAGGCCCTGAGGACCTAGCAGCCCTGAAAAGTCAGCCACAATTCAAATATCCAAATCTTTCTTCCTTTACTTCTATGACTTTCTTCCTTTACTTTTACGCAATCAAGGACAACATAGATAATACAACTGGAATTTCTGTGGAATTGTTCTGTTTTGTGAGCTGGAAAAGGATTTCTTTTACTCTTCAGTCCTTGTATTGATAAATATTGAAGAAGTATGATCTGAAAATTAATGTTCTTTTAGACCATCCTGGGCTCAGATATCTCTGCTGCCCGGTATGCAGGCATAATAATCAGTCCATAGATAAATGAAGAATAATCTATCTGAATGCACACATAAAAACCATGCTTCACTATGTCAATACAGACAGCACAGGCAAGGTACAAGGTTAGAAACTGGGAACCTGCTAAACCAAGATCACAAGCCTTAATCACCTGAACACAAGGAATTACTCTATTAGCTGTAAGCTGCGGGCTCTCAAGCTAATCAGCCAAGGACTAGATTGGGGCACGATCGCAGCACTCTGCCAGAGTATTACATGTTCCCTAAGGCAAAGTTTATCCCAGCTGGCTGACAGGAGTTCAAGTCTCACGAGGAATGCCAATGTTTAATAAGTCTGTTGACACATACTTATAAAGCTGCCAGAAGTTGCCAGTGGGGATAGAGTCCCAGCTTTAAATATTGAAAGCACAAGCCTCTGCTACTTGAGCTAATGGGGTTTCTTACTGCCACAGAAGATGCTTGTATATAAATGCCCTCTGGCTACCAGTTCATTATGCAGCCATAATTAAGTAGGATAAAGATTCAAAAATGAACTTCATTTTTGCAAGCATTAATATATATTTGTTTGGCAGGAAAAGAAGGGAGCGTGAGAAGTTGGCCCTCAGTATTGTAAATTGCTACCATATTAATTGCATTCAGCAAGTAATTCAAGAACACAGAGCTTAGATTCTCCTCTATTAGAGGTGTTAATGCTGCAGTGTAGCTTGAACTTTAAGAACAGGTATGTAATTATGTAGCATCATTTATGTGCGTGTTTCTTTCCAAATTAAAATGAAATCATGGCTCCTGGTCCAAAGAACTTTCTAATTGAATCCAATAGAGAATATGAAAAGGAATGACACCAGGACCCAAGAAGAAAGAATAAAATATATTTGGGAAAGGATTATTTGCAAAATAATCACAGTAACCGAACTGTTTCTTAACTTTTTTTCTCTTTTAAATGAAAAAAGCCTGGAGGTACCAGCTCCAAAGCTGTAATTTTTGTTAGGGGAAGAAAACTTGAAGGAAAGCTTTGAATAAAGGAAGTTCTCAGTGCTTAGGAAGAAACTTTTTTCAGTTGCAGTGCCCACTATAGGAGGACATGAGCCAAAAGGAAAACGTCAGTTAATCATAAGATCAAATGCAAAAATGATATGTAAGAGTAAAATTAAGAATTATTTTGGGATCAGAGCACATCATTAATAGCAAATACCAGGATTTGAAATAGATGCTAGTTGTCAAAGAAATTTCTCCAGAAGATGTCTAAAGATGTGCCATCGAAGCAATGAGAGAACAAAGTGTTACCAGCTACACTTTGGATATGCTGAAGTAATTAGCAGGGATATCAAAAGAAGGGAGATCAGAGAATGAATATTTAGGCAGGGCAAAATGAAAGCACAAACTCAAGTTTACCAGTATGGACAGAGCATGCAAAAAAAAAAAAGAAAAGGTGGGATTTATAAGAGGAGAGAGAAACAATGCAAAGAAATAGAGCTGACAACCATTTATCTGGTTTATCTGTCACATGTATAGTTACAAGCTGGATGGAGCTAGAAACTAGTTTTAGTCAGGACTAACACAAATCACTTGTGATCATTGTGATCCTCCATTTCTGTAAGTAAGGTACCTAATTCATGTCAGAATCCTTTACTCCAGTGAACCAGAAGTGAGGAGTATGAATGTAAATCTTACTTAGGACTTCATCTTAAACAAATGAATGGCTTTACTGGATGAGAATTTCAGAAATGTTTGTATTTGCCAAGTTTTGTTCCAGCTGAAGTTGGGAGTAAAGCTCCCTTTTCTTCCCAGGAAGGAACAAAGGCAAACCAATACTGATCACTTCAGACACTCCCACCACAATTTGCATACAAATTCTATTATCTAAATACAGCTATGAAAACTTAAGATGCTGTATGTATTATATCAGTACTTCATTAGTAATAATGTCCAAAAATGAGTTATGCAAGCTAGTGTTTGTTGGTGTCCCTAAAACCTTTAGATGCTATCATTATTATTCATGTGTTATATAAGGCAAAGAAAAAAAAAACACAAACTTTTAAAGAACTTTTTCAGAATTTGTAAACAAGTTATTGGAAGTAAAACCAGTCTCACTTTGTTGTTGTGACTGCAGCTCAGCAAGATCCTAAGGAAAGGTGCAGTGTTTGTTTGTATGGCTGTATAGATGTAAATGTCTACTAAACTCCTCTGTACACAATAAGGAAAAAAAAAAAAAGGAGAGAGGGAAACAAACACAAATCACAAATTATGTACATTATGCCATTATGCCTCAGTTATATTTGTTATGTATTTTGAAACAGACTATTTTATGCGGGAATTAGACTATGTAATTTACCTGATCCTTGTTGCACAGAGGTGAGGGTCAGCTAGCTGGAAGTCCTTTCTTAATTTGGCAGCTGAGGTTTAAAATAAAGGGATGTAATCTGTTATTCTAGGTCAGACTATTATGTCTGTATATCCAGAATTAATTTGTTCTAAAATGACCAGCATAAGGCATTTCAGCAGAAAAGCATTTCAGCCCTAATCTGTTCCCTGTGAGATGTCTAGGAAATGATGAGATTTTGTACCTAGATAATGGTGCGAAGCAAAAGGTCTCTCCTGGCCTGTATCATCTCCTGGCCATCGGAGTGAGAATAAAAAGCCATACTCAGCTGGTGCAAATTAACCCAGCTTCATTGCCTTCCCCTGGACTATGCCAATTCACATCTGTTGAAGCATGATTTCCTTAATGTTGATTCATGTTTTCTCTTTTATCTTTATTTTAACTTCATACAATATCAGCGTGTTTGGCTTTGTTTTCTTTGATGAGCGAATGTGGGCAGCATATAATAAGAAGTTACTGATGTATTTATTATTAATAGAGTCATAAAGTCCCTTTGAACATCTGAAAAAGGATGGCTTGTAGGTGTGGACTTGGGTAACACATTTTGAAAGGAGCAATAACCATTTGTTTCTAGAACTATCTGACAAAGTAAAGCTTCCATTTTTGTTTCCCTTTTACTCAGTGAATTTTTCTTCCTTTTAATCTTTTAATTCCCCCCCACTGACACTGCAGTCTTTTCTTTTTTCCACTTAGAAATATGAAGAAATGGGCAGGTCAAAGTTGAGATCATTTGTGGGGCTTAGTCACATTGTAAGTCCCAGCACAGCCCTTTCATCTCTCATGAACACAGACCGGGTATTGTGTGAAGTTCTTGAACTGTAAGTGACTTTAAATTCACTCTAGTGGACAAGGGTGAGAAGAAGTCATTTAACTTTTAATAGACTTTCAAGGACGAATAAGCAGCTGGTTGAGATGGAATATGAAATGACCCTTACCATTTCCCCAAACTCAGAATTCAATCTTTGAGGTTTTAAATAATGTGGTTAGCTTTTTTCCTCCCCCAGTTTCCATTCCTCTCTGTTTTCTCAGTTTAGATGGAAAGGGGGGCTGTGAAAAAAAGACTTAAGAGAGGCATTTCTGGCACTTGCTGCGCTGAATATCTTGAAAGTCAGTTGTCGCTTCAGATATTTCCTGCCAGATTTCCAGAATGGAAACAATTGTTTCTGCTTTATATGACTGATATCACATGGAGTACAAAAAGGCTTGTGCAAATAAGTGTAGCTCCACTGAAATCAGTGCACCCACGCCAGAGCACTGCAGCTGAGGATCTGGGCCAAACAGTCCTTTAGTCCTGTTTATACTTGGAAAGCGACTTTATGTGTCATCTTATGCGCTACAATTCTGTCTATTTTTTACATGCCTGGCTTGAAGAACTGAGTTTGAGGGGGTTTTGACTGCAGCTTTTAGCCAAGCCAAATTTTTCAGTGGTCCAGCAGTTCTGATGATCTGTCTTTATCTATGTTTTTGAGGTGAAGAATGAACACTTACATCAATTATAGTTTCTAGCTCCCCAGGTTGGAAAACACAAAGTAATTAATTTTCAGGATATATATATATATATGCATCTCTCTCTCGTTTCTCTTAGTGTCAGACTGGAAAAGACAGATACGATCCGCTGCATTAAGTCTTGTCGACCAAATGATGTCAACTGTGTATTGGATCCAGTCCACACAATTTCCCACACTGTCATTTCACTGCCCACGTTCAGAGAATTTACAAGACCTGAAGGTAAGTGGTTTGTTCCTTGTTCCGTTTAATAGACTACAACATATAAAACCTCCACCGGAAATCCTTGCCTAAAGCCAGACTAGCCACCAGTACACTAAAATGTTTGCACGGTTCCAAATTATAGTGTAGTGTTCATTTAATTAAAACCTTCAATATCCAGGAGTTTTGATTTTATGGGGCAAAGAAAGTCATTCTGAGCTCTAACTCATACAGCTTCCCAGTCTAGGGAAATACTGAGTCTGAATTCCCATTTACCACATTTACTCACATAATAGCCATGTGCCACATGACTTATTTCTTTCCTTTTTTGCAAATTTTGCCATAGGAAGTAGGTGCTTGTTATATTTCTCTCATCTATTTATGTTCTGTTGTTTGCTAGTGACAGATGGCTCATTCCAAAAATATGGCCTTTATCTACATGCAGACATTAATCACAAAATACATTATATTGAGTATCTAGTACTGTGATTTGCCCATTTTTGACCTATTAAAAAAGAAGTAGTGTTTTTTTAAAATGTAGAATAAAGGAAGGGACATTCCAAGGACTGGCCAGGAAGCTTTTACGCTAAGATTTTCAAAAAGTTCCAAGTGAGTGGCTGTCCCATCATCCAAAGTGAGTTTTCCAGCCCCAGATGCTGCACTCCCATGGCCACTCGTGTGTTTTCTTTAGTTCCTTTAGCCTCTGCAGTACCTGCCAGTTTCTAATCCTGCAGTTTCATAAGGATTGCACTCACTTTGCTTAGTTCATGTATAAACTTACAGATCAAGAGCCAATTTTTGCTTCTTGGCATTTGTACTAGTTTTCTGGCAGCTGCACTGGGGATTGCCTGCACGTCCAGAGGTGGGATGACTGCCTTCAGCTCTGCTTCTCTGAAGGAGAGTAAGTTGCCACTCCACAACTTTCTGTGTGGCACAGGCACAGAGAGAGAAGAAGGGGACAGAGGAAAGGAAAGGAAAATTATTTTGGAAGGGTTTTTAAAGACCTTAAATCCTAGGTTCTGAGGTACCTAGAGTCTCAGCCTTGCCACCTCAGAAAGTTGTCCTAAATGAAAGCCAAAGCTGATTTTTCACTTCCACGCCAGGCCATACAAGTAGGGCAAGAGACATCCCAAGTCTTGTTCATATAGGAACAACTTAACCACCGGTAACTTAAACACCTAGAGCTGCTGGAGATTGCGTCAGGCCAGTTTCAGGCCTTGGCTGGCCCTACTTCACAGGGAAGGGAGGAATGCCCCATAGCCACTTCTGCTGCCATACACACCCCTTCAGCTTCACCAGGTGTACTGGCAGCAGAGCTAAGGATTTGGCCCAGGATACTTCCCAAACCGTACCCTCATTAGTCCATCCTCATGATTTAATAAAGAGAGATGAGACCTAGTAATCTGAGAGTACTACCGAAGCCCAGAAGACGTTCCTAAACTGTAATTCAGTGCGTGGCCTTGGGTGAATTCTTACAGCCCCATGGTTTAGTTTCAGCCTCCACAGAGCAAGGGTAATATTGAGAATAATAGTACTTACCTCCCTCACCAGAGGCTTGAAAAATAGTCTCACTATTTTTTTTTTTTCTTTTTTTAACCTAACACCCTCTCTCCAGTACTCAAAAGGACTCTGCAATTTGTAATGGCAATACTTTGTGTATCTGCCTAAGGGAATCAGAGTTCAGGGGGTTTACCTGCTTAATGCCCCTCCGCTGCCCACCCTGTGGCTCCTCGGTGTGATCCTCTAGGTACCTGCTGGAAGTCCAGCTGGTTTCCAAGACTGGTCTTCCTGAACTCTCAAAGTCATAGTGTTTGGCTTCAGGGCTTCTTAGATGGTGCAGGAGGAGAAAATAAATCTAAATCCTCCCTTCCCCGAGATGTTCTTTCTTTCCATTTTAAAGGACAAACTGGGGGTAGGGTGGTGTCCTCCTCCAGCTTTGAGGACAAGTAATTTTGGATCAAATTCTGTCAGGTTCTTCAGTGATGTTTTCAAATACTTCTCACTACATTCTGTCATACCTTTTGTTTGCAGAGATTATTTTTCTTCGTGCCATCACACCTACATATCCGGCCAACCAGGCAGATATCATATTTGACATAACAGAAGGAAATTTAAGAGATTCCTTTGATATCATCAAGCGTTACATGGATGGTATGACAGTGGGTGAGTAGAGTGTTTTCTATTCACTTTCTTCTCTGAATAATATTGTAGAACAAGGTCAGAGAAATTAACACAAGTAATTAATTCCCACCTTGGTTTTCAAGCCTGTATTGATTTAATATTCTCCAGTCCAATATGTGTAATTTGAACTAATATCACGAATAATTTTTAGTCAAAATACCGGAGGCCTAAACTTTAATTTGAGAAGTATTTCAACTTTTTTCAGAAATGGGTCTAATTACAAATGCAAATGGCTTAGCTTTAAAATAATGAGGTTTGCCCATTATAATCAACCCAAATACAAAATATGTAGTATGTCAGCATAGAGACTGTAAATTTAATTAACTGTTCTTTCTTATTTAAACAACATTGCACCAATTTTTGGATAATAATCAAATTTTTAAAGCAGGACCGAATATACTCAAACTGTTACCTTTTTTAATATTAAATGACAGGCTGGTTCAGTTTTAAATAAATACCTTTGTTGAGAGTAAAAGGGACCTGTCAAATGATGTGGTTTAGAAGAAACTTCATAATGGCACGTATAGATGTGACTCACAGTCTCAACTTGGCAGGGAGGAGACATGGAAAGAGATATACCTGTGTATATGGGTTATGTGCTAGACCTGCATCTCCTCATATAGCAGGGAGGGGCTGCAACACAACCTGGGGTCATACCTTCTGAAAGGTTTCTTTCCGAGCAGGGCCCTTGTGGGGGATGTCATGCAGACTGTATCCAGTGTGTAATGTGTATAGTGTCTCTAGTATATATACATATACGCATACAGATACAGATTTCCAGTGTACAGCTCTCGCTCAGGGACCCAGCATACCCAAGAGTAGTTGGCAAATTTTGTGAAGGTTGCAGAGCAGGAGCAGATCCCAGCTGATGTGCTGCTCTGCCCAATGTGAGTAGCTAGTGCAATGGTAGGAATATGCTGGGATTCTCATGCTTAGAGAATACATATGCCAGGTATTAAAAAGTAGTATTTGATTGCTCTTTATTAATGTTTATTTATTCAAATAAAGGACTGCTGTTCCCAGTGAACATTTGGGCTTCAGTATGTGAATATGTAGGTTCTGCTCAGGTTTATGCATGTGCTTCTGGGTTTCCTAGCAGGGCTTGTCTGGGAAATTAAAATCGCTGCTGTGCTTCTTCCATACTGATGGTTTGTGAAAAGGTAATTTTTTAGCATCGTCTGTAGGTGGCACTCTTGCATTTCAGAAGCGTGACAGTACAGCACCAGCTGTGCAAAGGTTTTATGAACTGTAGATAAAAATCGTAAGTCATTAGGTTTATATTTCTTTCTTTATCAAACAGAAGTATACATGTGAATGCTGAGAAAGAGGGAGAGTCTGTTGAAGGAGGATGATAAGATTACAGATTTCAGGTATTGGGTTGATTCTTTAGAAGAGTATAAATGTTATCAGATCCCACAGTAGTTACAGTGGTTTGCTTTTCGTGCTGTGTACTTCTTTCTGTCTGAAATAAGAAAGAAGGATGTGTTTAGAAATTTGACTGGCCAAGTTATTTGCCTGAGGGAAGTGTTTCCCTTTTGAATAATAAGACTGCGTGTCAATGGTATTTTACTCGGTAAACTGGATATCTGCCTCACAACGTTAAGAGAGAAAGGACATTCTTATACATCAAATTGAGAGGATATGATACATGCCTAAGTACATTTCCAGCTCTGCAAAAGAATTGGGCAACTCTTTCTTCACCTCAGTTCCCCCATGTGCAACATGGAGATGATAAAACATGCCTACTACTGTCTTAATTAATTCTCATATCTAAGAGTCTTAATTAATTCCTCTATGTTAAAGTACTTTGAGATTAATGGATGGAAGCTGCAAAGTAAACTGCCTGCAGCAGAATTGGAAAAACAAAACAAAACAAAACCCCAGCTGATATTACCTAGAGGGAAGAGGCTCAGGACAGCATGTTGTATGTGTGAAATTAGGATTGCAAATAATTCTGCCAGCAGCAGTTCTGCTGTTCTCATCATAGTATCATTTTTCTTGTTATTAATAATCATCATGTTAGGTGTTCCCATAAAAGTGCTGGGAAGTTTTCAAGACAAATAAATAAGATGGGATCCTAGTCCACAGGAGTTCGCAAAGCGAGTCCTTCTTGTAAAGACAGGGGAAGTGCTTCTGTAAGGGTGGAAAAAGACAAAGGTCATAGACAACATTAAAAAGTTGTGGATGCCCCGTCCCTGGAGGGGTTTAAGGCTCTGAGCAAGCTGGTCTGGTGGGAGGTATCCCTGCCTGTGGCAGGGGAGTTGGAACTAGATGATCTTTAAAGTCCCTTCCAACCTAAACCATTCTATGATTCTAAGATTTATTGGTTATCAGAAAAATGTATTTGTTATCCCATTAAGTTATAGGAGAACTGTGGGGATGTAACATGGTGACTTTAGCAGAGCAACTAGCCCCGTAACCAGTGTCCAACACATGGGCCAATAACAGACAGGTGTATTCTCCAAATATAATGTTCCAACGTGCTGCAATCATCAGTTTATAGGCTTTTGGGAAAGCACACCTGGACCATCATGCTTGATGACCACTGATGGACATATGCCTCTTTAATCTGTGTAGTCTTTTTTGAAGAGATTCAAAGAAAGAAGGGAGCACTGGGAAAGGGAGAAAGGACAGATCAATGAAAATACTCTTGCAGGAAGTCCTTCATTAGTAAAACTATTTTTGGCTAGATTGCCACAAACAAAAAGCGAGATGATGCTTAAGAAGGACCTGTATCTAAACTGTGTTTGTGTGAATGCAAAGGAACAAGATGGTCTCAAAAGTGTAACACTATAAACTAACTTTCTTTAGTTAAAGGTTTAGAGAGTGGGAGGAGCTGTTAGAGATGGCATTACAGAAGGAAAGTGAGGGCTTCAACACTGGCAGAGAATTGTGGACTGAAGAGAGTCACGTCATTGGCTTTAGCCATTATACCTTCAAGTAGACACTGAGACATGAAGCTGCAGATGTTACTGAAGCTGAGAAATATGTAGGATTGGATGGAGAGTGGCTGATCAGGCCGAAATAGCAGCTGAGGTCATAGGAGGAGACGAGAGTGTGTAGGAGTAGGTTGTGAGGAAGGAAAAAGAAGACACTAGAAACAGAGGAAAGAGCTGGCCCAGGGAATGTTAGAAAAAGAAAGAACACAGTCTCCCAAAGGAGATGTAGGAGAAGCAGCCACAAGGGTAGGAGAAGAAAGAGACAATGACAGTATTGCAAAATCAAGGAAAGAAAATATATCAAATGGGAATCAATGATCAACACTATCAGACACGGAGGAACCAAAAGAAATAAGAACAGACACTAAAATTAGCTATGCTGCCCTACAGAAAGTATCTTCCAGTGGAAGAGAAGGAACAAAAGCCAGCCTGCTGGAGTGGCAGTGCGTAGACTGAAGTGCAAGTGCAAGCTGAAGAAAAAGAATTGCGTAAAAAGTTGCCTCCAATTTTTCTGCCCTATTGTAATAAAAGGAGATGCAAAACCCCAGTCTTCCCTGGTTCAAGAAGTGCTGTAGACTCTCTGTTGCCTGGCGTGGTTACAGGCCAAGGTGGCATTGAATCCAAAAGGTACTGTTAACAACTGCACATCACTTATTAGCATGGGCATGAGAAAAACAGAAGTGCAGAGCTATCCAGGTTGTTTTTTTTAAAAAAGCTTTTATAGACTTTTCATTGCATTCCTCCTTTAACCAGCTGTCAGTGAAAAATGAAGAATGCATTTTCAACCTGTACAAAAATGTCCTATCAATGCCTAAGGTATTATCAGTTACTATAAAACATTTTCCCCCCTCAGCTATACATTCATTTCCTTGGGTGACTGTAATACCACCTTGTAGTCTGGTAAACTTCAGGAAGGTTTTAAAATTTCTTAATGCAGATAAAGTAGTTTTGATAAGCTGAAATCTTCCATATCGGATTTGATACTAACCTGAGCATATATTCTTGCCTATTAAGCAGAATGGTACTATTCTTAGCAAAAACAGCCAAAGCAAATACAATTAGAAAATTTCACTTGTACCTGTAGAGAGTCTCAGGGGTGTTGAGATGGTGCTTGAATACACTGATATCAACGGTTGCTTTTAATTTTACAGATATGTACTACTGCTCTCCATTGTTATTTGCAAGGATTTCACTGCTATCTCTGTCATGGATTTCCAGCCTCTTTCACATGTCTTCATGATGTTACCTTTGAACCATTACAGAAAGTGTCTCAACTACTGATCGCACAACACTGGATTTATTAGGAGTCCACTATGGTATCATGATTGATTAGTGTGTTCCAGAGGCTGGGGAGAGAGTTTTAAAAAATTATCAGAAGGCAAACAAAAACAGATACCATAAGAAAGTGTGCTTGTGGGATCCCATATTGGTTGGGGGCAGGAGGAGGAGACTGGAGGTTTATTTGACTTTTGGGGAAACCTGTCCTTAGCACGGGGGTAGTAGTTCTTCATCTCATAAGAAGTTTGGCCATTCTCTGTGTGCCAGAGTCTTTTCAGGGTCTGCCACGCAACTGGTTGTATGGTCTGACATTAAAGTCAGAGTCACTTGATTGCAAAAGATTTGGTTCTGAACTTTGTCCCTGGACCCACTTTGCAGTGCTGGGCAAGTACCTTCACATTCCTCTCTGCTTCTCCCTTATCCTCTGTTGCTCTAGAGTCTTTATCTTTGGGCCAAAGGCTGGCTGGCTCTCACCATACGTTTGTTACAGTGCTTAGCTTAATGAGATCCCTGGACTGATTTGGGCTTCCTGGCACAGCTGTAATGCTGAAAGTAGCAGTTCACCTACAATTGCTTTTCTGTGGGGAAATGGAGTCTAGGTGTCGGCATCCAGGAGAGCTCTGCTGTTCACAGGGGTGAGGACTTCAGCACGTATGTTATCATCTCCTCTTGTAGATACTCATACTAGAAAGTAAGCAACAATAGCCACCTTTTGTCATGACTATAATGTCATTAGCATGAAACGACAATGGTGTCTGGCAATACAAAACCGATGCTGCCCAGTCATTCACAGTGACCACAGAGAACAGGGACATAATTCAGCAGTTTTTTCGACAGGCTCTTGCAGCCTTATGTTAAAAAAGACACAGTCCCTTTCAGTATCTTTGTTCTGGTTTCCTCTAGGCTTGCCCGTTCACAAGAGGAGCCCCTCAGCAAGGAATATTTTGTGAGTTTTTCTCTGTGCCAGGTTGCCCTGTCAAAATTAGTAGCTGCGCATTTGAGACGAGGGTGCCCAGAAGCCATTTGGTAAACGGGATCACAGATTTATTGCCTGAACCTGCCCTTTCGGGATGCTGATGACTGCGCTCTTCAGTAGTCAAATCTCTCAACACCCTCCCTCCCCTCCAGAAAAAAAATGTCAGGCTGGAGAGCTCTTCTGGAGGCAAACAAGCAACTTGAGCAGGAGGTGAATTTTCATTTTGTGTCTGAGAAATGCTGAAGGTGCTTTTCTGGTGAGAATGAGTCTCGTGCTTGAGTGGAACAACCTTTCTAATGCCAAATTTCACTCTAGCACATCGCAAGTATCTAGTTAATCAAACGCTTCTCCTTGATCAATGTTCGTCTCACCCCTCGGGTAGGGAGGTGTAGCGTGTTACTAAAACATTCATACAGACCACCTTCGGGTGCAGTTTCCGTAAAGCCAGCAGACAAATAAATCACACTGCAACTCTGCTGAAGTTTTGTGAATTGTGGCGTGAAGTGTGAAACCTAAACTTGGGAAAGAAACGGAATGAGTCAGGGAACAGCTAAGGGGACTGTCGAAGTTCCTCAGTTCAAATTGTGTAGCATGCGTTTTCTGGTATTAATTTTAAACTGTGGGCTTAGATATTACATTAATGAGCAAATAATGGCAGATTTGGAACGCAGTACACTGAGAAACATACTGTAACAATTCCTCTGAAAGATGTCGGTCTGAATTCAGCCCTCTGACGTGCTTTGTGCTGGTTTAGAGCAGTCAGAGACCTGCTTTTCTAAGGATCACCAAATGTGAAATATTTTGTGCGACTCATTCAGCTGCTTCTGCTGCTGCTCCTGAGTTTATGTGTTGATAGCAGCCTTCTTATTCCTGCAGTAGTGCCTACACACCCTATAAAACTGGAAACGGAAGATAAGAGACTCAAGGCATATCGTAAATCTTTCCCAGTGTGATGCACAGATGCATGGCTCACTTGAAAAACAACCACATTAACTTTTATTTTTAAAGGGGTCAAATGTGGTGAAGTGACCCCTTATTTCAGCCTTGTTTTGAGAATTGGGCATGTTAAAATTTAAAAAGCTTCCCTCCTCAGAAGATCTGCTAACAATACCAGCAGAGCTGTCGCCTCCAGGTGATGACTGAGCAGCTATATAAGGGCTTTCATGTCAAATCCTCAGGATTAGGTACTTTTTCTTCCATGGTAAATTGAATCACAGAGCCATACTGTGCCGTGTGCCATAATGCGGCTCTTTGCCAAGAAATGCTTAAGGTCACAATAATTAATTGCCCAGGTGTCATGGATATGCTACTGTACCAAAGCTTGGCTGAAACTGAATAATGTGATTGTGGGACAGGTAGGGTAAATTAAACCACTCTCACTGATGGGGAGGTTGCATGTACGTGATGATATCATGTGATGGACACTAAAACCCCTGTAAATAAGGTAGTGGGAATAAAATATTAAGAAACTAATATATGTGATTTTGCACATTTTGGACATTCGGCCTTTGAAGTTTTTCCACCTGTTTTTGTAATATGTAAGATTCTTATGCTACCTAAATCATGTCACGTTCTCAAAGGTGGAACAGGAAAGATTAAAAAATATATGTTGGAAACTATTTTTTAATGAGGCTACTTCAAGTACAGTTATTGCATTTTAGGCATGAGTGATTTCGCAGTATTGTCAACATTAAAACCCATTGCGAGGTTTGGCTGGAAGGCAAACCAGAGATCTAAAAGCACTTCACGTTTGCCAAACCAAGATAAGAGCACATCTCTCTGAAGTTATTTGGTATCCTTAATAAAGATCATAGTATTTGTAAACTAGCCAAACCTCAGTAAAATCAAAGGTTGTTTTTAATTCTTTAATAATACCAAGGCTCCATATTATCCAACATGACAGATAATAGCTTTGAAAATATTTACCATTTGTTTCTGGCCAAAAAATGTATTAATACCATGAGGCCTCTTTATTGCCTCTTTATTTGATGCATTTCAGCAATCAAAGCTTTCTAGAGAAGTCCAAGTGTTAATGAAATTAACCTTTGTTGAGCTGTTGAAGGATAGCATTTTTAATAAATTGAATCCCAAATTTCTGATCTGTGGAATAAGGCTAATCAGACAGGTCCTTTTTCATGTTGAAATGTAACTCTGTATTGTAGTTTTTCTTTTTTTCTTCAGAGGTGAAATGGAAGGTAAAAAGAGAAGCAGATTCAAACAGTTTTAGCTAAACTGAAACTGAGGCTTGTACCCTATGTGAAAACTTCAAGGGCTGGACAGTTTTAGACATAATTGTTTTGGCACTCTTCAAATGAGATTTTTGTCTTTACGTGGTATATAAATGATTACTGTGGTCAACAGATATTGTGACCATGGAAGAGATCTGAGCTGTTGTTTATGGTTGCAGGTGCAGGGCCTCCTCTTTTCTTCCGAGGGGTGTCTTACCCTACCTCTGATCCCTTTTTGCACCTCTCAGAGCAGGATGGGACACCGCTCTGAGCTGCACTGTTGGGTGGGTGTTATTGAATTGCTCTGGGGCGTTTTTGCCGGTTCCTGAGATGACATGCCCCAGGGGCGAGCACCAGACCAGCTGGCCTGAGCCACTGGGAGTCCTGTTCATGCCACTGGTGCCATACTCGCTCTTACAGTACTTAAATCACAGGTGCCTTCCTCTCCCCCCATTGGGAGCATTGGGATTGCATTAAGCGATCTGGAGCGTTGCTGGTGCTCAAAAGGGAAATTCCCTTCTCCTGTCTACCTCTGAACAAACGCCCCAGCCCTTTTCCTGTAGCCAGCATTACAGCTTGTGCGGCAAGCTACTTTTTTGGGTTTTTTTTTCTTTCAGGTGTTAATCCAAGGGAACGGGTGGAGGATATAACAGGAGTACTATTTTTGATCAGCTTAAACCCACAGTGAAATTGCCCTGAGTGTCATGTAGCTTACGAAAGTGTGATTTTATGTGTCCAAACTTGATTTCTAAAGCATTTTATAAGCACTTGGTTGTTCAACAGTTGAAAATTAGGCTATTTGCTTAGAATTTGAATGAAGATCTGGAAGGCCCATGTTTGAAAAATACATGGTTTTGAAAATCTTGTTCCCAGGTACTTCAGCAAAGACATGTATAGCCAGCTACATTCCTGTGAAGCAGTTCTCCACCAGCATGGAAACCTTGTTAACATCCAACTTTAACTTGATTCTCCAAATCTATTATTTTGTGAAGTGTTCACTATCAAACTTGAATGAAGGTCTAATTCACAATGTTATGAGGGCAAGACACTTCAAAGCAAGAGGAAATCTATTTCAGTACTTGTATTTTGATTAATGAGTTTTCTGAATCCTTTAACTGTATTTATGTTTGTCAGGTGTGGCAGCTCAAGGATTAATGATATCTTCAGAGCTATTTTTCTGTATATGATTTGATGCCTGCAGTGATGATTACCAAGAAATATTTCATTTTCCAAAGAGCAGCCACTTATTAATAAAACAGATTATATCAGAAACTATAGAACACACATAGCAGGAGCCTACATTGTTGTTGTCACAAATAATTGAGAGACATTTAGATAGCTTTCACACAAAAAAAAAAAAAAAAAGAAAAAATGAAGTATTTAGCTTTTGAGAGATGGAAGAATCTAAGGTGTACATTAACTTTCTGAAGTCAGCAGACATCTAGTGGTCTGGGAAATGCCTGCAGTTTGACAGCTAGATTGCGCCTTTAGGCACAGTCATGAACTAGGGAGGACTGGAAGAACATAATGCCTGTGACATTACCTATGGAGGCACAGTCCCCTGCTGTGAAGGGCAACAGGAAGGCCTTCTAGAAGTACATCAACAGCAAAAGGAAGGCTGGGAAAAATGTGGGCCTGCTTTTGAATGGGGCAGGAGACCTGGTGAAAAAGACACAGAGAAAGAGTAAGTATTCAAAGCCTTCATTACGTTATTCTTTCTTGATAAGACTGGCCTTCAGGAGTCCTGGGGCACTCGGAGCAATAGGAAGGTCTGGAGCAAGAAATACTTACTCTCCATGGAGAAGGATCAGGTTAGGGAACATCTAAACAAATTGGACATACCCAAGTCCATGGGAGCTGGTGGGGTGCCCCTACAAGTGCTGAGGGAACGGCTGATGTCATTGTGAGGCCACTCTCAATTATCTTTGAAAGATTCTGGTGATTGTAAGTTCCCGTGGACTGGAAGAAGGCAAATGTCACTCCAACCTTCAAGAAGCCCAGGAAGGAAGATTGAGGGAACTACAGGCTGTTCAGCCTCACCTCAATTCTTGCAAAGGTGATGGAGCAAATCCACCTGGAAAACATTTCCAAACATACTGGGGACACGAAGCTGACTGGGAGTAGTCAGCGAGGATTTATGAAGGGAAAATCATGTCTGATCAACCTGACAGCCTTCTACAAAGAAATGACTGGATTAGTGGATGAGAGAAGAAGAGTGGATGTTGCTTATCTTGACTTTAATAAGGCTTTCAACACCTTAATCACAGGCAACCTGAGGAAATGTACACTAGATAAGTGGACAGTGAGGTGGATTGAAAAACAGCTGAACAGCCAGGCTCAAGGGGTTGTGATCAGCAGCACAGCTAGCAGCCAGTCACTGGTGGTGTATGTGAAGGATCAATACTGGTTCCAATTTCTTCATTAATGACCTGGGTGATGGGACAGAGTGCACCTTAACAGGTTTGAAGAGGAAACAAAACCACGATGAGTGGCTGATACACCAGAGGGTTGTGCTGCTATTCAGAGGGACCTCAACAGGCTGGATTAATTGGTGGACAAGAACCTCATGAAGTTCAGCAAAGGAAAATGCAAAGCCCAGACCCAGGGGAGCAATAATCATATGTGCCAGTACACACTGGGGTTTTACCGGCTGGAAAGCAGCTCTGCAGAGAAAGTCATGGGGTTCCTGGTGGGCAGCAGGTTGATCATGAGCTAATGAAGTTAACACTAGGCTGCTTTTGGCAGAGTGTTGCCAGCAGGCTGAAAAAGGTCATCTTTCCCCTCTACGCAGCATTGGTGAGGTCGCCACTGGAGCACTGTGTCCAGTTCTAGGCTTCCTGGTACAAGAAAGACATAGACAGCGAAGAGAGTCCAGAAGAGGGTGATGAAGATGATTAGGGCACTGGAGCATCTGTCATATAAAGCAAGGTTGAGAGCTGGGACTCTTCAGCCTGGAGAAGAGGAGGCCTAGGGGGAATCTGATCAATGTAATGGGAGTAAAGATGACAGAGACAGACTCTTCTCAGTGGTGTGAAAAAGACAAGAGTCAATGGCCACAAATTGAAATACAGGACATTCCCATTCCTTTAAACATAAGAGAAAACTTCTTTTCTTTGCTGTAGTGGTGGTTTAACACTGGAAACTAGTCTCCATCCTCAGAGATTCTGTGGTGGGTTTTCTCTGCTGAACACCAGGTGCCCGCCAAGCTGCTTTATGACTCCCCCTCCTTGGCTGGACAGGGGGACAAAAATACAACAAATGGCTCGTGGGTGAAGATAAGGACGGGGTGAGATCATTTACTAATTACCGACATGGGCAAAACAGACTGCACATAGAGAAATTAGTTTAATTTATTACCAATCAAATCAGCATAGAGAAATAAAACCAAACCTTAAAACACTTTCCTCCACCCCTCCCTTCTTCCTGGGCTCAACTTCACTTCCTATTTTCTCTACCTCCTCCCCTGAGCAGCACAGGGGGATGGTAAATGGGGCTTGTCGTCAATTCATCACAAGTTGTCTCTCCCACTCCTTTCTCCTCACACCCTTCTGCTCCAGTATGAAGTCCCTCCCCTGGGAGACAGGCCTCCACAAACTTAGCCAAAGAGAAGGATATGAGTCCTCCCCACAGGCTGCAGTTCTTCACAAGCTGCTCCAGCGTGGGTCCTTTCCGCAGTCCTTCAGGACTGTGCAGTCTTCCAGGAACAGACTGCTCCAGTGTTGGTTGCCAAATCCTGCCAGCAGACCTGCTTCAACGTGGGGTCTCCATGGGGTCACAGCCTCCTTCAGGCATCTAGCTGTTGTGGTGTGGGGTCTTGCATGCACTGCAGGTGGATATTTGCTCCCCTGTTAACCTCCACAGGCTGCAGGGGGACAGCCTGACTCGCCATGGTCTTCACCACAGGCTGCAGGGGAATCTCTGCTCCAGCGGCCAGAGCAACTCTTCCCCCTCCTTCTTCACTGACCTTGGTGTCTGCAGAGTTGTTCCTCTCATATTTTCTCACTCTGCGCCTCTGGCTGCCATTTCACAGCAGTTTTTCTCTCTTTCTTAAATATGTTGTTACAAGAGGTGCTACCCCTGTCGATGGTGGGCTCAGCTTTGGCCAGCAGTGGGTCCATCTTGGAGCCCACTGGCATTGGCTCTATCGGACACGGGGAAAGCTTTTAGCAGCTTCTCACAGAAGCCACTCCTGTAGCACACCTCTCCCCCCGCCCCGCCACCAAAACCTTGCCACACAAACTAGACCGAACACAGCCCAGAGCAACACGCTCTAGGTGACTGCTTTGAGCAAGGGGTTGTACACATGGTCTTCAGAGGTGCTTCCTGCCTCAACTATTCCTGTGATTCTGATTCTGGATTGTGGTGATGTTGAACACATGACAGGACTGGATTGCTACAAAAGGAAAGGCTTTTCTGCTTTCACTCTACCAAATGCAGTAAGCCATTCCCTAATGTAATGTACAATGTTTGAGGCATTATATTTTCAAAGCTAGAATACAGTAAGCAATTACCCAACAGTTGATTCACTTCCCTTCTCCCCTGGCATGGTATCGGTCAGTAAGTACTCTAGTAACTATGTTGGCAGAGCAACTTAAGCACTGAAAATCATTACTTTGGCAAAACCTTTTGGAATAAAGAGCAGCCTTTAGGAAAGGAATTTAATTAAACTTTGACATATGCAGAGCCCCAAAGCTTTTTACAGAAAAACATATCAAATAAAATAGCCTAAAATATATGTTTTCTATTTCTGACCAAGAAGTGTATTATTTTTTAACCTTATTGATGAACTTCATATATTTGTAATGAATACTGATTATGAAATAACTTTTTTCTTACAAATCTTAACATGACTTCTTTGAGTTGAGGTCTACGGAGCCAAAACCCATTTTGGTTATATAGTTTTGGCTTCACACTATAGATATGTATTTACATGTTGTAGACTGAGATATTCTGCTATTCCAGTCTAACCTGCAACTCGTTGTAGTGGTTTCATCCAAGGAAGCGTTTATTCATGGCTGGATTTTTTTTTCATTTCTGGAATGATCCTATCAACTTTGCCTTTTAAAATAGCCACTACAATGATCATTTCCTTAGTCCTAAACTTCCTAATTGCCTGAACATCTCTTTTGAAAGTATGACCAGGCTCTTAAGCAGCACTGATGCATCTGAGATGTTTACTCTTCATTTTGAAAATCTTGGCCAGCAGTATAAAGCAAGAGGCCTTGAGGAGAAAAGCAAACTTGAAATTACAGTCCGGGATCTTGCATTAACATGAGGAAATAAGTCTTCTTGCATTGCTTAAGGGAAACTCATGCCTTTCCCCTACAAAAAGTTGTTCACCACACATTACCACTAGCGTGCTGGTGTTTTGGGCTACTTTCTTTTAATGGCCATGCAATGGCTTTAGGTTCCAGGAGGCTCAGATAACCTCTCGGCTTCATTACTGCAACATCCACCTGGGATTAAAGAAGTTTGCTAACATTAGAGGAGAGCCTGTGTCCGTCCTTTGTACATACTGATACATAGCCATGGCCTGGCAAAAAGCAGCAGACTATTTAAAGGCTATTTTTCTGATTCCCAAAGACCCACTGCTTAAAAAGGGATAGATAATTTTGTGTCATGGCAGCTAGGACTATTCATCTCTGACAAGGCTGTAAAAGGGACCAGAGTGTTTTTTTGTAGTGAAACAGAGATCTAGGAGCAGCCAAATGTAGGACTTCAGAACATAGGCTGAGATTACTTGGAAGTTAATATAAAGCCCAATAAATTACCTGATTTTCAACTGGGGTTAGGCTCCAGCTCCAAAGTTCTCATCACATTCTCTGGTACTTGAATTTTTCCAAATTAATCATTTCGTGTTCCAAGTATCCATTTAAAGTACAAGGAAAACAGGTAGAAGAAAAATTATTAGGTGGGGTTTATGTCATTGAAATCTCTCTCTTGTAGGTGTCAGTAGCAGCTCATCCCAAAAGTTCCATGTGAAAACAGACAGCACTGCCTCTTACAATGTAATAGCATGTTCTCTTGACAAGCCTCCCTGTGGTCTTTTTCAAAGGGGACACATTTTGTGATGGACTTCAGCTTTCACTTACAGTCAGATCTGTAGACTCACAGGCTGAGAATTAGGCAATTTAGGGGGAAAACTGATTCGCTTGGGCTCTGATGCATCTCACACGGGATTTTATTTATCTCATAAGGACTAGAAATGAGCGTATTGCTACCAAAACATCATACATTCTGCATGAAAAAGCTATGCATTTTTCAACCCTAGTATGTATTCCTGCCTCTCACCTGTTAAGCCTCATACCCTGCTCAGCTTCTCGACTCTGCTGTCCTGCCTGCCTTGCTGGTGTGTACTTGGTCAGAAGTTGCCTGGGGACCTCAGAGCTAGGCAGCCAGTGAAACAGGCTGTGCATCAGGCGCAAAGAAACATCATCCCATGCGGAGTTACCAAGAAGATCCTAGGAGATTCTTAAGCTTTCCTCAGTCCTTAGACTCTTTGCTGTCTATGACTGTATTTCACAACGGAGCTGACATTAACATTCTTATGGGCCCTTATTCCAAAAATCATATTTCATATAGCAAGTTGCTGTTAATTCTAAGTAATGGAAAATATTAATTTTTTTTATAAGGTCAGTAGTTCCACTTGCAGTCAAGTGAATGAAAACTAATTCTCAGTTGTCCTATTAGTTTCTGATTTGTGAAAGTTTATTTTAATAATGCACGACCAGGATGCACACATGAAAGAAAAATAATTAATAGCAGTGTGTGCATAGTTTGAAGGAAAAGCGAACAATGAGCTGTGCTCAGACTTGTTTGTCTACCTTTGGTATTTCAAATATATAACCCATTCTTATTACTTTAGATACTTTTTACAGAGTGTTTCATTTGAAATAGATCTCAGAATGAATAAAAAAAAGTTTTTTGCTCTACGTAGGATCGGATTAATATGTTTACTATAGATAAATGATTTGGAGAAGTGGATTGTTGTTCTTCTTACCGCTTCATGCTCTCCCAGTAACTCCACACCATCCATCTCAAGTTTAGTCAGTTTGTGGACAGTTTTTAGCTGACCACAATTAAACAATGTTAAAAAAAAAAAAAAAAAACAGCAAATTTTCCAAAATAAATTGCTTGTTCCCAGAAAACTGGCTAAATTAGTAACTGCCCGTAATGTCAAATGTTATGTCTTGCACTAATGAAAAAGGAGCAATACTGTTAGATTCAACTGATAGTAAAAAGCCACAATTCTCTGTTAACTTGCCACCTGAGAAGAATCACAGAAAGGAGACAGTGTGCTTGCTGGGACTCCAAAGGAAAAAAAAAAAACCAAGGTAGTTTTGTTACTATCCTTTAGCATGTGATGACCAGAACAAAACAATATAGCTGTAACCCAGTGCATGGGGGGGAAAGATGAGAAAGTGGTTAGAGGAAAAGAGCTCTTCTGCTTGTTACTTAACACGAAGCTTGAAATGCGGTTGAGGGGATTGATCACATTCTTGATAACTGTGTTTCTTGTATTTTCCTGAGCATAGCCCACAGGTTATTTGGAAGAACAACTTTTGATTTGGCAGTAGTTTGGATTGTTTATATATACACAAATACATATGCCTGCATATGCATATGTAGGTAAGGCAAGAGGAGGTTTACTTCAGCACATCCCCTCTTCTTCCAGCAGTCATCAGGTACAGCTCCCCTGTAATCAGCAGTCCCTGTTGCCTCTCCCTTCAGCCTCTGATTCCTTAGCATCAACACTTCTCAGCTTGATTTTGTGGGGGTCCTTATTAGTTTAGGTTATCTGAGGCTTTCTTTTTGAGGAATGGGTGTAACTTATGCCTGAACTATGTTCTTACGATAATACAGATTTAATCGTTTGACTAGACTCCAGAATCAATCCCTGCAGAAAATCTTGCGACTTTCACCTCTGGAACAGAAAACATAACATAATGCATGTCTCTACCAACCCAAAACAGCCATTTTTAATGGCAGTGTGAAAATAAGCTTCGTTGGTTCTGCTTTCTGGCATACTGTGGCGATCCCTGTTAGAGGAACTTTCTCTAGAGAAAATGAAAATGCCGTGTTCAGCAAGAGGTGTAAGGAACACAATGACCCAGATTAATTGCAAGTGTAATTGCTGCAGATTTTGTGGTTAGTAGTGGGGGAAAAAAAAAAGAAAAGCGGGGGTTTTTTAAGCGTTTTTTTAAAGAGTTTTCAAGTCTCCTTTGGCATACTGGGCAGGGAGCTGAGTACAGAAGTCAAAATCAGGAGTCTAGGTTTTCTGGAGACAAAATGTTAATGCATGATAACGTGGGGACTAGTCATCCTGAATGGGTTAATGTGCTAACAAAACAGCAGTATTTCTCCTTAGTTCATAATGGAGCTTCTTAGCAAATCAGCTGCATAATGCAAAAATACAAGCAGAAACCAGACACAGAGGTGAATTGCCTGAGGGTCTCACATATTTCAAAGCGGAGAAATGTAATGATATCTTAAAGAGGTATAGACAAGCCAAGGAATACCTGTGGCATCTGATTACAATAATAGAAATTCTGCTGAAAGGCTTAGGAAGATTAACAATATTAACCTTGCTGTCTTATTTATCCCATCTTCTTTGATAAGCAAAGCTCAGTAATCCAATGAGAGTGGCTCTAAAATACCAGTTGTTGTCATCATTTTCACTTGAAAATAAGCGTTATGTATTATTTAGGTTAATGTTTTCACTACACATGGTGACATAGTTTTACCTTAGACAAAATCGAAATATGAAACGTGAAAAAAGAAAGAGGGCAAGAGAGCAGCTCAGTGTATTAGGTACAGAGCTTTAAAAGTTCTGGGCCATGGTCAGACAATCACTGCAGAAATAACTGTGACATCCAAAATCTTACAGCCTCTCAAGCCATGGCTGTTTGCTTACACAGATCAGCAGGTGGAAAGGATTGGCGTAATCCTGTTTACAATAAGGGCAAAGTGTGCAAGAAAAAGAAGCCTTATAATTGTTTTCTAAAAGGAGAAGTCAGCAAACCATGGAGATACCCAAGCAGATTTCAGACCTGCTATAACATCTCTGCTCAGTTTACAAAAAAACCAAAACCAAACAAAGGTGAGCTGATGGAAAGTAGTCTGCCTGGCCTGTGACAGGTAGGGTTTTCTGTAGGTTGAGCCTGTGTTTGGGTCACAGATTATGAACTGAAGAGCACAAACAGCAACAGCAGCACATCAGACTGGAGGGTAACAGCACGTGCTTGCATAGATGTGCCTGCAGGCAAGACAACACAGATGCTTAAGATTACCTGGCACATGGGATTCAGCAGCAGTGCGAATGTCCTTTGTCAGTGATTCACCCTGTTTTAATATAGGCAAATATTCTCCTGGCTTTTTGTTGTTGTTGTTGTTGTGCAAAATGCTAACCTAGCTAAAATCTAATTTTGTCAGAAACGAATTTGGATGAACTTGCTGAAATAAACTCATCCCGCTTACCAACTGTAGAGTCTGCAGCTTTGGTCCCAGAGAGCACCAGTTGATGGTGGCATTGGAGAACACTCTGTTTTCTGGTCACTTAATGAGCAACACCATTGTTCTTCTGGCATTCTCTGGAGATTAATGCACAGGACAGTGTCTACTGCTACAGTGATCCAGGACCAAGTCCCAGGCTTCATTTATCCCCATGTCAAATCGGAGTGGCTCCATCCAGCTACTTTGGATTTAGACTGGTAAAAAAGAGATCAAAAAGCAGCTGCTTAATTTCTACATTTCCCGACTTTTCAGTACATTTAAAAATTGTAACCTTCTTATTACTATAAAGTATGGTTTTATACTTAATATTCAGCTATAAGTGCTGAAGGATGCCAGACCACAAATCTGGACATTAGTCTGCCAAAAGGCATAGTGGAACAACATGTTTATGCAAATGTTGCAGTAACTGCTAAATCCATGTCGCTCAAAAACATCCAGAATTATTACATGTGGCATCCTCAAATGTGTCTTGTGCTAATTGCCCTTGGGATACTGACTGATTCATTGAGCCATGTATGTGAATTACATCTACCAGGCCCAGTCTCAAGCTTTTTCTTTAGCCATGTGTTTGTGAGAGTAGGCACAGAGCACTGGTGGCCTTCTTTGGGTACAGAATAGCTGTGCCTCCCTCATACCTGACACAAAAGGCAGAAGACATTAGAGAATTGGACATAGGTAGCGTCAGAAGGCAGTGACACATTATAGCAGGTAGCCTTTAACAGCATTTCTGAGACAAGTCCTAGGACCACTGCAACAGAATCACTGGGAACTGGATAAATGTGTATCCGGGTTCCAGGGTCTGAGCATGGTTTCCACCCACATTTGTCCTTGAGTTTGGTGGAGAAAAATGCTCAGGCTTTCTATTTTAGCACTTTTCACCAAAAAAAATGGAAAGCTCTCGGTGAATAAATCTGCCAAGAGCTGAAAACCTGTCATATGCTTTTGTCAAGCAGAACATTTCATGGTTTTTTTTCTTACTTTTTTTTTTTTTTTTTTTTTTTACTTCTGCCGATTTAGAATGACTGAATCCTTAAACACATGCTGTAGTGTGAACCTGTCTGGCTGCAACATCCTCTTTATTTAATAGGAGAGGAAGGGAAATAGTTCTTTTGCCCTGGTGGCCATTTCAGGACCATCTAGGACATTGGCACAACAAACTGGATAAATAAATATTGTGAGAGCATTGTGTTTGTATATTCCTTCAATTTCTTGCTTCAATATAGCTGTCTTAACATGTGCAGCTTCTCAGATCATTATTAGGCTTGATTTTAAAACTGCAGCAAAAGAACTGTGTGGAAGAGTACTGCCACATGGATCACAGTGTGTTTTCCCATTCCACCTGGAAAATAAGCGTTCCAGTCTTTCTGCCTATTAGCAGAAGGCATCCAAACAAGAATGAGAAAGTTACTAATCGCTTTGAATGCTACATCAATAATGTATGGGTAAATGCCATACTGTGGCATAAACCATCTTGAGTGGAATTGCATCACGTCAGAAAAAAACCCCAATTTGTAATCCCGCTTCTAGACTAGAGCAGACTCTACCAGAGCAGAGCAAGAAAGCATAGAACACATTTAGCATAGATTGCTAAATGGAAACAGGAACCTTTGCCATCTCAGGCTTGGTGCAGGAGCCGCCAACAGGGTGGGTTAAACAGCTTGCCAATACGGAGTGATTCCAATGCTGTGTGTTTCCGTGGTTGTCAGTTAAAGCACTGCCTGCAATAATGTGATATGTCGTTAGCAAAATGCTTTAAATGCTACCCTAAAGGGAGGGCAATTTTAGCCAGACTTTTCTTTTTCAATATACCATCTGCCAAGCCCAGTCATTTTTATAAGGTGCAGGAAAGTAGCCAAGAAAACTAAAAAAAATTATATATATAACTATATATATGTATGTACATATAAATTGTAGGGGGAAGGATGCTTAAAAAGTGAATTCATCAAATATGGCAAGCAAAGTAAATGTGGTGAAAAGTTTGCAATTTTACTGCATGCTGAAGATATTAGCTGGTATTTAAACAGGACAAAACTGTAATGTCATCACTGCCTTACAAAAAGGTGCTGACAGCCTGCATAAGCAAATGTTTATCTCTCCCATCAGATCTCAAGCCAATGTGCTCGTAGGGGACTGCTGCAGGAGTTCAGCTGGGAAGGCGCTGGTGTGCTGCCTGCTTGTGAAACATAACCCCCAGCATACAGAAGGAATACGTCTTAAATAATCCTTTCTTAAACTGAGTATTTCCCTCTGAATGAAATGCCTTGCCAGATTAAGTCAGTTGTTAGAAGGAGGGATCTGAGGAGGGGGTCTCTGCCAGACTCCCAGTGCCTGCTGGCTGACTTCGGGTTTACGTGATTTTTGACCTTTTGGATACATCCTCTCAGATGTGAGCCATTTGGTAGCTCCCTACTCTAATAACACTGGACCTAAGAAATAACTGCGAAGTGAGAGCGTGTTTAGGGTCTGATCCTGAGCCTTTGGAGTCAATGGCAAACATCCGGTTGACTTCCTTTTGCGTGGGTCTGAAGCTGTAACACTATTCTGTTTAGCCACGTTGTGTCAAGGCACTGAGAAGACCTTATGGCGCAGATGGGCCTCCCCAGGGTCCTCCCTCACACCCTGCCCCAATGCCTGGAGACCCATTTCGGCTTCAGTCCCTGCCTGAGCTTTGCTGGAAGAGAGCTGGTCCCCAGCTCCATCACAGCTGTGGGCCCTCTTGTTCTGCACCTGACCCATATATTGCCGTCCTAGTTTGACTTTATCCCTGTGTCATCACCATTAACTTGCCCAGTGATCTGGGCCTTTGGTGGAACCCAGCTGCCCCCTGGCCTGCCAAGCTGCCTGGCTGGCATGGTGGGACATGCCCTGGCTGGAGAAGCCCTGCCCTGCAACCCTCCTGAGGATCTCACCAGTCCCCATCCTGCTGCATCCCGGCACTGGGGTTCCTCTGTGTAAAACAAACGGAAGGATCAGAGCCCTAAAAGACACAGCTCACTTCTCCTTTACCACTTCCTTCCTTGTTATCAAGCCCTGGTGTTGGGGAGGGAATGGCCACCATCCATGTGAAGAATGATGCAGGGACGGACAGTGTGATGGTCCGCCTTTCTTCATCAAACTTGCCCACTTTTATTCCAGTTGCTTCCAGTGGGGTTATCCATCCATGATGCCACACACTGTCAATTTACAAATTACTGTTATCAGATATTTATAAGGAAAGTGTTGATTACATTGCTGCATCATAATTGCCATTACAAATAATTTCTGCTGTTCCAAATGAAAAGTGGTTTTCAACACGGTACCAGAAATTGCATGGCATTCCCAGGTGTGCGTGCTTAGGTACTCCTCAGGGCAATGTGTGTGCTGGCTTACCTAGGGAAAGTCTCCTTATGTCCTGCATAAAAAGCAGTGCCGTGGACTTGTTAAAGAGTTTATTGCTCTGAATAAAAGGTTAAAAAAAATTTCTTATTTCAGAATGTATAGCTTTTCTGCCATTAGCAACATTTTAGTGCTCTTTCCAGATCTTCTGCAAGATATTTTGATTAAAAAGTTTTATTCTGTTCTTATTGTATGAACTTTCTTGCGAGCCATTTACAGATCCAATAGATAAAATAACTTTCCATCAGCAATACTGAAAATGAAGGGGAGTTTTTCTCTTGCTGAAGTGGAGGAAGGTGTAGGTCATGCAAGCCCTTCTTAATTCCCTATTAATCTCAGCAACGTATTTCTATCTTAACAGGTGTAGTTCGCCAGGTGAGGCCCATTGTTGGACCTTTCCATGCCATCCTGAAACTGGAGATGAACTACGTCATGGGTGGAGTGGTGTCTCATCGTAACATTGTCAATGTTCACATCTTTGTCTCCGAGTACTGGTTCTAAGAGCACGGTTAAGATCCCAGGCAAGCCAGCCACTCCAACCTAAATCATTACCACAAGCTATTATGTCATATACTTGTTTGTAAAACCCAATAGTGTTCTTTTGTTTTATTTTTAAATATTTGGTTTATAGTTTAAGACAAATAACAAGCTATTATGTTGATTAGACATAGGGTGGAGCAAATTAAGTGAGCCTGTTGTAGTAGTTGTCTGTATAAATAAGTAGTGTGTAAAAGTGCTCAGCTGCCTAGTGAGAATTAAAGCTTTTCTAAATGTTTAGGCAGATCTTAACTATTGCTCCTTGGCTGGATAACCAGAGCGACTGAGGATGTGGAACAACGTATATGTCAGAGTTCATTGGGATGAATATATGGTATCTTTGGATGGAAGAAGTTTGGTAAGGGTTAATAATTTCACCTCAATATTAACTACCTTGAAGGAATCAGACTGTCAGAAGGTGCCAAATATTCGCTTTTGGGTCCCAGTGGGATAACTCTGAATAGGCACCCAGACTTGCTAATGATGTCTGAAAAGTTTAGCTTAGATATTTAAAAAAAAAAAAAGTGCCATTCAGCTACAGCTATAAGAGGAAGTGCAAAAGGAAATAGAAATAGTAAGAGACTAGCAAGCTATTGCACATATTAAAAAATACTCCTTTTTTTGTACTTATTATTTGTTTGTAAGATTATGTTTGATTCTAATTAAACAAATACCTCTCATTGAAATTAACCTCTTACAAGGATAAGGCATGTTGCTTAAATTCCAATCTCATCCATACTCAGCAATACACAGGGTAAACTCAGACCTGTATCTCCTATCTGTTAGAGAGTAAAGCTCCATGCGTTTTAAAAATTGGTAATAAAATCAGCATGTTAAACTATACACTTCCTATGCACCAAGCCAAGCCATATGTAATAATATAATGAAACTCTCACAAATAAATGAATGTGTAATGTATTTTTCTGGGCATCAAAGTAACATATCTTTTTTTATTACGGAACAGAAAATAAGTATCTCCGTGTTTCAGTTTGTTATGTTTGTTAAGATATGAGGAAATACAGTAAGTCAGATGGGAAATACTCTAACGTATGCTATGGTTTCTGCTTACCAGAAAAATCGTATAATATACAAAAATACACCTCCTGTAAATTAATGAATTAGCAAATTAATTCTGTTATATATTACACATTCCCCACTCAAAACAGTCCACATGTTGGACTTTGGTCATTGGTCATTATTGGCACTAGGCATGTGTCTCTTCCTTTGATACAAAAGCAGCTGAAGCTTAGGAAAATCCTTCCATCAACCTGAATGTCTTTGAATAAGACTAATAAAGACCCACCCCTCTGATCCTTGCAAATAAAAGACCATAACATCTTTACTGTGTACATACGGGAGTCTTCATTTCATTCTCTGTGGCAGGGAAACTTCTCTGCCTGCAGCATTCTCACTCCTTCAATGAAGATTTTATGATAACATATTCTCATAACTAGAATTTGACTAAAGGATACCCTCTTGAAGGTGTTTGCTCCCTCCACAGTTACAGAGCATCCCAACCCCATACATAGCCTGGTTTTCAGGATGCCATCAGCTTAAAACATCTTCAGTGTTGTTAGTGGACACCTCTACAGTTCTTACCATTTCAATAAATATTTACATATTTGCTTGAAAAGTGCTACGAAGCAGGTAGTATTTATGGCATGGGACCTTCATGATTCAACTAACTAATGGAGATGTTGGAAAACTCCAAATTACAAGAGATACTGTTGACTTCAGGTATTACTATCCTATGTAATTCTGATTTAGATTGGAAGGTAAAACTTTTTATTACGTGAACGAAGTCCAAGAAAAAGAGGATAGAAGACTCTCCTTAAATCATCAAGTTGCCAGTGTAGGAAAAGTAAGTAGCCTTAGTACCAAAAATACAAAAACTGTTTCCATCTGATTTTCTAGACTGTAATTTTTGATCCTTTATTTCTCTGTAAGTGTTATTTAGTTGCAGTGGAAGGAACGTTGGGACAGCAGAAATCTAATTTTAGGATCTAACTGATGAACAAACTAATTTACAAACTTCTTTCTGTAAAGGAGAAACCACACACCACCACACAAACACCCCTCTCCCCTTCTTCTGCCTGCATTTTTGAGTAAAAATAGGATAGAAGAAGGATTACCACTACTTCCTGGAAAACTGTTTTCCTACATTGTCCCAAATAATCTTTGCAAATTGCAAGCAGCTTTTTAAATAATCCTGATGTCATATGAGAACGTTGATCCAGTAGATGATTTTATGTTCTGTGTATAATAAAATTAAAGAGTGCTTAATGCCACGGTCACTGCGACGTGTCTCAACTTTTAATAGATCAGCATAGAAAAACTAGATGATTCAGTAATAATAGGAGAGACTAAATATTTGTCTCATCCAAACCTGTGACAATGAAGTTTCATTTGTCGCAAATGGGACAAAGTATAACTATTTGGAATTTTTATTGGCAAATCATTAAAGCTGTTCAAGTGGGAGAACGCACTTAGGAAATTGTCACTGAGATCCACTCACTTTGAAGGCTTTTCTTTTACTGTGCTTTCTTTGGACTGCTTAGATCTAAGTTCAAATCATTTTAATTGTGGGGAAACAGAATCACAAGTAAATGAGTATTTAGAAGAAAACAATGAAAACAACTACAGACTGCCGAGTGTTCATTAGCCTGCTTTTTTTTTAAGAGTTATTTGCTCAGTCATACACAGAAGGATATCATGCGCCTTGAAAAAACAATTACACACCGTTAAAAGAATGAGTAATAATAACAAGCAGTTACAGATATGACATAGGATCAAATTACCCGATAAACTATCTAATTTGACACTAGACGAGTATGGAGAGACAAAAACCACTTGAATTGAGCGAAGGCTCACAGGTGCTAGCCAGACTCCCGACGCGAGCAGCAGCGGGTCTCGGGTTGTTTGGCCAAGTCAGGCATCCTGCATAGATGGGAAGACTTCTTGTGTGCTACAGGGACTGCTTCTAGGACAAGTCTTATGGCAGGAAAAATTGCCTCAGAGTTATTTCTAGTGGGATTAGGACAGTTTGCCTGAGTAAGCATCCAGTGTACTTAAGATGGTTCTGAGTAATTGGGGCCGTTGCCTTAGTTAAATAAAATAATAACAAACCAGGACTATTTCAGACAAATTTGCAGATATACTGATCTTCTTTCTACTTCTTCAGTGCAGCATTAATGTGTTCCTGTCTCAACCACAAAATCACACTAGGCTTGAGATTGGCCCACGAAACGTATTATAGTCTCCACTTTGCCCATATAGTTCATGACTGCTTCAGTGATTGCAACACATGCACTCAATCAGTGCTGCGAACACAGAATCACATGGGGTTGGAAGATCACAGATCACATGGATCTCCATCTCTGGATATCATCTGGTCCAACCCCCTGCCAGAGCAGGTCCACCCAGAGCTGGTTGCACAGGAACGTGTCCAGGTGGGTTTTGAATGTCTCCAGAGAAGGAGACTCCACCACCTCTCTGGGCAGCCTCTTCCAGGGCTCTGCCACCCTCACAGGGAAGAAGTTCCTCCTCATGTTTAGGTGGAACTTCTTATATTGAAGTTTGTGCTCATTTCCTCTTGTCCTATCCCTGGGCACCACTGAAAAAAGACCAGCCCCATCCTCCTGACACCCACCCTTGAAGTATTTAGAGGTGTTGATCAGATCCCCCCTCAGCCTTCTCCTCTCCAGACTAAAAAGACCCAAGTCCCTCAGCCTCTCCTGGTAAGGGAGTTGCTCCAGGTCCCTCATCATCTTAGTAGCCCTCTGCTGTACCCTCTCCAGCAGTTCCCTGTCCTTCTGGAACTGGGGAGCCCAGAACTGGACCCAGTGCTCCAGATGGGGCCTCCCCAGGGCAGAGCAGAGGGGCAGGATGACCTCCCTCCACCTGCTGGTCACGCTCTTCCTGATGCATCCCAGGATGCCATTGGCCGCCTTGGCCACAAGGGCACATTGCTGGAAGACGGCCCTGTTGAAATCCCCTGCCTCGTGCAATGTGGGGCGGCATGAAAAGCCTGGCACCAGCTGACTTTTGGAGCAGAAAGAGTTACACCAGAGTAATGACACGTGACAGACTGCACTTTTTATGGAAGCAGGTTCGATGCAGTTGTGTGTTCTTACATCTGTGCTGGTGTAAAGGAATTAAAACAGAGACAGTTTCCAGATTAAATACAGTAACGCTTTGTAATGATCTGGGGTTGAATTAGCAAGTGGATGTGGATGACAGCCCATGTTTCAAGCCAGTTAAACACATGCATACTGGTAACTGAAGTGAATGCAATTGTTATTTAATAGCTAATTCTGAAGACTGGCACAAAGCCACCAATGCAACACCAGTTGCCTTGTATCAGTTAGTATGTAGGTACTGCTGTGAAGACAACTCCCTCCAGGAGCGAGTGTAAGAAGATGATTAAATACACTGCTTGTTTCACTGAACACAGAGGACACACTCTGCTCATCAGTAATGTGATCTTGCTACCTTTATTTTTTAAATGAGTATTTGTATTTTTGGCCTGTTTGTGAAAATGTTATTGATGCAGAAAATAGTAAGTGCCAGCTGTGGCAGATAAAAAGGATCATGGGTTCTTAGAAACCTTTTCTGTGAATGATAGTGTCTAGCGATTCTCTTGCAATGCTTCAGCGGCTTGGATTTAGTATTCCATAAAAGGCTTTTGCAGGGATGATGACACATGACTTTTCTGTATTTTCTGGTGTGTTAATCCATATTGCATAAGAAAATTGTGTATATATGTATGTATTAGGTGTAGCTTGCTAGGTAGGCTCTTTAGAACAAGAAATCCTGATGCCTAAAGAGCAACTCCCACCCGCTGGAATGGAGAAGATGTTCATGCCATTACCATATTTGGTTTATATTACCCATCTGAGCCTGACGGCTTGTCTCTCACTCTTGATACTAGCAAGATCAGTAGTGCCATGGGACAAGAAACCCACCCCAGAGATGCTACCTGTGGGATGGTCTTTCCCAGGTAAGTAGTTCTTCACGGAAGTTAAAGCATCAGCTTACTTTTCAATCAGGTATGTTACATACAGAGCCATTTTAATGTCATGTATATTCCAAACTTCCCATGAAATTGCAGTGAAGGCTAGCTTGTATCCAGTCAGGAGTAATTCCTATTAACAGATGAGCTAGGGGAAGCTCATTCTGAGTTTTTTCTGTTACATTCCAGGTTTAGAGGCACTTAGGTAAAAATTTATTTCATCAGAAGTAAGCCTGACACATCCCCGTTATATACTGCCAGATTGTATCTTTTTTGAACACGACAACAATCTTAGTTGACAGTTTGATGCATTTACTGGCCAGCTGAATCCAAGACATTAAATCCTGGCCTGGATGACCCCATACTGCTGCTGCTGGAAGCGCCAAGGCCAAGCCCAGGCCACGGGGAGGACGGGCTCTCCAGAGGCTGCCTCTGTGAGAAGTCCCAGGGCTCACAACCCACAGCCAACAACAGACTGTTTATGTCCCAGGGCTCAGGGTCTGGCCTTGCCATCCATGTCAGATGAGCACAGATTCCTCCACATGCTCCCAAGTGGTAATTCCCTTTCCATAATGTCTCCGTGACTTATTTCAGAGAGCTTTTGTGAATGCAAGCACTGCTCGTTCTTCCTCTACAGAAATGGCCGAATGGCTGCGGGATGGTGGTTTGCTTGCAGTAAGTGCGTGCCTTGTCTGCATTTTGTCTTTGTCTAAATTAGATTGTAAAGTGTCTGGAAAGTGATCTTGTCTTTTGTATATGATCCATGTGCTGTATTAGATCAGTGCAAAAGTAAGTGTTAATGTAGAAAATGGTTTGGTGTGTTCCCCCCCCCCCAATCTGTTTGATTTAACTTTTTTTGCTAGTGAATTGTGAGGATACTATTTGTAAGAACAGCAGGAAAAATATTCAAGCTGTGGAAAAACTGCATTTTTATCTACTTGATAGATAATAATGATCTTGTACATCTCAAAATAAGCAAACAATGGTCAGCAGAGTAACTTATTTTTTTGGATTCAAAATGAATCTGAGGGATTTCCAAGCAGAAATTAAGACAAAGCTGTTGGAATTCAGTAGAATCAATACAAATAAGTGTGCTCCTTAATATTATTTTCTTTCTTCTTTTTTGAGAAAATCAAAATCTGTTTATAAAAGCATTCTGCATTTTTTTTTTCTACTGTGGCCATACCTACTGTCTTGATATTGTGTCTTCTCATTTGAACAGTATTTGTTTTGCATAGCAAGCTTCAAGTTTGGGTCCACTGGCTACCACTTTGCTTTTGCTTTTTGGCAATACTCCTTTAGATTTGTGGAAAAGAACATTCTATCTGAAAGGAAAAAAATAAAATCCTTCTCTAAGTTGGGATTTTTTTGCTAGCTCTTTAAAAGATGTCAGCTGAGGTCTCCCAAGGATGCTCATTCCAAGGGCGTGCAGTCAGTCACCCTCAAAAATAGCATTTGATTTTTCTCTCTTGGCCGAGTCTGAAGCGAGGGCAATTTTGCTAAAAGTGCCAGAGCCACTTCTGCTTGGCCAGCATGCACTTAGCCATTAGTTAGGAAATACCATTTCACCTAAGGAGAAAGAATGAGAGGGACCAGAATCTGGTTTATATCTCAGGGTCCCGAGTTTGGCTGAGGTTTCAAACCTGGCTGCCGGCAGACCTGCACCCTCCCTCGCCCTCTGCCCACCTCAGCTTCTGCCCACCATCGCGGCCGGGGCTCCCCGGGCAGCCCCGCGTGCCTGTGGAGGACGCCCTTCCCTCAAATTACCCGTCTGGTCTGACGCGGAACGATCCTCCCGGCTCGGCCACGGCAAGGAATGCCAGAGCCCTTCCCAACATCACTTCTGCTTTCTGAGCCTCTTTTGTTCCCTGCTGCCTGTGGTGAGCGCAGGAGGTGTGAGGCTGCGTGGAAATTGCTGCTACTAGACAAGAGAGACATAAAGTACACCCACCAAGTCTCCAAAATCATTGATCTGATGAAAGATTTTTCATTCCTGCTGTGGCTAAGAATGCGCTATCTGTTCTGTAATGAGCCCTTATTTTTGCTTTCACCTTATCCTATTTCTTTTTTTTTTTTTTTTCTCCATTCCCCTTTATTGGATTCTCTTCTCCCTCTCCCTGTTTTCACTCCCTGCATCCATCTTCTTCTTTTTCTTCCAGCACTGAGTGTTTACTTGTAACTGAGCAACTGAAGTCAAACATGTCCACCAGACTCCGAAGAGAGATCTTGAGGAGCTACAGAAAGAAAACCTATCCTGGGGTCACTGCAGACAGAGAGAGGCATGGCATGCTTTCATACCCTGAATGTTTTACCATGGCACTCTGTATCACATCCAGATTGTGCCCGGGTGGATACCTGCATGGACAGTTTATGGCCACCCACTTTTAAATTTTTTTCTTACAATTAAGTCCATGTACCTCATTACTTCAAGGTGCGAGAGGCAACGTGAAGCATGGGGCAACAGAGACTCAAAAGAGGGCAACAGAGACTCTTTTCTATAAGATATTCCCATTTGAGATGGTATTTTGTCACTCCCTATGTGAAGACAGAGGCCACACAGGGGGTCACTGAGCTCCCTGCATCTGCAAACATGGCCGTTTGGGGGACCCACCATGCTCTTTGCAAGCTTTGGTGCCAGGTGACACTTTTGCCAGTACTGCTGAAGCAAAGGGCTAATCCCTCATCGTGGGCCCAGACTAACAAATTGCAGCAAGGGGCAGTGGGTCAGGGGTATGAGGAGGCACCTCATGGGGTCTGAACCACTTGCAGATACAGGCGCCCCACACTAATTCCCACGTCCTACTGATAGCGTGTTCTCACTTGCCACCAAATGGCACGGCTTCTTCACCAACTTGGTGCTGGGTAGCCCAACTTCTGGGCTACTTGGTGCTATTCTGGTAACTGGGTATATCATCATATCCAGCCCCTCCATGTCTTCACTTACACATCTGCTAGCGGCTCTAGTAACCTCATAACTTCACTGGGCCACCGACCACAAGGATCAAGCAGACAGCAGTCACAACTCGCTCCCCTTTGCTTCATCAGCAGTGACTGGGTTGGAGGAGTTCGCTCTGGGGTGGGAGGAGCAGGTCACCACCCAGTGCATGACGATTCACGTGGTGCAGAGGTGCAACGCGGGAGTTAACAGTGCACAAAGCGTTTGAGACCCCATGAGGGCAAAGCACTGTTATTTTAGGATCAACACCAAGCTTAAGGCTAGTGTTGGTATTGCTCTGATGGAAATAGATTCCCTCACCCCATTTAAACTAAAAAAAATAAAAATTAAATGAAAGAAAAGCAGTCGTGTCCAACACCATGGATGATAACTACCTTGGCCTGACAATTCTCACAGAATGACCTTTGCAGGTTGATTACTCAGGTGGTAATTAGCTCTTTTGTTTTTCCATTAGCTGATGGTCCTCACATGAGTGAGGTGTGGTGCAGGTCACACAGTCGTGGTGGGAGAGAGAAGTAAAAATAAGATAAATAAAAGAGAAATACTTTTAGGTTCCCCTACTCAGACTGACCCTGGCAAAGGCAGGAGCAACTTTCTCTGAACCTGCCCCACCAGTGACCTTGGACCTGATCAGAGGGACCACCCTCAACTCTGGATGCGAAGTAAGTTAAATTACATGCTGCTGAATTGTCTTAATACTGCCAACATTTTGGGCAGAAGTTGTAATAATGATAAAAAGGCACCAGTGTAATGGATACCATCATAACTCTGTAACTACAGTTTAGGTTTTGAAAATTACAAATATGTGTTTAAGTAAGGCTAACCAGAAAGTACTAGAGGGTGCTTTAACTGTGGCCAGCTGTCTAGTATTTAGAAATTAGAAAAGAATGTTTTTTCCCTTCCAAAGTGGAAAAATTGATGTACATTTGTGCATATTGAGCTGATGGCCATTTATCCAGCTCTACCAGGAAGCATCAGGTTATCTGTGGTATCAACACATGAAAAAGTACTTTGTGAAACAACTGCACAAAACATAAGGAAAATGGACTCTGTAGCCTTCAACTTACGATGCATCTCACCTCTTATGGAATAGAGACCTCATTTGCAGCTACTAAATTTCATACTTTTTTTTTTTATCAGACTCCATCACTTCACAGGTCATTGTAAACTTGGATTTCTTTAATAGTGAGTTTCATTTTGTCTTGAATTATACTTGTGAGTACGCACACTATTTCAGTGATGTCTCTTCAACTCATGCAGACAACTCTGCTCTTTCCAACTCATGTACTTTTGGCTGCTGATCTCTTTATAAATGTTTATGACTATAATTCCTTTTTATCCCTACCCTGGGTAAGCTTTGCACCTGACCCCTTATTCCGCCTCCCCCTCCTTAAGTTTCTCAGATGTGGAACAGGTGTAAACATGGAAAGAGTATTTCAGCTGCCAATGTCTGTGTCAGTAAAACTGAAATGAGATGTTCTGCCCCCATAAGCCAGTATGTTTTGTAGAGGTTCTTCAGACAGAGACCCAATGAAGAAGGTTATGTGGATGAGACGGGCAGATAGACACAGGAAAGTATCTCTCTTAGCAAGCCAAGAAGTGGGCATTAATGCAGTCTGAAAACATGTGGGCTTTCCTGAGCTCCTCCTAGGTGAAAGTTAGACTGAAATCATTGGTGGTTCAGGCTTGATTGTGTTTTTGATGTCTGGCCAAACACAGTTAGCTGATAGGTGTGGGTGGCTGAAAGATTGCTCTCATTAAAGGGCACTGACAAAAGGGGCCTTTTTTTTTTTTTGTCTAAACCCACAAGACTTCCCAGATTTGCAGATGAACGGCTTACTGAAACAGGGTTAGAGAGAAACTAAAACAGGTCCACATCTAGGTCAGAGGTGGGCTTACCTAGACAGCAGCAGAAGGACTCTGAACAGGCACAAGGGGTCAACTGATGTTGGATCCAGAGATCTGTGCTTCATTGGTGTTTTTGTACTCGATGCTTGGTATAGTTGCTGCCTCTGCAGGAGCCTTTCTGTAAGGATACAGGAGGGAGAATAAGCAGTTCAAAGAGCAGTTTGGTCGGCAGGTCCTCTCCAATATGTCTGCAGTAAAACTCGCCTTCCTGTCTCCTCTGAAACATGGAGGCATCAGGTTGGCAAGACAGACTGGGAAGCACCTGCTTCAGCCTCTTTTCCACAGTAGTCAGTTCTGTTCTAGTGAAATGGAGAAAATGCTCCTACTGAAGCAAGGAGGAGGAAAAAGGGCAACAAGAAAAGCTTCTACAGGTATGTTGGTGTTATAAGGAAGACTAGGGGAAATGTGGGTTCTCTCTGGAAGGAAACAGGAGACCTGGATACCTGGGATATGGAGAAGGCTTGAAGGAAGACGATGTTTTTGCCTCAGTCTTCACTGGCAAGTGCTTTAGCCACACTTCCCACGTCACAGAAGGCAAAGGCAGGGACTGGGAAAATGAGGAACTCCCCAACTGTAGGAGACGACCAGGTGCACGAGTCCATGGGACCTGATGAGATTCATCCATGGATCCTGAGGGAACTGGCGGATGAAGTTGCCAAGACACTATCCATCATATTTGAGAAGTTGTGGCAGTATAGTGAAGTTCCCACTGGCTGGAAAAGTGGAATCATAACCCCCATTTTCAAAAGGGGGGAAAAGGGAAGACCTGGGGAACTACAGGCTGGTCAGTCTCACCTTTGGGCACAGCAAGATCGTGGAGCAGATCCTCCTGGAAACTGTGCTGAGGTCCATAGAAAATGAAGAGGTGACTGGTGACAGCCAACATGGTTTCACTAAGGGCAAATCACGCCTGACAAATTTGACTATGATGGGGTTAGAGTGTTGATGCATAAGGGCAGAGCAACTGACATCATCTACTTGGACTTGTGCAAAGCATTTGAAACTGTCCCTCATGACATCCTTGTCTCTAAATTGGAGACATGGATTTGACAGATGGACCACTCAGTGGATATGGAATTGCCTGATTGGTTGCACTCAAAGAGTTCTGATCAATGGCTCAATGTCTAAGTAGCAAGCAGTGATGAGTGGTGTTCCTTAGGGGCCAGTACTGGGACTAGTGCTGTTTAACATCTTTGTTGGAGACACAGAGAGTGGGATTGAGTGCACCCTCAGCAAGTTTGCCAAAACACCAAGCTGTGTGGCGCAGTTGACACGCTGGAGGGAAGGGATGCCAGCCAGAGGGACCTGGACAGGCTTAAAATGTGGGCCTATGAACACCTCATGAAGTTCAACAAGGTCAAGTGCAACGTCCTGCACATGGGTCCAGGCAATCCCAAGCACAAATACATGTTGGGTGGAGAATGGATTGAGCGCAGACCTGAGGAGAAAGACTTGGGATTGGTTGATGAGAAGCTCAATGTGAACCAGCAATGTGCACTTGCAGCCCAGAGGGGAGGGATGTGATTGTGATAGGAGGAAGGGCCCGTTGTGTCTTTGCCTTCTATGCAACACCAAGTGTGCAGGGAAACCATGCTGGCTCTGCTCACTTCCAACTGACTATGCTTACAGTACCGGACCTGGCTTCATATCTGTTTGGCTACTAGAGCATGGGTCTGGATGGCTTCTCCAGTGCAAGCCAAGGAGGCCTGATGGAGGGATTCCCAAGCTATTTATAGCAATATTATCCAAATATTCTCCATGACTGCACCAAGGTCAGGACACTTTGATTTTATTTCATCTCCTGGCAATAATACTAAAAGCCTAAATTAGTGTCTATTCAAATCAATAAAAAGTTCATACTTTTTCAGGTACCCAACATTATAAAGAGACCTTGGGCAAACGTTTCACCTCTTTACACCATGTATTACCCATTTCTTCTGTCTATGGAGACTACATAGATGGGTACCTCGAAAAGCCACGTTTTGATGTCTTTTTAATAAATGCAAGGCTCCACAGGAGAACAAAAATTGTTGTTAATTGGTTTATCTTAATATGTAGCTTTAGCTATATAAAAAGATCTTAAGGCAGCTTGTGGAAATAGTTTAAATCATAACCAGAAACTTCATGGAAACAGCCCACCCAGATCTGTCACAATGACCTCAGGCCGACTCGTAAGCAAAACAGTCTTGTTTGAATTTGTTCTGCTCCCCTCCAGATGTATGAAGGCGGATGTTCAGTCAGAAATACCCCTGTCAGCAAGGACCTGACAAATGGGATTCAGTTGCTTAATTGTGGGCTCCTAGTGCCATTTTTAAATATCTCAGTGTCCAAGACATCTGTATGAACCCTTCTGGAAGAGGATGGAGAGTGGGGGGCATCTAGGCTGTCACTAACTGCCTGGATTTCAGCATCTGAACGCCACCCAGTGCCAAGTCCAGGGCACCCTAAAGCACTGAACCTTCCTGAGGCCTGCACTGGTGGGGAGGCACAAGGTTGGCGTCACTAAACTGGTGGTGCTCTTCTCAGTCTCCAGTAGGCAAGAGCTGGCATTATTTAGGCAAGACTGGATCCAGTTGTTTGTGTCAACAGGAAATTCCCCACTGAATTCAGCAGAACAAAAGCCAGCAAAGCTTCACGCTGATGGGCTTTCATAACCACTTGTTTATAAGCTACTGTAAAATGGAAAATGAGGCTTAATGTAAGGGAGGTAACAGGAGAATACAGAATTATGTAGTCCAAAAAAAAAGCTGGTTTATGTCATCTCGCCATGCTCGTCAGAGAAGATAAGTAAAAGCATATGCTGTCAGTAGAGGAAGGTGTCTATAAGCAATGAAGGAAATCTGGAGGGGAAGATTTTTCAGTATTATCTTACTTAACTGGAAGATGGAAAATGCAGACTATGAAGTGACTGGGCAAAAAAGAAGTGGAAAATGTTCAACCAAGAACTACCAAAATGGAGTAAGAGTGTAGGCAGAAAGAAAGATTGAAGTAGGAGCTGGGGTAGAGTTGGCAGTTCGTGGGTTTGTTTTCCCCCTTTTTCACCTGATGAAAGTAATTTCAGCCCAGTGGATTTACATCTAAGTGGTTGAATGGTTGCCAGATAGTATCAGTGCAACTGCTCAGAGAGAGAAGAGCATTTGATAGCTACCTGTATGTAAATCAGATAATGAGTTATTAATAGACCATAAACTCCAATAGATGAACAAGAGGTGCTATTACTTGGCTGATTCTTGGCAGGAAAAAACAATGAGTCTGCGAAAAGCTGTACCCAGGGAGACCTTTGTGTGAAGTACCTCTGAGGGTCTCGTGGGATGCATCTTTGTGGCTCTCTCAGTAGGAACTAGTAAAGCAGGCTAGGAAGTTTAAATCCTATTATTCTTCTGTCACGTATGAAAAAGCATAGCTAAATTACTGTTTATCTGCCCCGCCATCATTCAGAGAAACCACATAGGTATTATGGTTCAGGATGAATTACCTATGAAGTTGGAGTGAAGCAATTCTCCATCTTCTTTTAAGTCGCTCTCTATTAGTCTCAATTAACTTGCATCTTTTAATTAAAATAATATTTTTTAAAATATACATATAAAATACACATAGACACATTTGACAAAAATAAAATATAATTAATAGGACAATATAGGAAACTACATAAACTGTATGCCATAAGTAAATAAAGACTATCAGTGTCTTGTCAGAGGAAATACGTCAAGAAACTCAATTCTATCTCTAATCTCTGCTGTCCAGTGCACCTTACCAGAGCGCCAGCAAGGGTCTGTAACTGAATCCTCTCAAAAAAGGCTATTGAACTGGCTTCACTTCAGTATCAAGGTTGCTTTACAGAAACTGGTGTGAGCTTTAAATGCAAAACTCTAAATTGTCCTATTCTGCTCCATTTGCCTGGATTTTGAGGACTTCAGTCAAAAAGGGGAGTCTGAAAAAATAATGTTATTCTATTGACAGATCCCCAGACTGGGAGGGAGGTGGCAGGCTTGATCTGATGGGGCTGAGGGGTGGGGGGACAGATAAAAATACTTGTTTCCCTATCTTTATTAATAGTGGTTGTGAAATGGCTGGAAGTCTAAATGGTTCTCTGTGCTCACAGCTCAGATGAAGGGAATAGGGTTCACTTCTGCTCGAGATCACAAACAGTTAGAAAAGTAAACATAGATGAGGTAAATGCAATGAGGATAGTGCTCATTCTGAGAGACAGGATGTCATAATGAAAAAAGAAGAGATAAAACATAGCTATAATCAAATTAGTCATGACTAATTTACAATGCTGTGTCGGCGACTATCAGATCCAGATAAGTTCAACAAATCAGCTTCAAACCACAGGTGCCTCACTCAAAGTTTTAAGTCTCACACATGTGAGATTAAAGGAAATCCAAGAATGTAATTATTTGCGGTACGTTAACGAGTTTACATCAGATTTTTTTGAAGGAGGAGTTTGTATATTATAGCCTGTTTACAGATTAAATACCAACCTGGCAATTATGTTCTACCTATTTAATTTCCTCTGCAATTCTAAATGCATACACAAGTCTTCTTCCTCCTTGCCCTCCACAGCTCTTTAATAGCTGCCACACTCTTTGGTATTTCTTTGGAATATTGTCTAAACTACAGTGTTGATGTAAACAAGCACCATTCTGTTCTGCAGCTAGTAAAAGCTATATAAAACTTAATTCTCACTCAAATAAGGAGCATTCCGGTAATTGCAGCCCTGGTTTTGGCTCATAAATGCCACATGCTAAAATAACTGAGTAGCATCCATCTCTGAATTCATACTACACATATGTCTTGTTCAGACAATATGTTTTTATTCTCTTCTTCCAACTGCAGTTCATGGCCTGAATTTGCTTTCCAAAAGTCAATTGCCATTAGTTTTCACTACAGAATTTCATTAATGACTGAACGTTTTTCTGTGTCTCTCTCTCCCAAACCTCTGTTTTCTTGTTGTTTGACTCTTCTACCTAAATGCTATAGAGGAAGACCCTCTATAACATATCAATCTCATTTTTTATTTACCAAAATGGAAACTCTTGGTAGGGGGCAAAGCCCCAACAAATATTTTATAGGCTTTGTGGATCCAAAACCATTTTCCACATGGCCAGATTTCTGAAGATCTCCAGATGCCTAGTGAGATTGTCATAAGGGTCAAGACAGATTAACTGTCTGTGACATTTAGGTATGTCAATGTTTTTTTAATCTTTAATTTTAATCCTTAATCTCCTCAATATTTGGCTGTATAGCAAATAAGAAAGTATGTGCTAAGGTATTTACAGAAAGGCATTTTTTTTAAATACCATTCTTTCCTGACTAGAACATGAGTAATATTGAATGAATACATTGGACTCACTAGAAAGTCATGTGGCACTTTCCTACTGCCAACCCTTAAATTTAAACCGGAGATTATATATATAAAACGTGAAGCACATTGACAATGATATTGACTCTTCAACTGGGACTGAGGAATAGCATTGCTGATATTCTGTAAGATACCACTAACTGTAAACCTCCTACACAGCAGAGCATATAATCACTTGTTAAACAGTGGAAGAAAGTCTACTGATGCAATAGCTTGCAGCCTCTTCACCTTCAGCTCACAGTCAATAAATCTCATTTGAAAAGCAATACTACCCACTTATCCTTTCAGCACCAACGGACTGTCATCGCCAAGCTATATTATTTCTGGCCTCACGGTATTTGCACTGCTGACCTGTTATTAGTCAAGTTATATCATCATCCATGACTAAGTTGGTTTGTCAGAAGCCGGTGGGTGGAATTGTCCCAGGTCACTGTGGAGCTCACTGATTGAAATAGAAGCACTTTTCTGTGGGAAAGAAAGCGAGCAGAGAGAGACAGGCCCATGGGGGCACATCTTGTCTGACTGCAGCTGGTGACAGATCAGATGTGCATCCTGATACGAGGCTATATGTATATAGTATATACAAGGCCTGAGATGTTTAGAAGCAGCATTTTATAACTACACACTTAATTGTGTTAAGTATCTTGAAGAGGTCAGAAGCAGCTCAGGACAGCTGAGCTTTACCTTCTCTGCCCTTGATGTTCTCTATGGCCTTGAGCAAATAGGCTTTGTCTACACTAGCAAGCAGTGAAGCTGAAAAGGATCAGATCTAGACACTGAAATGGTTGAAGGTAAGGAGCTGATGCTCACCACACACACGCACAAACCCTACGAAGTTGTTTTTTCCAAAAAAAAGTCTAGTCTGATCCTTAGTACTGAATATCCGTGAGGCTGGAGCACACTAGGAGCCCTCTTGATATGCATCTTGAATCAGTTTCATCCAGTGTGAATCCAGCTGTTGCTCTCTGACTTCTCCACAGTATAAACCAAAGTACAGAAGATGGGGTACAACCAGGAGAGTACCTTCAGAAGCGCACTAAGGTGCAAAGTGAAATGCAGATAACCCTTTTACTCCTGCTGTCTTGGGGATATTGCTATACTACATTCATTTATGTGTGACTTGTTTAGCTACTATGATAATGATAGTACATGTGATAGTATATGTTATTTCAGCATTAACTTGACAATAGGCAAGCAAAGATTGGATGGTGCAAAATTAGCAGAGGTTAGACTGAAAATGAACAAGGAGGAGGTGATTCTTCACACAATGGGTAATTAAGCTGTGGGGTTCCTTGCTACAGGATATGCTAGATACTAAAACTTCACAAGGTTACAATAGTGGCTGCACAGATTCCCGGAAGTAAAACTCATGGAGGGATTTTTCAAAGACTTCTCCTGTGTGTTGGGAATTCTGAGCAGCAAATTGTTGGAGGATTAGAGAGTGTCCTTGGGAAGAATCACTACATTCTTGTCCCAAGTACCCAGTATTAGCTGCTGCCAGAGATAGGGTAATGGAGCAAGATAGACCTCTAATCTGACATTCTGACATGTTATAACAGTTGAGTTCATCACTTCTCTCTTCGAAAGCCTTTAGGCTTTTCAAATTTATTATTCAAATACATCAATAAATTGAATGATCTTTATTTGAAATATATCTCTTCGGAAATTATATTGTGGTGATGATATTTCCCCCCAGGGTGGGGGAAACTGGATATTCCTTCTTCCAGAGTAGCTAAGGTCCTACAGACCCAGTCTCACAGTAACACCACGATCTTCTCCCCAAAGTTGGGAAAGGGGAAGGGATGGGAAAGGACACAAACTCTGTTGTCTCAGTGATGTTGTGGTAGAGTACTGAAAACTGAATATTGCTACTTCAGCCTCAATATTTTGAGTACTGAGCATTCTTGTTTTTACACAGAACTGTGATTTCCTCAGAACCCAGATGCTTTTTATCAAAACAAATCTGTTTGGTCCAAATCTCAGCATCCCACCAAACAACAGGCAAAAAAATGCGTTACTGGCTTGCACTGAAGCTTTTAATCTGCCACTGGGTGGAAAACCTTAGTGCACACATGATGCAGTATAAACCTACATCTTAAATGGGCACAAGCAGCTACTGTCACTGTTGACCAAGCTCAGACTTTTCCATATTCATCAGGGGATCAGATGTTCTGGTGACTCAAACCAGGTCAGAGAGAACAGCTCCATACTATTCAGGGGGGTTATGTACCTTGTGACAGGTTTCCTTCTCAAAGGCAATTTCAGAATCTCCTGCTCCTCAGCAGTCTCTTCAATCCCTGCATGGCGCTTCACTTTCCCATCGCTATGGCTAATGAAATTCTTTTCTGCAGTTTCCTATGTTAAAGTTAGCATGGATTTCTCTCCCCCTTTTTTGGGGGAGGGAGGGCGGGGAGGGGTTGTTTAGGTTTTGTTACCTGGCATGCTCTCAGGCTGCTGAGCAAGAGCTCCTTACTTCCTGGGTGGGATGGCCTTTCAGTTAGGCAGACAACTCTTTCCATCTCCAAGAAAATCTACAAAAATACAAGAATGGGGAAACTTTTGAAAACTAGCAGCCTGCAAGTGTTCAGTCAATACAGATAGTACCTAGTCACTACATTTTCTTATTTTCATCAAGTGGAATTAGGTGCATATCTGTTGCAGATAAAACCATCAGGTCTCACCAAGGTTTCTGGTTTCAAACCATCTTAGTTTTCATCACCAGGTACACTAGAAGTTTAAAGCTCTACCATGAAGCACACCCTGAAGTGTCAAGATGACCTTTGAAATTTCTGACTCCCACCTTGGTCGTGTTGGATTCGTGGGTCAGGTAGCTCTGCAGCCTCTCAGTTCCCTGGAAAACCCAGTTTGTCAGTTGTGCCAGGCCCTTCCCTTCTCAGGCCCGAGATGAGACTAACTACATGATGCCTCTAGGATAGGCCAAGTATTCTGCAGGGAACCTGCTCGTAACTGTTACACAATCTTTGAACAAAAAGAGATGATACAAAGATAAGAAGAAACCGTAGAATGGAAAATGGGGTTTGAAGGGATAATGCCTGCATCCAATGGGCTTAAAGTACTGATGAAATTGACTTTGTTTTTCATGGAAGACCACCTGTTCATGTGAAATTTCCCAAACCCAAGGCAATTCTCAGTCCCAAAGGTTGTCATATAATTGTGGTACGGCACTGAGGCTCTTCTTCTGCAAGAGTCTGCCTTCAGCTATATTGTTTGAGAAAGACTAAAGGTATCCTATCTAGCTGCAGAGGCACAAAGCTGTGACAATAATAGTGTGGTTACTTTAGCTTAAGCGATTATATTTTTAAATGGGAATAATAAATTCAGTGCAGAGCTGGAGAAAGCTTTGTGGTGACTTCAGTTAGTCAGTTCTGGTTGTTTAACTGGATTAAAATGGTATTTCAGAATAGTAGCATTGTACTTGACATCCCATTTTTTTCTTCCTTAAAGGGCCTTCCATGTCTTGACGTGCTTATTTTTATCTTGTGATAACATTCTGAATGCCAGTTTGGATGAGTTATGTATGTTTCAGCAATATCAGGATTACTTAGTTTTTTCTTCAGCTTTTATGTTACACTGATATAAAAAAGGTAAGATGTCAAAAAAAAAGTGACTTTAAAACCATAATACACGTTCTTTTTAGCAACAGAGCTGTACGAAAAGCAGGATAGTGTGCTTATTGTTAAGAGCTGCTTGTAAAGGGATACATGCAAAAAGCTGCTTGCAATGCATGGAAGGAAGCTTGATCTGGTCTAGGAGAAATAAGTGCCATCTATTGGGACTTTATCCATCAAGAATTAGCATATCTCCACACGCATCTCCCTTCCAGGTTGTATTACTATGCCCATTTTCAGTTTGAGGTTTACATTTTGTGAAACGGAGCTGTGCAGGACGGGAAGAAAATGGCCAGAAGCTCAAAGGAGTCAGCACAAAACACTGAGATCTGTAATGTGGAGTAGAGTCCTGGGAAAACAGGAGGGTCGATGCTGTGGTCCTGATGAGTTTGACTGCTACACTGTGGTGTATTTACCCATGCATTTATGCAGTATTTTGTCTCGCCAACATCCCAGGCATACAAATAAAGGACAGAAATAAGAGCCAGACTATCCAGCCCAATGCCTTGCAGACATAATGTTCTTGCAATTAAGGAAATTCACTCTTATTCAGCCAAGGCAGGTAATGGAAACCAAGTTAAGCAGGCCACCACCTCTGCTTGTGCTCTCTGTATTGCAGCTGCTTTCCTGCTTTTACCCTTTCTGCTTCTTTACTGCTCCCCTAGCCCCAAGGAGATGTTGGGTCTTCCCTTCACGTGTGCTGGTTCCTCAGCCTCTGCTTTCCAAGAACGGTACTTCCCTGGACCATGGGCTGAGGCTACCTAAGCATTTCCCAGGTATCTGCTTACCCTCCGTGATCCGAGACAGAGAACTAGATATTTGGTCTGACCTGCAGCCGTTGTGCTTGTCAATGTCATCGAGCTCCTGAGCTGTCCCTGACAGAAAGTGGGATGCAGATGCATGAAGAGGGTTTCTTGGCTGGGGATGTGAGAACGGTTTAAGAGTCTTGGTCCAGCCAAATTTCTCTAATGAGAAATTCTCTTGCACACAGCGTAGCTAATGCTAGACTTTTCATTAAACCAAGATTGGAAAGAATCCTAAAGTCAAAACAATTCAAGGAACAAAGCTTCCCTTTCTCCTCTGAAGAGTTTAACCCACAGGCCAATAGATTTAGTTGACAAAAGGATTGGAAAATCTGATACATGCAGACAGATGCAGACATGTATGAGATACCTAAAGTAGTTACCTGTAGGCATAAGGATTATAATAAAAACATACTGCTGTTTGTCCTTGCAAAGGTGGGAATGTCAGTATAAACACTGAAGTGCTGGTTTCTATACCATCATGATATGATCCATTTTTGACCCTTGATAATGTATGGGGCAAACTTACTTATCCATTCACCTGATAAGCACAGAAGCAATCTCCCCCTCTGATGGCATGGTGTTTCCTGGACAGGTTGCCGGAATGATTCAGGTCTCTGAAATTAGCTGAGATCTTTTCAAGACTGTATTACAGCCTGTCTGGGCTCTGGCTGCCCCTCTGGAAAGGTGTGCATCTTCCATAGCTTCTCCATCACATCTGCCAGCCTGTTGAGGATATTTCGGCTAGCCTCAACCATCTATTATGGCCCTGCACATCTGCGTTCAGGCACCTGAATTGCTGCCCTCCGGAGCTCGGCTGGAGCCCATATTCAGAGAGCATTATGGCCAGGCAATAGTGGATTTTCACCACTGGGAAGACCAACACACTGTGGAAGGAAGAAAAAAATTATAATAGATTACATAAGGATTGCCTGACTAAAGTGCTACCAGCTGTGCACAGGAGCAAGGAGTTTTGTTAACGCTAGCAGGAAAGGGAGTAAAATACCCGCTTTGTTAGTTGGGGGAGACCCAATTTGTAAAGTTCAAATCTGCATTCAAGCCAAAGTCCAGGGCTATTTTGATCAAAGGAGTGAGTAGAGCCTGCTGTGGAGACAGAAACAATAGCCAGACTGGACTGGCAGAGAGGGAGCTGAAACTTTCAACCACCAGCTTCTCATTTCTTGGAGCGTTGAGCCTGGATACAGCTGTCCAGGAGTGAATTAATGCACAAAAAAGCTGCATTTGGGAACACTGAAGTTCTGTTAGGTAGATAAGACCCTAAGAGTAGGTTAGATTGTAGTGTGCTGAAGGAACATCTGTTTTGGGGAACTGCAGCAGGAACAAAAAGACAATATAATGTGCAGGAGTTAAGTTTTCATAGTGTTGTCAATTACTTGAACTTTTGGATTTCCAATACAGTTGTTCTTATTCAACCATTGGTGAACTTTCCTGTTGCTGGTAAGGAGCTGTGTCGTTGCATGAGGTGCACGGAGTTTGTACATATAATGGAAACTGCAGCGGAGAATGGCCAGTTGAATGGCCACACTTGATTTAAAGTGGTGAACTACACCAAAGACAGCATTTATGGTGTTGTAAAAGTAGCATCTGCATTGTTCAGGGTTATTTAAGAACTATCTTTATTGAATCACTCATTGGGTCAGCCACATGAATTTAAGAGCACAAACCCCTTCTCCTCAGCTCTTTTTATCTCTCCCCATGATGTAGTTTTGTCCTGAAAAAAATAAAAATTAAAACCAAACTGGTCCAGACAACAACAGTCATTTGGAGGAATAAAAATGCTGACAGGACAGAACTGCCCAGCAGCAGATAACCAATTTTGCACTTAAGACTTGCAGGGGCTACAGAGAGCTCCAAGTGCTGCATTCCCAATGAGGATAACATCATTGATTTATTTCATAATTTCACCTGCCTCTCACTGATAGATGGCTTCTTTTTTTGATCCCTGAAAAACAGTTCTGCACAATAACATAGGTGCATTGAATGCTCCAAAGGTCAAGCAGCTTGAGCATGGGAAAATATTTGTGAATGAGGCCCAAAAAAACTACTGAAAGAGGTGATTTCTGGCTCAAAGATTAGTCTTCATTTAGAGACTGAGAATTTATTGCTGCCCAAACCAGCATTATCAGCTTTCTGTCAGCAACAATCATCAGGATTTCCTTTCCCAATCAACGTGAGTTGTGACCTCATTGTTGCAAAGGTGAAACCCTGACAGGGATTAAAGACTAATAGAGAGAAATGAGGTAGCAGGGCTAAACAAAGAGGAGATTGTTACATGGCAATAGCAAACTCCGGCAGAATGTTACAGCTGAAACATGAACCAGCGAGCCAAAGGGGAAAAAGACTATTTTTAAGAAGAGCCTTAGTAACGCTGGGTCTCTCCATCTTTGAGTGGAGAAGGAAGGCAGACTGCCATCCTTGCTATCAGAGGTTTTTGAAGCACGATTAGCATAGCCTTGTGGTTTGTCAAGTGTTTAATTGCAATTCTGCAGGGACACAGCCTGAAAGACACTGGAAACCAATTTAACAATCATGCCTATCATTATATACACTAAATTGCTCCTGTGCACATATAATATTTAGCAGTCTGAAACAGAGATTCTTAGTCTGGGGGCAAGGTTTAGAACATGAAAAGTGATGAAAGGCAAATACATGCATGATATTCATCAAAGCAATTTAATTCACAGCAGACTAGTGAAAAGAGGTAAAAAGGATTTTATGTTGTTGATCTGTGAGTTATTAATTTTTTTCACTTATTCCTTCACTTTCTGGAACCTGCAATTCAGGATATTTATTCTGAGGGGACTCTCTTCTCTTAAAGGTCACTCTTGGCTGCCACAATATCTTTTAATCTTAAAACTCATGGCAGACTTGATTCAAGTCCCAGTGGAAGTAGTCTACACCATAACTTCCAGTGGGCTCTCGATCAGTCCCTTTGGCAGGATGGGGATAGACTTGTAGAGCAGAGGTAGACTTGTACTCTAGTTGAGATTCACATGTTTTGGAAGCCCATGGGATCCAGGTTGCTCAAGTGTCCTCAGCCCACCAATAGAGAGTACCAACTCCTCCTCCTGAGTGAGCTGGGCCCTTTTTAAAAGGTACCAGATAATTTGACCTCCCACAGGAGAACAGAAATTACCTAACAGTGCTACAGGTATACAACACCTCACTGCATGAAGTCTCCAGGTTGTGATCATTTGTGATTGTGCAAGTGGAGGATTAGAAATCAAATCCAACTGAAACGTGCAAGAATAGGATTGAATTTTATGTGGAATCTAAAGCAGAAAGGCCAGATGAAAATATTTTGATGATGATGAAGTATATGTATCAGGGTCCTTGTTGATACTGAGCAGCCTTCAGAAACTACTCAGAATAAAAATATCTCCAGCCTAATGCATTTTAGGGCTTTCTGTGAGGAATCAACACATCTTTAAAACCTCCAAGGTGCTTTATTCTTTCTATTTTAGAGATTAATGTCAGCCACAAATACAACAAGGTTAAGCTCTTCTCTAGTATGAAATAACTGATTTAAGCAATCTGGTTGATCCCCAGCTCCCAAAAGGTGGAGCTGCAGGAACAGCCTTCCGCTGCTTTTGAAATGTTTTTAAGCTTGCTCCAAAACTTGAAGTCACGTGTGAATAATCCCCAGCCCACAGGGAAGCATTGAGATGCAAGGTTCGTATCTGCTGAGGGTAGACTGACTGAAATTTGGATCCTAACTAATGATAAAAACACACAGCAGCTTTTGGAGTCTGGGCAAAGTCAGTGCCCTTTCTGGTCTGAATTGTGTGTTTGTGGCCTGGCTGAAACTTTTCACTCAAGGGCATTAAAATATTTAATTGTATGAAAATCTCAGAAATATTAGGATTTAGCAACGCCATGGCTTGAGATCTATTTTTTAATGCTATCAGGCTAAGAAATATGAAGCCTACTGGGGTAGAGGTAAAAAGAGTACTGTTACAAAACCCCAAGCTATCCACCATCGAAAGGAAAGTGGCAGGCTTTAGATTTGTTAGACAGTTTTCGGAGAGGAAGACACATATATCATGCTGAACTGAAGGGGAAATTTAAGTAGGCACAACATAATTACCTTATCTGGAATCGGGCCAGGAAACCAGACTGGGATCTTTATTCTTAGTGAAAACTGCATGGATTTATGCTTGGCAAACTAATTGCCGTGCATAATTTATTAATTTATATGGTCTCTTTTGTTTTCAATTTAATTTTTAGTGACTGACCACCTGCAAACAAAGTTAACTTTCCTCTTTTCTCCCTATCTTCAGCTGTGATCAAACACTCGTCAGGATCCATTTCAGTTGCTGCCTTTCTCGCAAAGTTCTTGTTTTGTTTTGTTTTGTTTTATTCTATTCATGCCATTTCTACTTCATGGATGACTGGTTCTCCAGGAGCAAAAAAGCTAGAAAGTTTTTAAGATCTCAGCCTATTTAAATGTGAGGTTTGCACATTTTTACCAACACCTGAGTTTGGGAGAGGTGGTTTTACAGACTTTTATAACGTGGGAATATTTTATAGACAAAATCAACAAATATTGTGATATTTGTTAACCTGTCTTTAACAGGAATGAACACTGGAGGTTTCACACTGGCATCTGGCATAAAGCACCTCTATCTCCCTGGAACTGCTGGTACCTTAATTCCAACACAGTCCTGTCAAAACTCCTGTCCTACAGAATTAAGATACGTTCCTTCAAGATCTTTGACCTGGTGCATTTGAATAGGTATGTGGGATTTTTTTTAAATTAAAATCAACTCTAAAGCACACCAGCTAGGAAAAATAGCTGTGCTTTCCCCAACATAACCTATTAAGGGCAGAGACCAGCGTAACTCAGCTACAGCTACCAGAGCCCTCCTCATTTCCTCCCTCCCATGTCTCCCGCTCCCTCTCTCTGCAAACACACTCTAATTTGGAGTGAGCTGGAATGATTTTTTTCACTATATATATTGAAGACAGACTTGGTATTTGTATTGGCCCAGGGCCTGACATGGCATTTGTGAGGATGAACCACAAGCATGTGTACTCCAGCTAAGCTGGGCTAGGAAAATGTGCACTACAACCAGAAAGTACCTTCTTCCCCCACCCCTCCATTCCCAAACCGATAAGGCAAGGAGGAAAGCACACTTCAAGCTTCTCCCTTCTAACTTGTAGCCACAACTTCCCCTCTTACATCCCACCAACTCTTGACAGGCAAGCATTGACACCACTTTGCAGCACTTGGGACAGTCGGGGTTGCGTGAACAGCTTTGTGGGACAGCTTTTGCAGAGGTGGGAGGGAAGGAATATGGAAGCGGTCATAAATGGATGGCGCTTTGGCTTTTTTCCCAATAATTTGCAAGGCAACACTGCGAAGCTTTCACAGGGGAGAAGATACGTCCCTAATATGGGTATGCCCATATTATATATGCTCTAATAATTAAGCATGTTCCCAACTGGAACGAAAGAGGAGAGAATACTCCAAGGAGGCAACTGTAACTCTATATCCCAATTTTATCCCTGGTGTGCTCCTGGAGTAGCTCGGTCTCTAGCAGTAACTCACCCTCACACATTGCAGTGAGCAAAACTCCACCACACTATACAAAGACGTATTCTGTAGTAAGGTTAATCTAAAATGGTGTGATAGAGCGGTTTGGCACCTGAAGCAACTAATGAGCTGCAGAACGTTTTGACTTGATGGTCATCAGGTCAGATCTCACCCAAGCTGGTAGCAGCCAGACTCCCCAGACAGAGACTCTCCTGTTCTTGGGTGTCTTTCACAGGGTATCGTGGCTTTCTCACTGTGACCCCAACATCCAATAAATACAACACCTCCCTGCCTGGTAGCTTGCCTGAGACAGATTGGTCCTGCACCAACACAGCCGATAATTGATCATGTTACGACAGGCAGCGTCTTATGGTTCTACCTTTGTTTGTCAGTGGAAGTGCTAGAAACTGAATGCCAGGTGAGACCCAGGCTGTTTCTGTCCCTTAGTATGGGAAAAGCTCCCGGGAAACTGTCCTGACAGTACTTTTTCTAGGGGCAAATCCAGACAGTAATTTCCAGTAAATTCACAGACTTGTGTAAGGAGGAGGTGAAAATAGATTTAGAGGGCAAGGGCTTTCCAAGAACCAGTCTCTACAGAGTGAACTAGCCCAGGTGCAGTTCCTATGCGTTAATTGCGATGCTTGGAACCGCAGGAAGTGGTCAGAGGGCAAGCCGAAAATGGCAGCTGTGCATGGGTAGTCACAGAGATGCTCATCCTCATTTAAGGTCAGTGGAGCTACTAAATGTCCAAGTAACTTCCATTTTCAAAGCCATTTAGTTTCCATCCGTGCTCAGCAGAAGGCCGGTCATCTTCTGGAAGTAACTCCTACAGAATACCTGCATTTGCAGTATGACTGGAAAAAGTAGTGTCACTTCAGCTCTTTAAGCAATCTGTAACAACCAATTCATTCCGTGAAATCAAGTATTTCTTTTACTAAATCAGCGAATTCATTCTGTACCTTTTTTACAACATTTCTTGAAGCTATGTTGCTGACACTTAACATTTGCAGTTCTGTACTTAAACTGTGACAATGAAATAGCTGTGTGTTGTCATTGCTACCTAGATTATGCAATCAAGGACAGATTAGAATGCACTCCGCTTTCCCTGGTTTTATCCAGGGATGCCTGACAAATTTGGCGGCCTTTTATGATACTGCCACCAGCAACAAAAGTCATCTACCTGGACTTGTGCAAAGCGTTCGACACTGTCCCGCCACGGTCTCAAAATTGGAAACTAATGGATTCGACGGATGGACCACTTGGTGGATAAGGAGCTGGCTGGCTGGCCGCACTCAAAGGGTTGTGGTCAATGGCTCAATGTCCAGTTGGCGGACAGTTGGATGAGTGGTGTTCCTCAGGGGTCTGTACTGGGACCAGAGCTGTTCAACATCTTTGTTGGAGACATGGACAGTGGGATAGAGTGCACCCTCAGCAAGTTTGCTGATGGCACCAAACTCGGTGGTGTGGTCAACACGCTGGAGGGCAGGGATGCCATCCAGAGGGACCTGGACAGGCTGGAGAGGTGGGCTTGTGCAAATTGCATGACGTTCAACCAAGCCAAGTGGAGGGTCCTGCACCTGGGACATAGTGATCCCAGGCACAAATACAGGTTGGGTGGAGAATGGCTGGAGAGCAGCCCTGAGGAGAAGGACTTGGGAGTGTTGGTGGACGAGAAGCTTAACATGAGCCGGCAATCTGCACTGGCAGCCCAGAGAGCCAACCCCATCCTGGGCTGCATCAAGAGAAGTGTGGCCAGCGGGTCACGGGAGGTGATTCTACCCCTCTACTCTGCACTCGTGAGACCCCACCTGGAGTACTGCGTCCAGCTTTGGAGTCCTCAACACAGAAAGGACATGGACCTGTTGGAACGGGTCCAGCGGAGGGCCACGAAGATGATCAGAGGAATGGAGCACCTCTGCTATGAAGACAGGCTGAGAGAGCTGGGGTTGTTCAGCCTGGAGAAGAGAAGGCTCCAGGGGGACCTTATAACAGCCTTCCAATATCTGAAGGGAGCTACAGGAGAGCCGGAGAGGGACTCTTTGCCAGGAAAAGCAGTGACAGAACAAGGGGCAATGGTTTTAAATTGGAAGAGAAGAGATTTAGACTAGATACCAGAAAGAAATTCTTTACTGTGAGGGTGTTGAGGCACTGGAACAGGTTGCCCAGGGAAGCTGTGGCTGCCCCATCCCTGGAAGTGTTCAAGGCCAGGCTGGATGGGGCGTTGAGCAACCTGCTCTAGTGGAAGGTGTCCCTGCCCGTGGCAGGGGGGTTGGAACTAGATGATCTTTAAGGTCCCTTCCAATCCAAACCATGATTCTATGATCCAAACACTGCAAAGCTTTTAATGAAAGTTTTCCTCCTCCTTTACATCAGACTGTTCATAAACATTTTTCATCCTCACTTCAAAACCTGGATAATTTCAGAGAATTCTCTATCTAAGAAAAAATTTATTGGCTTTGGCAAAAATAAAAAAAACGCGCACTTTATTGCATCCAAATTCAACATTTTAAGAGGATAACAACATCCAAAACTTGGAAAGCTTTGATCAGCTTTGAAACAGATAGATTTATAAGCTGTCAAAAGGTGGAAATAGTCTGATTGAGTTTTTGAGATTGAAATGGCTAAAGTCTCTAAACATTTAATAGTAGTGAGAGCTGAGATAGTCCACCCGAGCATCTCTTTTAAGTGAATTATTAAGAATACAAAGGCAGACGCATTGAGAAACTGCAGTTAATATGTTTCCCTGACACATTCCTCAGTCATTTACACATCCTCTTTTTGTTTAATCATTAAATCAGTCAATCTTTTATTTTCCGCTTCGTGTGTGTCTAGCTTACATGGCTGCATAGGGATCTCAGACCCTTTTTCCCTCAGAAACTCTGCAGTGATTAACGAGACATTTTTATAAATCCAAGGAAAAAAAAAATCAAGGGAAGAGTTTTTCTGCCTTTATACAAGCAGGTTGGCTTCGCTTCTTTTGGAATTTGTTCCCTTTACTCTTGTTAAAAAAAATAACCTACGTACCTAGCTTAAAGTGAATTCCGCTTAGCAAAATTCTTAAATACAAAAGACAAGTAGGACGGTGCTCTTAAGAGAGATTACTGGACAGAGATTGAAATACAACTTTAAAAAGAAGGTATTTTTGAGGAAGTAAGTTGGAAGTTGCTGTCAGCTCAACTCTTTGTTTGCCACAGATCAATGAGCGATGATGTTATGCAGCAAGCAAATAATATTGAGTAACAAGTAATTTTTCTGAAGCTTTAAGCTTGCATTTACTTCTTTCATTTCTTCCGCATCTTTCTGAATAAATCTTCTTAATTAAAAAGTCAACATCTGGAACAAACATTGATTTGTCATGTAAACCGCAGTGCTCGACAAGTCTTCTTGCTGTTTCTGGCATTAGTGGCATGCTGTGGGCCAGCAGGTGGCTATGCCTCAGCTATACCTACTTAGGGGATGGACGCTGTAGGGTTTTGTTCATCCACCCCTTCTTGGAAACCTTTTTCCCCTGGACCTTATTTTCCATAGTTTTCCCTTGACTGGCATCTTTCTGCCCCGTGCTCAGACAGGTGTGGGCAGTCCCATGCTGGCCTGTGCCAGGAGAGGAGAGAAGGGATGCAGGTGGCATTTTCCAGTTCAGGAGCTGCTTGTGCTTGCTCGGGGTCTAGTTTGGGCTAGGTCTTCTGTAACTCCAGACCATGTCACACCAGTATAGGTGGCCATCTGCTAGGATGGACTGCAAAGTTTATCGTGCTTTCCAGCTCTGACCTGCTTCCCCAAACCATCAGCCCTGTCATGCTTTGCAGGAAGGGTAGCAATGCCAGTTAATCATGTTCTGCCCTCTCCTGGTCCCTGCCCTTCATTCCTGCAGGTTCTTACCTTCTCCCTTGTGTTAAGGTGAGTGTTGAGCCACCACATGGTGGACCAGTGCCAGGAACTGATCTCTATGGAAAGAATGTGGCAAAAGTGGTCAGCCAACCCAGATGGATGTGTGGCTGCAGAAACACTCACAGCAGCACAGCATGGGAGATGAGGAGGTGTGAGACACCAGCAACCAAGAGCAGGCAGGAGGAAGGAGGGTGCAGAGTCCTGGAGTTGGCTTCCAGCTTTCCTGCTGGATCAGCCCTCTGAATCAGCTCATTCTTCTGCTAGACCTCAAACAATGGTGCAAGGGTAGGAACAGGCACCTGGAGCAAAGCAGGACTGCCCCTTTCCCAGAGCTGTCAGTTCCAATATCAGCCCGCAGCCATCGCGTTCACCTGGCTTAACTCCCTGAGCAACCACCATTGCATTGGCAACCACCACCAGCGCAGGAGGGAGGCCAGACAATTTCAAGGTGATTTAAGTCATCCTTGGCTTCTGAGAGGTACAGTCTCCCACAGGGTTTTTACTGCTCTCCCCCACATCCTTGTTTACCTACTAGGGCATGCCTCAGGGCAGAAGTGGGACTGAGAGGCTCATTGGCAACCTCTTCTTGATGTTTGCCATCGCACCAAGGGCTGAAAGGGCCCTGAACGGTAAGAAGAGCTGAAATATGTCCCGGTTAGTGACACCCCGGTAAAATACCAGTGCAACAGAACAGAGCTGCATTGCCCTTGCTTAAAGGAATATAAGAAGAGCCAGTTTGTTGAGAACAGATATCCTCTAAAACACAAAGAGGAATTTCTTAGAAAGGCTTTTTGCAACACATCAATATGGGAGTAAAGACACCCAACTCATTTAAGACCAGGAACGTTGTTAAACAGTGAACACTGGCTGAATGTGCCGTCATGTTTAAATCTCAGCTTTCATTAATGGGATGGGAGAGGGGAGCAAGAAAATACAAAAAATGCCCATTCATGACAAAACCAGTCATTATTTCTTCCTTTACAAACAATGGGGAAAAAAGGGAAAAGTGCTCTCATGAGAACCTGTACGAATTTCCTTAAGAGGGTGTACTTTAGATGGAGAATAAGCTAAATTCTGTGAGATAATGAGGTTACCAAGGTAACAATGCAGTGTTTTGAATACGAAAGCAAATAGATGTATAAGCCCAAAGTAAATCATTAATGTACATCAGTATTTTTAAGATGGGTTGGAGTGACTTATATATTGTAGTCCCTCTTTATTTAATATTTCAAAAGTGTTCTTTGATTTAAAAGCAAACACTTAATAGGCCTCTTTTCAGACAATTATGCTCCCTTTTCTACACAGCACTCTGAGAAGAGACTGGTTATCGATGCCATCTAATAGAAAAAACACAAACTTGGTGGAGTCAAACAGAACAGAGGGGCCTTGGTACATCAGGAAACTTAAACACAGGCATTATTTTAAGGTTGCTAGTCATCCCAAGACTGCTCAGTTTCTTGCAAACTTCCATTGGCTTCAGCACCCTACTGAATTAAGGCTTACTTGGTCAATGTGCATTATACTTTTTAACTGCAGTGAACAGTAACAGTATTTTTTAACTAATTCTTTTTATAGTAACAAATGAAAAAGTAGATATAGATAGGTTGGACATAACTGTTTTGCAAGCAATTATCTTCTTATTCATACCCTATTTTCCTTGTTTAATACAATTAATTCAGTCCAGGAGACTTGTTCGTAACTGCATGATGAATAATTCCTAAAGTAAGTTAAACAGTCAATTGAAGAGATTTCTTACAGGATCATGACTTGGCATTGAGAAGTACTAAACCTCTAGTTTCTAATGGTTGCTAGTAATTGTGAATGATCATTTTTATCCCAAGATCCAACCATTGTTCTAACATCTCTTCCTGTTTTAATCATTATTCTAGTGACATACTCAAAGTTTGGGCTATTTAGCGGTGCTAAAACACAGTCATTTAAAAATGCTACTAAGATGGGACAAATAGAGCTAGAGGTAGTTAGCTCATCAAAGCTTAAGATCAACAACACAGAATTATTTCCCAGAACAAAAAGAATATGCTGCATGCCTAACACTACGGAATGGAATTAAACTATGATCTGTAGCTAGAAAATCTTTGTAATTACTTTCATTAGTCCAGTAGAGGAAAAAAAAATATTCTCTGATATGAGAAATATTAAATCTGTGGCAATTTATTCAATGCTGCAGTTTTTCCAGTTCATAGTGTACGTGAATGATTACAAAACTAAATTATTAAGAATTTTAGTAGTGTTTCTTCCCAGGATTATTTTTGAAAGCTCCTGTTTGCCGTATGTTATCTGCCTCCCTTCTGTCTTGAAATGTGACAGCCAGTTTGTAAACACCTGCTGAAGGACATGGGTATGTAAGAACTCCTCTGGTTTCTGCAGCTTTCTTAATGGTCTAAGAAAACACACTTTTTTTTTGCAAATCTTGCCTCTTTTAGGCTGTCCTAACTACAGCAAACTCCTGCTACTTCCAGACACAGAGAACAGCCTGCTACTGGAGCAAGCAGGAATTTCCCTGCAAAAGCACCACACTGGGATGCTTCTCCCTCGGGACATCCTGCTGACCATGCCGTGAAGGGACGTGCACGTACAGAGAAGCCATGGGGGAGAGTGGCTGCACGGCACAGGAGGAGGGGGAACTCCACCGACCTTGCCTGGGAAGCTCTGAGACGGGTGCTGGTGCCACACCACATCACTGCTGATAGCTCCCTGAGCAGATTCCTTCCATGGGTAATTAGCCTTCACAAAGCATGAATGGACTAGTTTTCTATCAGGAGACCGAATTTTAGCTGACAAATTAGACAGATTGCCTGAGGCCAGAGTTATGCAGCTTTGCCAGTCTCACTAAAAATGTGATTTATAACAGATTCCTCGGTACAGGCACTCCTTGCTTCAGGAATGAAGGTACACACCATGCTCAGACTCTTTGCCTAACGTGACGGTCTTAGAAACCTTTGTCTTCTAGGAAAAACTGACTCTATTACCTGCTGTTGGTTTACCAAGTGACTCCTCTTTTGCCCAACTGAGTGCGACGGTGCTGGGAAACTATAGCCTGTGTTCAGAAGTCAGGTGTGCACCGGTATAAATCACATTTCAGGAGGTAAGGGGATGTTACTTTGGCAAGTTACACAGTTACACCAGATGCAGTTGGATGGAGCTTCTAGCTGGGAAAGCAACTCAACAGATGTTGTGTAAGATATGTCTCTGTTTTTTGATGACGTTGGCATAAAACAAAGGCAGCAGAGCAGAGATTGTGGCCCACCAAGTTCGGGCCTCTTATCTTGCATTAATTGTTCATTATTTAAGAAATATCTCATCCTGCTTTCGATCCTGCAGCCACCCTGCATGTTCCCCTGCACTGGGCCATGAACGGCGTGAATCCCGATGCCTGTTATCCCTGAGCAGAGCCCCAGGGGTGCGATGAGCCTGCGATACCAGGTCACCCTACAGCCAAAGATGGTTATTTCATCAGTGTGGGGTGAGCACGGGTAAAAGACAAAACCAAAATCTAGCAGACACGAATGCCATATTCTGCTCTATTCCCCTTCTCATTCTGCCTCTAAACCAGACAACACAGAAAGGGAGACAAGATGTTTTCCCAAGTCTAACGGAAAGACCCAGAGTCTTGTGCAGTTGCAGAGTCCTGGGTAACAGGAATCATGGACAAGGAGAAAAGAGAAGAGAGAAGCCATGAGGGGCTTTAGACTAACACATTCCCATACCCAGTTCTTGCTAACCGAGGTTCCACCTCTGACTCACCACTGTGTCTTCTCCTTATTTACGCCTCCAGTGAAACTGGTATTTGTATTTGGTGAACATCAGCACTTGCTCAGATCAAAAAGCAGGCTCGCCTGTCCCTGACAGTGTCTTGAACATGTCTGTGTTTGCATGGTTAATATTTATTTTAATTATTATTGCATGGTTAATATTTATTTTAATTATTAATTTATATTACTTAATAACTGCACACAGTGTTATTGAGGTACCAGGCACATCCAGAGGCTTGTAAATTATGTGGGGAGAAGCTAATAAAACCCATGTAGTTCAGACCTAGCGAGTGGATACTGTGTGGCAGACAGAAGCAGAGAAGAGTGGGCTGATTTTATTTATATGAGTTTGGGGCTTAAGGAGGACACTGCACAGGTGAACAGATGGACAACTCCCTCCTTCAAAATTTACCTTTGTCTCCACGTGAGCTGGGAAATTCATGGCTCCCTAGCGTTACTCTCCCAGTTATTAGAGAGTGCCGAGGGTTTTAGATCAGAAAATAAGAATCCTCTCATGTAAATACAAATAATGACTTTGGCAGAGGCCAAATCTTATAATCAGCAGAAGGAAACTATCTATTTTCGTTTATATTTGTGGCTGCTTAAGGAAGTTAAGAAGTTTAAAAAAAAAATAAATCTATGTACCACTTAACCTTAGTCTACTGACATATCTTGTGGGAAAAACATATAAAGCAGGAATGGATCAAAGCTTCCCTTCACATACATAATTAGAAGAACTATTTTGGACAGCCTTTACATACTGGTTTAGAAGAAATACAATTTTCTTTTTTTCAGGTCCACAGGCATAACGGTTTCATCAGTTTCATCAGATATGTCTTTGGTGTGTTAACTTTTGAAATTAAAAGGCAATAAAATGTCCTCATATCCACAACTCTTCTGAAGATGTTATTTTAATAGCAATATTTGTTTCCTTTTTTCAAAGTTTAGGTTACCTGTTTCTTTCAAAGGAATATAAAGGTGGGATAGGAAAATTCTAGGAAAATAAGACCTGAAATTTGTAACTTGATCTTCATGTGTTTCATAGCACTATATCAAAATTAATACTCACTAATTTTCACTATTCTTTTCTCAGTATTAAACTGCTCTTGTAGTTGCAAAAACTGGAGGAAAAAAAAAAAGCCTAAATAAAAAGATTCTGGAAAATTGAAGCTTGACCCTGTTATTTTTCAGTTCTGTATCTGTCAGTCTAACAGCTCCCTCATACAATTGGATATATTTTGTCTTTAGAGAGAGAAACAGAATGTATGTTGCAACTTCTGAGTTATCAACAGCATCTTCTACTTTTTGTACTTCGTAAGGTGACTGGCTTTCACAAAACCCGATTTTGTAGGTATTTGATTTCTAACACCTAAGATACAAATCCCAGTCCTGTTGCCCTCATCTTATAAAGCTTATCTTCTGACACAGTCTCGTAAGTACACAAAACCTTTTAAGTCCTGTTTTTATGTGATTTAATTAGATGCTGGTGTTATTTCTGTGTAGCCTTCATCTATAGGCTAGATGAAATGCTGCAAATTTACCTACCCTCTCCTGCGACTTTAGTTTACGATAAAGATTTATAGATGCACTCATGAAATTATTTTCTTTTTCACACATGTAATTATCAAATTAAATGAACTGAACAGCTGCAGTGAATAATATGAACTCGGTATAGTCATTCAGATAGATGATTTTAGGCTGAGTTCTGCAGTCCGTTATTTTACCTCCACTAGATGTCAGTCTCTTGACAGAGCTGCAGCAGTTTAATCCCGATTTCATAGCACGGAGCATGCTCAGGATCTCAGCTACAATTCTTCACTTCCAGTCACCAGAACTAACCCCGAACAGGAGCTGCTCTGAGTCACTATATTGGTTTTTCTTGTTCTTTGCTCTTTTAGCCCCTATCTTCCCTCCAGCAAATTTCTCAGCGCTGACAAGGTCCAGCAATGCTGATAAATGGGAGCAGCACTGAGTAACGCAGGATTCCCTGTGGGTATTTCCCTGTGTTCATCCATTCATAAGAGGCCAGGCTTGACACATCTACTCAGGAGGACTACTTCACTTGGGAGTTCCTCAAAAATATTTGAGTGCATGCATTCTTACTCCCTGACAGTGACCAGGTGGTGAGGAGCTTTTTGGTTATTTCTGTTCCTTAGGAGGGATATTTATTTTTATTTTCAGGGAAGAAGATACAGTTTTATAAAGTATTCTCACCACTCCAATGGTATCTTTATAAGACAGCTGAAAGTGCCAGGCCAGACTGCAACCATAGCAGATGAATGAAACTCCCCAAGCAGCAGAATCAGGATAGTATTTTTAAGACTGTACACAGGACTTTGGAGGATTTTGTGCCCTGATGCTAACCGGTGCCTTCTGCAGCCTGGAAGCGGCAAGCCTCCCACACGCAGTTCTGCACAGATCATGCAAGACCAGCATGTCAGGTTTAACGTGCATGTGGAGAGCGACTACCCACTGCGTGCGAAGGCAGTGAGTCTGCTTAAACTCTCTGTCCCGTGACACAGAGTTACTGCTTGTGCGCACAAAAAGCCTGGTGAGCTCAGCATAGAGCACAGCAGTGATTTATGCATACGTATTTAATATCCACTTTTTGGATGCTCAGCTGTCCAGGCTGCTGAAGTCCAGAAAAAAGCTGTTGCTGTTGTCAAAATACAGGACAAGCCAAAATTTTCACGTGAGAGCTGAGAACTGATTGCATTTGTATGGGAAATCTGTATTATATGGCACAAATTGCAAATTTAGCACTGCTCATGAGAGCGTTTTCAAACAGGAGTCTAGGACTTAAAATAACACTGGATAGTTGAAAAGCCCACAAGAGGAGACTAGTAACTGCACACTCTCACCTTTACAGTCCTCAAGAATCTGCCTTTCCCATAAAACCCGCAACAAAATGCTCTCAACTTATTTCAGTTGTTCTGTCTCTATGCAGCACGATCCATTTCTGGGCAAGCCTTTCTGTAAACCCACTGCTTACCGTCACCTTCCCCACATCCATCTTCTTTATTCTCACGATCAGTGTCAATGGCAGCTTGCCCTGTGGAGAGGGATGTCCCCTTCCCTGCTTTGTGTATTGCCGGGAGCATCCCTATCATTTCTTACAGACATTAAACTGTAGTAACTGATTTTTTTTCCCCTGACACAGTGTTAAACTATGTGATTGTCAACTTTCACACAAAAAGAGGAAAAAATCAGTGACTTTTTAAATGGTTAGTTTTATCCAAGTTTGCATTACTTCAGTGTACAGGAAGAAGAAAAATGTCATACACAGCATCTAATGGAGAGTGAACACTGTATCCCACCATCTCCTCTATGCATCCATTTTCTATTTTGGCCATGCTCACCTCCTTAGTCGTCCCAACCCATACTTACAAAAATGAGAACATCACTCACCATGTGCCAATCTGAGTGCTGATTTAGTGTATAATGTATGATAACACAGAATAACTCCCCATGCTTTTTACAGGTCTCTCTGTCTCTGATATGCCACTGTATTATATATTTAAGCAGGTGCAAACACACAAACAACTGGACATCCAGTTACACAGCTGTGGGATGACATGAGCTGCAGACAAAAGGGATCTTGTTGTGCCTGTCAGATGCTGGAGTTTTAAGCCGGCAAGCCCTGTACGCAATGCTGCTTCTGCAGCAGTCAGTATGGATTTTGCCACTGGGTTCCTCCCATGCAGGATGGTAATTAAATCCCATACCCTCTGTCAAACCCCATAATAGGGAGATTCTCTGTGAGAATAAATTTCTAAACAGAGGGCAGCCTCACTCTGGCCAAGGTTTTTACTTTGCTTGTGTCCTGGCAGGAGGGAATGCTTCTTGTCACAACTACATCAAAACAACTGGGAGGAAAGAGTTCTCTGTGGCAGGGAAGAGAGACGGAAGAAAGCAGAAAGACAGGTGGAGAGAGGCATTTGTTGGCATCTCCAGAGGATGCCCGGCCAGCTCACATCCAAGTTCAAGCAGCCCAAGAAGTATTTTCAGCCAGAGGACAGGAAAGGTGGCACCTAAGAAATGTGTGGAAGGTGTGCAGACAGAGCTGCGCCCAGCACATAAGGGTTGGGATGGGGAAAAGGAGGAAGTGGTAACACAGTGTAAGCTTTTCTTCTGTCCTCGGAAGCAGCTGTTGCCAAGGTCAAAGCCAGTGAGAGCAGAGAGAAAAAATGACCCTTCCCTGGTTGTTTCCTACTTAAAATCAGAAAGATGGAGAAGTGCAGAGGTGATGAGCCAGGGCAGATGCAGCCCTCACTGCCAGGGCTGACATGTACTCTGCTGATGTGCAAGACAATCTCTGTGTCCCTTACACACAGAAAAGTGCAGGACCATGTAAGTTAGTGTACACATAAGCCCCTTTTAACTTAGCACCTGCCTTCTTAAAATTCAGCTGCATTTCCTGCCATACCACACCAAAAGATTAAATTCTACATTATATAAATCAATTGGTACATGAATGAGGTGAAAATCATCTACCATGAAATTCCACCGTTATGAAAGAACTAGACTTTGGGTAACAGATATCCTAAGCAGCATCTCTCTGATCCAACTGAACAGGACTCGGATTGTGTCCTTCCATATGCTCATGCAGCTGCCCAACATGATGATGATAATGCCAATCCTGACAAAAACAGTCCATGCAGATGTGGCATAAAAATTTGTGAAGGGCAGATGACAGCTACAAAATTCCTCATTCACTCTGGAAATTGGACTGCCTCTAACAAATGAGGTGAGAGTATCTGCAGTGACTCTGAGCCTGACAACTGCACAGTGGACAGCTTTTCATCTGTTTTTCCTTCTTGGAAGACACCATTTGTTTCCAATGACAAATTGCAAGCAATTTGAACATGTCCTCCAGTGCCTTGCAGGCTTTCTTTCCAGTCAAATGGGTTTCCTTCTCATGAAAAATAAAATTTATTTCTGCTATTACATAACAAAGGAGTGACACGTACATCTCAACATCAAATGCAATCACTCTTTTACGGTCCTTGGACACATGCGTAACATCCCATCTGAAGCCAAATAACCCCTTGAGTTGTTGGCTTAGGACTGCAACTGCTATTCCTGGGATTAAGACAGTTTGCAGTATCCATTTCATATGGATTCTTCATTGCTCTTGAATACTTCCAAAAACCATAAAAGCTATTTCGTGTTCCACCTCTGGTGGTTAAGAAGATGGTGCTATCTTCTCTCAGATGTGCTCTTTGGCCTCTTAACACAGGTGTTCAGGATTCCTCAGCTAATTACTGTAATTTGCCTGATAAAAGCAGGAAACTGAGGACCAGCATGAGGGCATAGTGTGCTCCATGGCTTGGTGGGTCTGCTGTGAGACTCACTGCTCAGCAACAAAGACTAATCAAAAGCACTTTCCTGAGTGTATCAATCAGTTTCACTGGATCCTATTAAATACTAGACCAAAAATAAAAGCTTTGGTCTACAGCTTCAAAGCTCTGTGGCCCAAGTCATACTTAATATAATACAGGCCCAAAATAAGAGACAGAAAACTAATATTTATGCCGGAAATATAACATGCTGTGGGATTTGCTTCTTTAGTGTACAGTAACTTTTTCCAGAGCCCGAATTTTATCTTCTGATGGAAGTTACCTCCAATAAAAAAAAAAAGGCAAGGCTAGTATACATCTTTTGATTAAAATAAGAGGGCTATCTCTCAACATTTGAGATGTGAGGGATTCAAAGTCTTTGACCTTCTTTGCCTCCTGCAGAGCCAGCATTTGCTGAAACGGGGGAACTGTCTCCCTCCAGAGTCTCAGTTGTGATGGACCAATGCCTCAAAAGACTGGTCTACCTCTTAATTTGATGCAGAACTTTTAAAAATAGGTTCTCTACCATTTTATTTTCAGATGAAGAAGTTGGCTCTAGGTGGATTGTGGTGGGACTAAATTCTGCTTGAGACCCTACAAAACTCCCTTATGATAAGTCTATCTCAAAGCATTGAGTATGCTGTTGAGAAAGAATGAAAGCATGGAAAGACTAAAATGAGGAAAACCAAAACCACCATGGATGTTTAAGGCAGAAAAAAACTCAAAACAGATCATATACGTAGGCAAAACTATTTTTTCACAAGGATCCACAACTAATAATCAGTAACGTTGATTGAGGATGAAACAGGCAGCAAATCTAAACAGGGTAAAGCTGGCCTATGGAAATTGTTGGAAGAAGGTATCACCAAGATCGTGACTCTGTTAAGATTGCCAGAAAAAAAAAAAAACAAACACAAACCCAACCTTTTCTGTTCTGCATTGCTTTCTTAGTGTTATTAAAAAGAAAATATTAATATATGGAGCTGCTGTATGCTAACCTTGCTCCAGGGTAAGCACAAGTTACTTTTGTCTTCCATTATGTCAGCTGGGGTTAAGTTGAAGCCTTAACAATGTACTAGTTTGAATTAGAGAACTTACGCATTCCCACAGATGTCTTGAACATCTGTGGTCTAGTCAGTACTTTCAGCTATTTGAGCTGAAATATTTTGCAATGTGACTCCTCAGTACACTACATGAAAAATCTGTATACTTAAAACCTGGTTAACAGTCACCTTAAAACATCAGATGCCATTGAAAAAATTCCTAAAAAGAAAGGTTTATAAGGAGTAAAGGAGAAATTGTTGCCAACAAGATTTGTGTTTGGCAAGAGACAGGCAAAATGGCAAATAAAAGATGATGAAGGTTGAGCAAAATCAGACTGCTAGGCACATTGTACCCCTTCCCAAACAGGGTAGGATAAAAACAAATACACAATTACATATTTGCAGGTAATTTTCACAGAGCATGTGTGACTATCTTGTTGGATTTCAATGCACTCTACTGCATCCTTCATTGAAGCTGTGATCTGCTGGTTGCCTAGACCTACCGAATCAGCGGCCACCGTGCCAAAGTTGTTTCATGCTGTAGCCGTATCTTCCCTGGAGTCAGCACTGTCAGGCACAACATACTGAGCTGCTGCCAGGACACTTCTGATGCTCCACTATTCTTAGTCTTGAGTTTCATTGCAGTTGAAACAAATAACTCTTTACTCATGAACAGGCAATTCTTAAAAGTAATAGGAACTGTTAAAAGGAAGAACTTACAGAATCATAGAATGGTTAGAGTTGGAAGGGACTTTAAAGATCAAGTGGTCTTGCCCAGCATCTTTTACTTACTTAATTTCTACTTGTTATTTGAAGCTACTTTTGCCATAGAGCTGTCAGGAATGAGTTGTTTGTGCATTAGTAATGCACAGCAATTACGAGGAAGAGGCCTGGAAATGGCTCTTACTAACGTACGAAGAAGTTTGACAGCTGACATAATAAAAAGCCTGCCCCACTGGTAACCCAAGACACACAAGTTGATTTCTTAAAGAAGGATCCTGCCTTGAGCCACCAGGTGTGTCGGGGCCAGCTCTGGGATGGGGGTGAGGTCCCCTCTGCACCCCACAGTGCCAAGCACTGCTTTTGTGGCCTGGGGTGCCAGGGACATGCAGGGAAACCTGGGGAAAGGCACGAACAGGGAGACGTGAATCACCACTGGGTTTTCCTGCCATATACTTTCTGTTGGAGGCATTGCTTTCAGGATCCTTCAACCATCTTTGGAAAACTTAGTTTAGTTCCAGTCTAACAAGGCTTTCTAAAGTACTTGACCACAATTAGTCTTTTCCATAGAATTATAGAATGGTTTAGGTTGGAAGTGACCTTAAAGATCATCCACTTCCAATCCCCCTGCCACGGGCAGGGACACCTAACTCCCATCAGACCAGGTTGCTCAAAGCCCCATGACAGGATTACACACACACCTCCCCCCCCAACGTATATATGTTCACTTTTCATAGGTGTTTAAAACATGCTGAAATATTTGGACCGTTTAGCGGCAGGCACCTCTGAAAGCGGATGGGACAAAGGGAAGGACCAGGCCAGTGGTGTGGGGCCAGCCTTCTCCCCGCTCCCTCAGGAGAGCCAAGGGGCAGTGCCGTAGGCCTGGAGAGGAGGTGGAATTGAAAGCTGTCCCCACGATTAATTTTTCCCAGCGGAGGGCTGAAATACAAAGTTTTGCAGCCCCACGCGAGCTCTACAACAAGCGCGCACCCTCACCCCCACACAGCCGCGGCGGCCATTTTACCGCCGGGCCTGGCGGGTGGCTGCGCCGCGCGCACAGCCCGTCCGCCGGGGCCGGGCCGCCGCCATTTCCGCGG
>JAHREE010000220.1:273447-378322 GCA_033628505.1 Tringa tobata
GCTCTCCCTCTGGTGAAATTTGTGGCAGGCTATTTTATAATGGAGCTTTTGATACCTCCTCCTTCTGAAGCATCTAGTGCTAGACATCTAAGCTATGTTCATTAATTAAATCAATTACTGATTCTTAAACCAACATGCAGTGTCATGTATAATCATGCTAGCTGTATGCATGAAGGAGAATTTTTGTTTGTTTGTTTTTTGGATTCCACAGAGCTGTTGGAAGGCTGCAGGAATGCTAAGGCAACAGAACTCTCCCACGGCCACTTTTATGAAAAAGCTGGTGGGACGACTGTGTGCATGTATGTGCTCTTTCTACTGGAAAGACCTTGTATACTAAGGATTAGTTACAGATTGATGCAGAAACATCTTTGGGTTTACAGTAAGAAGTGTAACTGCCATAATAGGATGCTTTTTGATAGTGGCACTTTTTTTTTACTACAAATTTATTTATTTCAGAGAAATGGCAGAAGAAAGCATATTTCGGAATCTCCTGGAAATACTGATGAGTGCCTCAAGTGAAATTGAGCAAGTCTACAAGGACTCCTGTGAATTGGTAGATCTAGACACCTGTCTGCTGCTCATAGCAGAGTGTTTCAGATGTCTAAGGAATGCCTGTGTTGAGTGTGCCAAGAATCAACATGTCATGAGGTATAGTTATGATCCGTTTTAACCCATACAAAAATATAACCTTCTGATGTTTGTGTGGTTTCATATAGAGATTCTTATTTTACACTGCTGTGTTAGTTGATTTATTAACTGGTATTTCCTGCTTGATGCAATCGCTTGAAATGAAGTATGCAAGGAACAAAAATAGCTGACCTACTTGTAGGTCAGAGTTTGGGGCACTGCTGAATAATAGAACAAAGTGTTTGTGTCCTTAGTACGAGTTGATTGTGCAAGTTGATGGAAGCCTTTTGAAGTCTGACTGTAGAACTATCCTTTTTTCTCTTTCATTTCTTTAATTTTTTGGATAATGTAATGAATAAGTAAATAGTCTTAATTATCAGTTACAGCATTAGTATGATTTTGTTTTTTAAGGTACATTTAGATCTGTCTGGCACTCATAGCGAAGTATAGCCTGTAGAATTGTGCCTATCAACCCTGACACACGTACAGGTAAACTGATATTAATGGTTAATAAGAAGTCTGGCTCCTTAAGTTATTTAGTGTCTCTTTTTTCTGCCTGCGTCTGTTGCAACATTGAGGGCCCGGGAGTCTGGAGCTATGGAAAACTTGGAAATCTACCTGCTGTTTAGGAAAAAAACCAAACAAACCCAACCAAAAAACCCCCAAAAAACACTCCCCACCCAAGAACCCAAACCCAATCAACCAAAAAACACCCCCCCACATGTCTCCCCACCCACCCCACCCCCCCAAAAAAAACCCTGTTACAAGTTTGTTAGATCATGAATTGTTGTGGAGTACAGTCTTAAAATTTGGTTTCTTGGGACTGGTTAAATTTGTTTTATTGAACTAAATATAAATTTGACATGGGACTAAGTTGAAACTTCTATGCTGGCGCAGAGTTAATGCCACAAGAGTTGCAAGACTTTTCATAAAAGGCATTAGTTTTAGAATAAGGTAAATCTAAGATCAGGCTCTTAACTTTTTGTTCTTGGCAGTGCTAGCACTCATGATTGTGTTGTGGGTCAAGGAACTGATCCCACAGAAAATTTATATGCTTGTTTATAAATTTCTGTGGGGTGTGCATTCAGAAGCCAGACTGGCTTCCTTATTGTAATTTACTGTAGTTCCATAGTTACTCATGTTAACAGAAGGGGGGAAACAGAATTGCATGGCTGGGAGTTGGTCGGATTGCTCTTTTCAGTAGCATGACAAATGCAACCTGATTACAGGTATCTGAATTCTATTAGAAAGTAAAAACTAATATCCAGCCTGCTTCTGAGCACAAATGAATACAAATGTGCTCTGCGCTGGTTATACCTGTGCTGCATACTTGCCCTCAATAGGCAGTTAGCATAACCATGGTCATTTAGGAAGCTGGATGCTAATAATTATCCTTTCCTTTAGACTGCAGGAGTGGACACAAAGTTATGACCACCTTTCTAACAGTGAAGGTCTCAGTGGGGTCATTCATTGGACACTGTTTTGGCTTTGTAGCAGCATAAGAATTTATGCTCCTTTTAATACTACGCTGGGTGCTTTGAGCCCACTGCATATTAGCCAGGTTTGTGTTGATTTTAAACAGCTGCAAACGGACAACTTGTTTAGGAATTAAGTGTTCTGAAAGGTCAACAGTTGTGAATGGAAGGAAAAGTATGTGCCTTTGATGTTGGTTTGAAGTGTGAAACATTCAGATATTCCAAAAAGCCCTCCAAACTACAAATTTTTTGATCACAGTAGAAACTGATTGTTTCTAGGAGGGAATGCAAAACTTGTAAACACATGGATTGTCTAAGGGCTTTTAAATTATTGGGGAACAATTGCTTTGTTCCTTCCCGGGTCAGTTTCTCTGCTTCATGTGCTGTTAAGAAGTTTGGGGTCTGAAGGAATGGGAAGTGTTTTGATTTTAATAGATTGTACGTATACTAGTGTGCATGTGTGTATTACATATTTATAAATGTGTATTTGGTTTCTCTTCTATGTTAGAACTCAATGAGAAGGAGTATATGTTTGTCTAGAAAAAATCTGTAGAAGACAATTATTCAGCATTCATATGTGATGATATGATACTTTTTAAAGTAACTAATGCATGAGTGTGGAGGTTTGGTAGAGATGGTATTGCTACGTTCTGAAGTTTCAGCCTGTCTTGGCTGATCCCTTCTCAAAAAGCTTAAAAATTAAAGTACAAACAAGTTAAAAGCTGAAAAGTTCATCTGGTTATACTGAATTCTTTTACTTTCGTTTCTTATTCCTGTTGCATGCACATCCTGGCATGTATGTTACTTACCTCTAGGATTGCTGATCTTTGCCCGTAAAATAATTTTGGTATTTTTCATTCTAAATGGCTTCACTTCATTGGTTTATCTTCACTATCACCGTGCTCAAGGTGATAGTGTTCAAGGTCAGGTTGGATGGGGCTTTCAGCTACCTGGTCTAGTGAAAGTTATCCCTGCCTATAGCTGGGACGATGGACTAGAAGATTTTTAAATGTCTGTTTCGACCCAAACCTTTCTGAGATTCTACCTATGATTCCTTCTCACTGAAGAAAGGATAAATGATTACTTTACCTTTCCTGCTTCCCTCTGAGAGTTTTGTATGTTTTCCTTTGAACTGGCTATCACAGAATGGTAGAGGTTGGAAGTGACCTCTAGAGATCATCTATTCCAACTACTCTGCTAAAAAGCAGGTTCACCTGCAGCAGGTAGCACAGGATGGCGTCCAGGTGGGTTTTGAATATCTCCAGAGAAGGAGACTCCACAACCTCTCTGGCAGCCTGTTCCAGTGCCCTGTCACCCTCAAAGTAAAGAAGTTTTTCCTCATGTTCAGATGGAAAAATACACAGCATAATGACAGTCACTAATCACTGTTGGTATTTAAAATCCTCAAAGTTTATTACTAAGTAACACACACTGATGGTTTCCTTGAACACTTAACTTTAAACAAAGCAAAATTTTTACACAAATAAAGCTGTTTAATTTACAGGAATAACCTGCTAATTTTTAACATCTGATTTAGAAGAATAGCAAAAAGAGAGGAAGGGGTATTTAGCTCTGAAGGTACTGTGTCCAAAACTGTTAATATGCAGGTAGATTCAGTAAACCTGTTCCTTTTGGTTCTGATGGCAGTAGTGTGGCTACTGATAGTCGGGCACAGTTAAGTAGGAGAAACAACTTTATTTCAGAGTTTCTGAAGATTTTGAAGGCTTGCTGTTAACTTCATTGAAAAACTTTATTTAAGTGTATTTCATATCAAGTGATTTATTATTTTTTTTTCCGATTTAATGATAGGAACTTGGGTCTCATCTCTACAGCTGTCAATTTGATCAAATTGCTTCATGGAATACAAATTAAAGAAGAATTGTTATTAACTGGTAAGGCTGTGGATTTCATTAAATATATAGTGTGCATGATATTTTTTTACATGGGGTGTCTTGTAGTGATGTGATGGCACCTTACTGATGCATTTTTTTAATAAATAAGCTTAGTTGTTTCTTGAATTGCAGTTAAGAATCGGGATGCCTTCTCTTACGCCGCTTGAAAAAATTCTCAGCCCCCAGTCTAGTCCAATTGTATTTTCCCATAACCATTCCCTATAGGTTGTTAAAGGAAAGATATGTGGAAAGTTCTTTAAAATTAACCAGGATATTTGAATGACAAAAAGGAAAAGTTGCTGTAATACCTCCATTCAAAATATGTTCTGCTGTTCTACTGTCTTTTTATTTGATCTGCGAACATAGTGAAATGAAAAAATACTCCTTTTTTTATTTTGATGACACTTAAAATAATTTATCTGATTCCAGGAAACAAATTTTGGCTGTGACTTTTTAAAATTATCTTTTGATTTTCGTTTCTATGCTATGGTTGCTGGCCAGTCAGGGTAATACCTGCGAAGAGCTAAGTACTGATTTGAGTAGTGTTCACATTTCCTTAATGGATGAGTTTTTTTCTTTTCTTTTCATGGAATGAGGAGAAAATCTGACCATAGTATCCTTGCTCCTTAATGGTGGTTATTGCTACCGATTTCTACCCAAGTTACTTCACTGTATTAAGGCATTTTCAGTAAATATCTTCATAAGCTGCATTTCACTGTGTGTGCATGTGGAGATTGATCCAGGGCATTGAACCCCAGTCTTTACTGTCTGTGGTTGCATAGAGTAGGGAACATTTGGTTTCTCTTGCTACTTTTATTTCTTTTCAATCCCTTTACTTGGATGAGGTTTTTACTTGGTTCCTGTTGCTGCTTTTCTATCATTTTGTGAAAGCAATTAAAACTACTGTCACACAGTAACTTGCCCTCGGACACCTTTATGAAGCTGGGAAAGAGCAGTGAAGTCCAAGATACTGTTTTGTCCTTTTGCTGCTATATTTGGCTCAAAATGAAGCCTTCCAGGCATGTGACGGTATTATGCTTAAGCCACATTCACTCTTTCACCCATTGCTGGAGTCCTTCCAGGGAAGGATCACTGATGCTAGCACAGTCCTTCAGTGTGGGAGGACCAGAACTAAACCCTGTGGGTCACAAAAAGACGACTTGCTCAATGACCATAAAGAGGAGGAGCTGATAGCACACAGGAGTGACTCTTAAGCTGTGTCACAGGGTTGGACAGGGAGGTCTGGCATGGAGGGTAAGAATGTCTTGCCCCATGGTTGTGAACCCCTTTGTAGACCAGTAAGAGAAAAGAAAAAGCAATGGGAACCTGACATTATCTGTACTAGAGACCTTGACAGCAGTGGGCTTGAAAAGGCTGTCCTGGGGCAGTGGAGTTTCCATCTTCAGCTTATTCAAACCATCAGGAACTGTGTTGTGAGAATCCATCTTTCAGTGGTGCCTCCCAACATGTGCAAGAGAGCGAGCAGGATGTACCTCTTGTTGGTTATGTGCACGGCCTGAGGTTTCCCCTTTAGTCCTGTGGCTCCTGACCCCCTTGACGGGTTATCATATGCACGTGTGCTGTTCTCCAGCTGCTGGAATCTGAAGAAGCAGCAGTGAATGTTACTCAGCAAAAAAGAAAGGAGAGAGTGGAACCCAGTAATTTGATGACCTGCTTCAGACTCCTTTTCCTAGCCAGAAGATGTTGTAAAGTCTCTTTTTATTGCCATTGAAAATTAAGGCAACATTGACCAGAAAGTTTTTAACAATATTTCAGTACAAAGTGTTTTGTCACCGTTACTCTACATAGCCATTCAACAAATGAGTTTAAGTTATAACTAAAATTTGATGTGTTGACCCAGGATAGATGGTTTATTTGATACTGTGTGTAGTATTGACCTCGTTGGGGAAACATCTGTGATGAGTGTGGCTTAGGTATTCCATTTACATTAGTACAACAAAAATTTCTAGACAAGCAAGTGATGTTAATTCCTTGCTAAGTGATCTGATGAACTTTGCCTAGAGCACCAGCTCCTTCTGCAAGGGTGTACCTCAGAAATTAACAGTTACATTTAACTGTGGATCATTAGTCATACTTTCAAAAGCGAGGCAAATTGCTAAATTGGACTTGGATAGCTCTGTTGAAACAAAAGAAGCCCATGAAATTAGTAAATGTTACCATGCTTATGAACTATATTTCTGCTTCATGGTTCTCCTCCTTATGTTTCACACAAGAAATCAGGTCACAGGGCTAGAGTAACATGCATGTTTTGTTCTAGATAATTAGGTGTTGAGTGGAATATTTCAAGGTGTTCATTTGGATGTGTGTCCCCTTTCCTCCTTTAAATGACTACTTGGATTTGATGATCCCTCTTGGTGCCTGTTTATATCCTTAAGGTATTTTAAATACCTTCACGTTGCTTCCATAGCAACAAAATACAAGGATAAAAAGGTAATGCTGTATTGCAGAGTGAACAATACTAAATAATGTTTCAGTTCATGTCCTGGTGAAAGATTCCCGGAGCAAATCATTGTAGGCTAAATAAATTAGAAGTTCCAACATTGCTATATTTATGAAGATAGGAGATTGAAGCTTCTTTATGCAGACTTGGTCATACACTGAAATAGGCTGCCCAGGGAGGTGGTTGAGTCACCATCCCTGAGTGTGTTTAAGAGTTGTTTAGATGTGGTGTTGGGGAATATTAGTGATGAAAGGGGAAAAATAGAAGGTACTGTGCAAAGTGGTGTGATTAAAAACTGTTGCTAAGCTTCACTGAATTAAATCCAGACTCCTTTCCTTTGCATCTTCCCTGCTAGGAGAAAGTAGGCTGATCTTAGGCCCAAGTGTTATATACACAGTTAATTTGGCTCCTCACTTTAGTATATTTACTGACATAACTCTACTGCAAGTTTTCAGCATGTGGGGTTTTTTTTTTATGCTATTAAAAATTAGTTAAATTCCTGTATGCTTGTAATGTACTTTTCCTAGCCAGCTGTGGAAAAAGCTGTTGTTTTGAGTATATGATATGCCCCTAGGGCAATGGGCCAGAAAACCTGAAGGTGAGTTAGTATGTCTGTCCTGGAATAGATCTTTTAGGCTTCAGATGGGTTTAAAAATAACTCATTAATTCATACATATGGCATATAAAGATTCTCCAACCCCACATGCAAGCCAGCCATCACTGTAATAATAATCTTCTTTCTTTTTAATAAATACATTAAAAGAACATTTTTAGACCTTTCCTATATGGTGTTGCTACAGGTAGCTGTTCCTATTCTTCCTCCTTTCTTATGTCCCAAGTTAGTTTTAGTTGCATTCCATAGCCTAGTTTCTCTTCTTGTAATTGCTTACAATACATAGTAGTAATTAGTCTTGAGCAGTTCATACTCTGTAGTCCTTAGAGAAGAGAACCTGCTCTAAGGAGTTACACAGTGAAAGCCAATAGCTAGATGAGTGCAGGGAGATGATGGGCAGTGATGTTTAGCAAGTGTTTAACAATTCGTAGCCCTTCTTCTGCGCAGCATCAAGACTGATTTGTCAGATAAGTCATGCACACTTGTAAGTGTGCTCTGTTTTCTTATTGCTCCAGCGGTCCTCTCTCCTCCTCTCTGCAAGAGATAGAACTTCCCAGTCAAATAGAGAAAAATTCAAGAGCTGCACTTCTTGGACAGTATCCAAAACCTGGACTTCACCGTAGTGTTGTTAAAACTATACACACTGAAAGTGGATGATTGTGTAGGGAGATACTTAACCTTTTAGATTATGGAGCTTGGATATTCCTGGTGGGAAGACAGAGAAGATGGCAATTGCTGTGCTCCTCTGCCCAGTTCAGAATTTATTTGAAGATGCAGGAGATGCTGTATTCAAGAAGGTCCATTACATTTCTTTGTTAACTGATTTGAGACCATAGTCTTTCAACAAGTAGCTAATAAGATACTCAAATTTTCACTTTGAGTCTTAGGGAAAAAAAATTAAGTCTCTGCAGAATCTAGATTTAATTGGATTTTCATAAATACCCCATCCACATTCGTTTTGTTTTGGTGAGTTTTTTAATTTAAAATAAAACCTCATCATAGCAAGCTTTTTTTTTCTTTCTGCTGTGGGTACAAAGACCAAGAACGCTTGCCAGAGGAGCAGGCTGATGAAGCTGCCAGATGAACTTTAACTGAACTTAAAGCAGACCCAGATCTCTTAAGAGCTAAGAAGTAGTTCAGTATGTTAGGGATTGCAGCAGACATAGGAAATATCCTTGTCAGAAGCCCAAGTAGAAAATCTCCTTCACTTCATAGCATATGTCTTGGTTTGGTTGTGAGGTTGGGTTTTTATTTTTCCTTTTTCTTATGGCAATTCTTAAGCTTTCCAGCAGAATCTAACAGACCTTTGGAAAGGTACATTGGAGTTTGTCAAGATGATGGATCTTTAGATTCCAGAGTCTGAGATCTGGATTTAGGATCCATCTCTGAAATTTGGAAAAGACAGATAGCTTTGTTTCTCCTTAATAAATTGCAGTGAGGGCATGCATGTTCTGAAGCAAGCTTATGTTCAATAGGCTGTGTCCCATTTGATCCTTTCATTGATTTCCACCCCATCCTGGACAGAAGGAGCTTTAATCTTTTTGTTTGTACATAGATCTTTTCAAAACTTTCATAGCTTCAAAATATTGCCGAATGTGCTTTGAATTCCAACAGAATTGCTTTAAAAGAATGTATCTGCCAAAATACTTTTCTCTTCTCTAGGTTGAAAAGGCGTTGAAGCCTGGTAGTTGCCCGGAATGGGACAATTCATTGTGCCAGCTCTCTGATTGTCCTCTGTGAGCAGAACTGAGTGCAACTGCACCGTATCAGCTGCAGAGCAATACTGCACTGTTTGTGTGTGCCTGAGGCCTGAGAGAGATGCTCTGAGCATCACACCAGCATTCCCCTGTGCCGGGCTGCTGGTGGTACTCAAGCTAGCTTTAAACCAAGTAGTACGGGCATTGGTATTGTTACGTTGTGCTGTGCTCTGAATTTTTTAGGGGTTTTAACCAACCAGGTTGAGCTGCATAAACGTACATTAGTGGGACGATATTAAGAGCATATATTCATGTCATGAGTACTCCTGGACATCTCATTCAAAATCAGAGTCCAGATGTGCTAGTTGTTGTACAAAGGTTTAGATCATTTGCTGCTCTTAATGTTACAAAGTCCGGAAATGTTGGGCAAATTATAGTGGATGATAAGCTTGGATCCTTGAACAGGAATTTGACTTTGCTTCCAATTTTCTGAAAAGTGTTCAGGTGTAATTAAACTGCTACAGACTGCTTACAGTGCTGCTTACAGATTCAGAGCAGAATTTAAAACATTCCTTTAAAAGCAGTGATGAAAGATGACTCTATGTAGATTTGTTTTTTTTTAATACTGCCCTTATTATAACTTTAGCATTTTCTGGTAGGATGTTCAGCAACATGAATATCATATGTCTAACACCTGTTCATACCTCCTTTCTTGAGGGAGGATGTGTGGGAAAATATGGACTATCTTGTTTTAAACATTTTGAAAATACTCCAAATGTCTTGTACTTACAAAGCAGCTATAAAGAAATGTTTCTTGCTTTGAGCAGAAGAGGAGAAAGCCTGTGATGCTGCTCAGGTAAAGATTACCACAATGAATCTGAAACTTCTTCCGTGCCTTTTTCCCTCTGCCTGCCAGCAGACTTAATAATAACTTGGGTTCAGCTTCCGTCTGTGTTCTTTAGGTACTCAAGCTTATTTGGACCTGATCAGCTACTGTGCGTATTTTCTTTTAGTTCATGAAAAAACAATTGCTCTTGACCCATTTCTGCCTTATGGCTTCATCATAGGAGGCAAAGGAAGAAAGGGCGTTGGAAAGTGCTTTTTAGTCTGTCAATGTGGAAGAGAAGTACTGTGCAGAAGAAACAATGATAAGTAACCTTGGAATTCAGAACTATGTAAAAATAAAAATAGCATTGTTCCGCCATAGAGATTTAAGAAAAAGAAAAAAAAGCATAAGGGCGTCTATGTGCTTAAAGAATAAGAGGTAAGGAACTCAGGCTATAGATAGCTTCCAGAGATATTATTTCTTGCAAAAGCCAGATGTGCTGGAAGCATTTCATCTTTGATGAAATAACAAGATGAAAACTTTCTCCTGAGGCCTGCATAAGGAGAACATCACACAATTGAGCAAAGAAGGATACTTGATTTCCTTGTAAACTCGTGAAGGTGAAGGCATGCTGTGTTAAAAAGTCACTGAATTGTAAGATACAGAAGTTCATCTAGTACTAAAAAAATCGTGTTGATGTTTCCTTGTGAGAGATCCCTGGAAAGAAATGAAGAAGAGATCAGAAATTCCAGGAGCTGCATTGGGTAACTTCCACCTTCTAAAGCATTGTTAATTCAAAGTAATTTTTAAAGGTTTACAGAAAGGAAGATGTCTAATCAAATGTTTTTGGTTTCCTGAAGAAGAATATGAGTAACACAGGGAGCTTTGAGTTGATATGTTTGCAAAAGTATTCCTGAAAACAAAAATGAATACCAGTTAAGTGATTCAGGTGATTTCTGCTTCTTCAAGAGAGGCTAGGAGAAATAAACCTTTCAGTTCTGTCCTCACTCAGTGAAACAAAATGCAAGATTTCTCTTTGCTCGGACCTGTTTCTAGTTCTGCATTCAACCATTTGCAAATTGGAATTGCGCTAGAAAACTGAGACTGGCTAATTTTGAGGGTATGGAAAAGCAGGGGAAGGTGACATTCTCAAACCTGCCAAAGAACACTAAATTGATTTTGCTTTTTCCATTTTCTATATGGGTAGCCATCTGTCCTTGACCATGTCTTGATTCTTGTAAATATTGTGTTTCTTTTCTTCCCCTAGAAGGCAATGGCAACAGCAGCGCTGTTGCTTTTGGTTTCATCAAAAAGATTGTATCTTGGCAATAGGAAAATGAGCTGTAAGTAAATACTCGCACCTTTTTAGAATGCATCTGAGTGGTATTTTTGCAGAACCAGTTAGCTTGAAAATTGGGGCATTTAGGGCTTATGTTCTGGCATAGGAGTCTAATTATCTGTGGCCTATTTTTGATACTTCCTTCTTTTCTGTACCTTATTTTTTGGAATGACTGGTCATTCACAGTAATGTATTTTAAATTAACAGGAAAGTGAAACAGAGTGGTCAACTATGGAACCTAAATATTCTTTAACAAACGCCAATATTGACCAAGGCAGTATGTCTCTTATGTCTTGTGCTTCTCTTTTATTTCATGTTCAATTTCTTTCGTGTTTCTGTTTTCTTCTTTAAAAAAATTGTATACTGCTTTCACTGCTTTTTGTAATTCTTTAATCATGTTGCACTGAATGGTTTCAGTTCCAAATTAGTGCTTGTGTAAAAGAAAATATGTTAAAATATGCCTGGAAAGCGTTATGGAACAGTGAATTTTTACTGGACAGACATCATAGCAGAGCAAATATCCAGAGTGCACCCAATGCATTTGGGAAACCATTGCTAAGTTTTATTGCCTATAAATGGAGGTCTTTTCTGCTGTGTGAAAAACAAGTGTCTCTGCACAGGCTTGGTTATATGTATTTGACTGTAATGTGACTACAGTTGGATAAGATGTAACTTTAAATTGTATCCTGGAGACTCTCAAACACAATGGCTACTAAATTTAAACCAACAGGACTAAGGAAGGAAAGTTGATCCCTCCTCTCTTCTCACATCAGTGCCCTCTATATTTATCTTTAGAGGAGAAGGCATTCTGTTTTGTTGGAGATTTTTGTTGTTGTTGGCATGTTTTTAAGGGTTTTTTTGTGAGCAAATACTGTAAATTATTACACTGCAGTTTTGTTGTACAAGCCATATGCTACGTGCTAATTTATGCAGAATGAGAGACTAAGTGATTATAAAGCTTGAACCAGTTTACTTGTCATACAGAGTCAAAACATCATGAACTGTTAATAGGTGACATTTGTCAATTTAAGTTCCTATTCATATTGGCTTTTCTTTCAAGGGAGGAAGTGGCAGAGAGTGGTTCATGAACAGACCCACAGCCCATGAGGTTAATTCCCAAAAAGCGGCATGAAAGGAGCATGCCTCAGTTGCTTGGAAGAAAAGAGAATTTAAAAATCTGCACTTCCATTTATTTTTGTATTTGGGGTTTCCTTTTGTTTACTGCTAGCATAATTAAACTACCTGTGTTTTACAGCTTAAATAAATGAGATGCTAATTTAAACAGACTTTTTTTAGCCATATAAATAAGGGACAGCCCTGATCTTAAGTTACCAGTTTCCATGTGTCATCTTTGCTTTGTCTGTCTAGGCTTTTTGTAGGGGGGATTGGTGCCAGTACTTTGCTGCCACTGTTAAAGTAAAAACTATAATTACATTGTCAAAATAATATTTATAGTATTTTCGGGGAATAATTGTGGGAGTGTGACGAATATATTACATTCATCAAACTTTTATGTAAACATAAGCATGAGTTTTTTATTTGAGTTATTGATGTTGTTTTTGGCCTTTGTGTTTTTCCAATCTGTAAAAATAATATTGGGATTTTCATGGTCTTTGTAGCATTTGCAAAGTGTATGCCCTAACAATCAGTTGATACACTATCTGGTAGAAGTAAACTGCTATTTGCACTTGTATTGGGATTTTGGTTTCATGTTTCCATAGCTTAAGAAAATCCTGTGTTTTTTTTAGTTTTGCTATCCCCTAATTATTATAGCTCAGAGCATTTTACTACTTTACCAAATAGGAAAGTTTTAAGTAATTGGTTTGTTCTCGTGGTACCATTTAGGGTTGTTAGGGATTTGGATTTTTTGTTCCTTTGCATTTAGCTCATCAATTTTTTTATTTTTTTTTTTTAATTCAACATGAGTCTGAGTGCTTTTGAAAGGTGACTGTAAGAATCTCCCAGAAACAATTGTGCCAGGAAGTACAAGGTTTTAACAATAGGTATTTACCCCTTCGCTGGTTGATGGTGCAGGCAATTTTATTGCTAGGCAATGGTAAGTTACCAGATGTAAAAATACTTCAGTCCTGCCCTATACTCCAGTTTTAACCTTATGACTGCTCTGCTTGTGCTGTGTTTTGGTGAATATTGCCATAGATTTTTAATGAACTGTCTATCTTCAGAACATCTACAGCAAGGATTGCAGCCATGCAAGCTTCACCCCTCCTAAGCGTGTCAACCTGATGCCACCATCTGTGGGCAAGAAGGTTCTCTTAGTCCTCATAGTTTGCTCCAAAATCCATTAACGGCTGTGGAAAGACTCTTAATTCGAGTGGGCCTTGGTTCAGGTCAGTTTTCCAGGTCTTTGTTCTTTGGCCTCTTTTCAGAAACTGCAAAACAGGGAGCCAGCTTTTACACCTCTTTCAGCTGTCTGCAGAAGGAAAAGAGCCAAACCTGGACTAAGACATGTCAAACTGATGAATTGTCCTGAGTTAGGAAACACTGGTTTGCTCTTGTGTGTGTGGTGTTGCAGTGGTTAACTCTTGCTCCATGCACTGAGAGTCCCACATTTAGAATCTTGTGCAGTGCATACAGGCACTACTAACTGTACCCTGCATGGCTAGTACAGTAAGCTGTGTTTATGTGATGCAGCAGTAACTGTAATTTTGAGTAAATGCTAGTGTTACAATTGTTTTCAGCCTGACACATCTGTGTTCGTGTACATAGGTTGGCTGTGACTTCTGGTATTAATATGGAAACTTTACACATGCCTTAATTTCATTTTCTCATAACATCTGGAGTGGAGTGAGGTTTGAGGAGAACAAGTTCAGATACATTGAAGAAAGGCAGCTTCAGGAACAAGGGCACTATTTAAATGCAACGTTTTCGTCTCTCAAGGGGGAGAGGTGAATGAGGAGGGGAAAGAGGGGCTTCCAACTTGAGAATAAAAGCTCAAGGAGGGCCTGAATCATAATTACTAGACCATTGATACCACAGGCAGCTGCAGTTGTAGGATCTTGTGTCTGAACATAGTAAGCTCCAGCTTCCTCTGTTTATACCTTGTTGGTCCTATGGAAGATTGTTATACTCTTCTGTTATCTGAAAACCTTTTCCTAACTGTGGTCTAAATGTCCTACCAAGTTTGAATCCAGTTGTTCTTTATAGTGAGGTTTTTTCCTGCCTCGGGCTTGATTCTCTACTTGAGTCCTGTTGCATCTGCAGTGACTGATTTAAGCTGTGCTGAGCTGAATTACTTTATTTAGTGCGGACTGTGAGTATAAAAGTATATTACTGCAGCAGCTTGTTAAGGTACAGTTTGAACTACAGACCAGATTTTGCCTAGTGAGGTTCACCTGATGCTGTTTAGGATTGTCTGATGCTGTTGACACTCATAGAATCATAGAATGGTTAGAGTTGGAAGGGACCTTAAAGATCATCTAGTTCCAAGCCCCCTGCCATGGGCAGGGACACCTTCCACTAGAGCAGGTTGCTCAAAGCCCCATCCAGCCTGGCCTTGAACACTTCCAGGGATGGGGCATCCACAGCTTCCCTGGGCAACCTGTTCCAGTGCCTCAACACCCTCACAGTAAAGAATTGCTTTCTGGTATCTAATCTAAATCTCTTCTCTTCCAATTTAAAACCATTGCCCCTTGTTCTGTCACTGCTTTTCCTGGCAAAGAGTCCCTCCCCAGCTCTCCTGTAGGCTTCCTTCAGATATTGGTAGGCTGTTATAAGGTCCCCCCGGAGCCTTCTCTTCTCCAGGCTGAACAACCCCAGCTCTCTCAGCCTGTCCTCATAGCAGAGGTGCTCCATTCCTCTGATCGTCTTCGTGGCCCTCCGCTGGACCCGTTCCAACAGGTCCATGTCCTTCCTGTGTTGAGGACTCCAAAGCTGGACACAGTGCTCCAGGTGGGGTCTCACGAGTGCAGAGTAGAGGGGTAGAATCACCTCCCATGACTTGCTGGCCACACTTCTCTTGATGCAGCCCAGGATGGGCTTGGCTTTCTGGGCTGCCAGCGTGCACTGCCAGCTCATGTTGAGCTTCTCATCCATAAGCACTCCCAAGTCCTTTTCCTCAGGGCTGCTTTCCAGCCATTCTCCACCCAACCTTGTGCCTGGGGTTGCCGCATCCCAGGTGCAGGACCCTGCATTTGGCTTGGTTGAACGTCATGCAATTTGCATGAGCCCACCTCTCCAGCCTGTCCAGGTCCCTCTGGATGGCATCCCTGCCCTCCAGCGTGTCAACTGTGCCACGGAGCTTGGTGTCATCAGCAAACTTGCTGAGGGTGCACTCTATCCCACTGTCCATGTCACCGACAAAGATGTTAAATAGTACTGGTCCCAGTACCAACCCCTGAGGAACACCACTCGTCACTGGCCGCCATTGATGGCATTGAAAACAGACTTAGGAATAGTGATGAAAAAGCTGGTGGTTCCCAAATTTGATGTACATAGCAGTAATGGTCAAAACTGTCCTTTCCATGGTACTGATGGAAAAATTTTTTGGTTGCTGTACTGGGAGATAGAGGCAGTGACTGTCTCAATGTAAATCATTCTGCTTTTTCTAGGGGAGACACTAAGGTGAGCTACTATCCTTAAATTGTAACAATTAGTAGATCAATGGGCTGCTTTGTAGGTTTCCCTTTTCTCCTTGCTGATGCTGCTTTTAGGCAGTGGCTATAGCTGTTTTGTTTTTGTCTTGCTCTTGCAGTTTGAAGGCTTTCTAGTACAGCCTGCCAAGATGTTGCTGATTTATGACACATGCATAGTGGTTTTATAACATGGACTGATATCCACTTGGAACACAAAGGAAATGGGAATTTGCTGATGTCTATTTAATTAGAATGGTTTCTGGTTACTTTGGTTGAGGCTTGAAATGAACACTAATGCCTGTATTTCTGTGGACCTTTAAATACAGTGTTCTGTAAGCGCTTTCCTTCCTTCCTTCCTTCCTTCCTCTTTACTGTCTCCTACCCTACCAACAAATAATGTTAACAAGATTCATAAAGAGGTGGGTTTTTAATGTACATCAATATATCTGAATCAAATCTTGCAGAAATATCTGTAGATTTAAGATATTCACCATTGGTTAACTGTAAAGGTGTGGGGAAAAAACCGAAACTGTTCTATTGTGAACAGAAATTTGTTCCCTGACTTTTTCTTTTGATAGAAAGGCTATGGTGTATGTTGCTTTGCTCTGACATTGTGTGCTGAGTCGGCAGCTGCACAGGCAGCTCTGGTGTGAGCAGGGCCATCATATTTCTGATCATCTTACCTTGCAGCAGCTGCTCAGTGGCTGTTTCTAGCTTCCCTCTACATCAAAGGCAGGAAGAGGAACCAGTCTTTATCTCATAATCTGCTGCTAGGCTTTGGCCAGAAAAGGGCAGGCATCAATGGGGTTTGCCAATTATATACTGTCCCTAATTGATCCTGTGATCGGCAACGATGGGCATAGTGCAGATCACACGCTTCTTCCCTGTCTTATGGCTGTGATGGAGGAGAAGAGATAAAGATTATATTTATTATAAAGATTATATTATGTTCTTACGGGATATGACCAGATCTGGATTGTTTTTGTTTTTCTCAGTAGGGATGTCAGGATCAAGGTGGGAAGAACGGGGCAAACAAACCTTTTGATGCAAAGAGCTTCCTAAAGACATCCTAAATATAATGCAGGGAGAAGAATTTCACTGAACTTTTTGGAGTTGGAAGGGATCATAGAGATCTAGTCCAACTCCCCTGCCGAAGCAGGATTGCCCAGAGCTAGAGCATGTTACTCAGGACGGCATCCAGGTGGGTCTTGAAAATCTCCAAAGAAGGGGACTCCATGACCTCCCTGGGCAGCCTCTTCCAGGGCTCTGCCACCCTCACTGTGAAGAAGTTTTTTCTCATGTTTGAGTGGAACCTCCTATGTTCCAACTTATGCCCGTTACCCCTCGTCCTCTCACTGGCAACCACTGAAAAGAGTCTGGCTCCCTCCTCCTTCAAACCACTCTTTAGATACTTATAGGCATTGATAAGGTCTCCTCTCACCCTTCTCTTCTCCAGACTAAAGAGTCCCAGTTCTCTCAGTCTTTCTTCATAAGGGAGATGCTCCAATCCTTGAATCATCTTCGTTGCTCTTTCCAGTAGTTCCCTGTCCCTCTTGAACTGGGGAGCCCAGAACTGGATGCAGTACTCCAGTTGTTGCCTCACCAGTGCAGAGTAGAGGGGGAAAATGACTTCCTTCAACCTACTAGCCACGCTCTTCCCTACGCAGCCCAGGATCCCGTTGGCCTTCCTGGTCACAAGAGCACACTGCTTGCTCGTTGTCATTTTGCTGTCTACCAGGATGCCCAGATCTTTCTCTTCAGTACTTGTCTCCAGCAGATCCATGCCTAACCTGTATTGGTGCCTGACATTCTTCTTCCCCAGGTGCAGGACCCTACACTTTTCCCTGTTGAACCTCATGAGGTTCTTCCTTGCCCAGCTCTCCAGCCTGTCCAGGTCTGGCTGGATGGCAGCACAGCCCTCCGGGGTGTCAGCCACCCCTCCCAGTTTGGTATTGTCAGCAAACTTGCTGAGGATACACTCTGTCCCCTCGTCCAGGTCACTGATGACTATGTTGAACAGGACTGGACCAAGTATTGACCCCTGGGGGACACCACTGGTCACAGGCCTCCAGCTTGAACCTGCTCCATTAATCATTACCCTTTGGGTTCTGTCACACAGCCAGTTCTCAGTGCACCTCACTGTCCCCTCATCCAGCCCACACTTCCTTAATTTCCTAATGAGGATGTTATGGGAGACAGTGTCAAAAGCCTTGCTGAAGTCTAAGTAGATGACATCTGCTGCCCTACCCTCATCTAACCAACCAGTTATATCATCATAGAAAGCTATCAGATTGGTCAAACATGATTTACCCTTGGTAAACCCACGTTGCCCACTTCCAATAACACCCCGCTCTTCAACTTGTTTGGAGATGACATCTAGAATGAGTCTCTCCATTACCTTTCCAGGGATGGAGGTGAGACTAACTGGTCTGTAGTTCCCAGGGTCCTCCTTCTTGCCTTTTTTGAAGACTGGAGCGATGTTGGCCTTCCTCCAGTCCTCAGGCACCTCTCCTGTTCTCCATGATCTTTCAAAGATGATAGAGAGTGGCCCGGCAATAACATCTGCCAGCTCTCTCAGCAGTCGTGGGTGTATCCCATCAGGGCCCATGGACTTATGAATGTCCAGTTTGGCCAAGTGGTCCCGAACCTGGTCCTCCTCTACTGGAGGAAAAACTTCCTCTCTCAATACCGTCGCCCTTGCCTCCAAGGCCATAGATTCATGAGGGGCAGCCTTAGCAGTGAAGGCTGAAGAAAAGAAGGCATTCAGCAACTCTGCCTTCTCCGTGTCTTCCACCACTAGGGTGCCCATCTCATTCATCAGTGGGCCCACATTTTCCCTAATCTTCCTTTTACTGTTTACATACTGAAAAAACTTTTTTTGTTATCCTTAACTGTGGTGGCCAAGATGAGCTCAGCTTGAGCCTTGGCCCTGCTGATTTTCCCCCTACATATCTTCACCGCTTCTTGGTATTTCTCCTTGCCTGCCAGGCCCCTTTTCCAAAGATCGTAAACCTTCTTTTTCTTCTTGAGCTCCAGCCAAAGCTCTCTGTTTAGCCAGGCTGGTCTTCTTCCCTTCCTGCTTGTTTTTTGGGACTTGGGTATGGCTCTTTCCTGTGCTTTGAAGAGTGCCTCCTTGACGTACGGCCAGCCTTCCTGGGCACCTTTGTCCTTCAGGACTGTCTCCCAAGGGACACTCCCAACCATACTCCTGAAGAGGCCAAAGTCTGCCCTTTGTAAGTCCAAGGTGGCAGTTTTGCTGGCCCCCCGCCTTGCTTCAGCAAGAATTGAGAATTTTATCATCTCATGATCGCTCTGTCCAAGACGACCTCCAACGTCTACATCCCCCACAAGACCTTCTGAGTTAACTATCAGCAGGTCCAGTAGGGCACCTTCTCTAGTCGGTCCCCTCTCCAGCTGCGTTAGGAAGTTGTCTTCCATGCGTTCCAAGAATCTCCAGGACTGTTGCCTCTCTGCTGTATTATATTTCCAGCAGATATCTGGGAAGTTGAAGTCCCCCATGAGTACAAGGGAGAGTGATCGTGAGGCCTCTGCCACCTGCTTATAGAATATTTCATCAGCCTTTATATCCTGGTTTGGGGGTCTATAGCAAACTCCCACCACGACATCTGCCTTATTGGTCTTCCCCTTGATCCTTATCCATAGACCCTCAACAGTGTCATCATGCATATTGCTAAGTTCTAGGCAGACAATATTGTTCTTAACATAAAGGGCCACCCCACCACCTCTCTTACCTTGCCTGTCCTTTCTGAAAAGTTGGTAGCCATCAATCACAGCACTCCATTTGTGTGAGTCCTCCCACCACGTTTCTGTGATGGCAACTAGATCATAGTTTGCTTGCTGCACGATGGCCTCCAGCTCCTCCTGTTTGTTGCCCATGCTGCGTGCATTCATGTAGATGCACTTCCGCTGGGCTAATTGTCCCACTATATTTCTGGGAGGGCAAGCATTAATTCCCACCTGTCCATGTGCAGTTACCATCTTATCATTATCATTACTCCTCGTGTCTTTACTGCTACATGTGTCTTTCTCTCCCACATCAACTGCTGCAACAGGCTGCAAGGCCTTACTGGCACCTTTACCAACTAGCACTGTCACACTACTCCTGGGCACTTTAGTAACCCTGATTCCAACCCTGTCCCCCTTCAAATCTAGTTTAAAGCTCTCTCAATGAGCCCTGCTAATTCTTGTCCCGATATCCTCTTTCCCCATTGGGTTGGGTTTCCCCCACCTGCAAGAAGCTTAGCTGTTTTCACTTGTGCTAAGAGGAAATGCATTTACTAAAGAGTCTCCTATGGAGGCCTGAGAATGCTATAGTTTTTCCTCCAGGGAAAGTGAAGATGAAGGGGTGGAAAGGAATTGGAGGAAGATCCAGGCAAGAAAATAATGTGAGGGGTCTGCTCATCTTTGGGTAAACTGCCACCTGTTTGGATCAAAATCCAAGTAGTTACAATTATGTAAAAGTTCACCATGTCATTCTTCCAGCCTTTTGATTATGATTGCTATGGCATAACTTCCAGGCTCTCCAGGTACGTGAGCATTGTTCTGATGGAAAAGGAGAGGGCTATCTGTAACCGTGGCTTTCCAGACACAGGCTTCAAGACCTTTTTTCCATTCTGCAGTATTCTTTTTTGATAGCAGATTTGGGCTGGGATAGAAATGCCTCCTGCCTATCCTTCTTTTTTAGTGTACATAGTGTACATTACCAGTGTAGAAAGGAAAAGTTAGAAGATTTGTACTATGAGACATCAAGGTCTTTTCCTTTCTTCCATCCTCTGGACATGTGATACAGAAGAGACTGTAACAAAGCAAGGAGAAGAGGTAAGCTGCCTTTATAGATATAAAAAATAAAAGGTAGTGCCCCAAAATGTGGCCCAAAAACTGTTGCTGTATATTAAAGTGGATATGCAAGTAAAAATACTAAATTCAAGTTTACTTAGGGATCTTAGTATATTGCAAAAGCACCATGATCCATTATTAGCCAGATACAGGCTATAAATGGTCCAAGGGGGTAAAAAGAAAAGGCTGATAATCCTTTCCACAAGCTTACAGAAAAAGATCATTTAGCTTTTCTAGGGAAAATATAAGCACTTCAGTGGAAAATTTGGTTTAAATGAAACAACATCCACAGTATGCCATCAAAAATAATTGGAGAAATTTGCTCATAATCTTGGTTAGTATTTAACATGTTAATAATTTTCTTCCCCCCTCCCCCTTTTTTTTTTTTTTTTTTAGACCCGCACAAGGTATCATGTAGTAGTGTGTCATATGGTTAGATACCATGAATAACACATAGTGGGTGGCCAGTCCTTTTTGTTATTTTTCTTGGTTTCCTGGCATGGTTTAAGTCCAGGTTGAAACTCCCCAGTACTTTAAACTTGCTGATTTTGCTAGACCAGGGTCTTTAAAGAGACATCATCTACTAGATTTAAGCTCAACTTTTAGGTTGATTCAAGAAAAAGATTTTACATCTGAACACATGCAGGAAGCTTATAAATGCAGTTCCCAAGTCTGCAAGCACTTACATATGTTTTACTTTTTTACTTCACATAGGAGAGTAATCTCAGGCATGTGTTTTTGCTACTTGTGGGGATATAACAGGAGTCCCATTTATTATGCTTTTGGGCTTTAATAGATAATTTATTTTAAAAAAAAGTGAACACACTTATTATGTATACTTTGTAAAAATAAAACGATACCACGAAAATACCATAAGATAAAGAGAAAAGTCCTGTTACTGTATGTAATGAGCATTGTTAATGCTGTATCAATTGGAATCAGTATGAAACTGTTCTCATGTCAGGCAGTGGGCTGTCAAACTGACTCTTTTCCTAGTGAATGTAGACATTTTTTTTTTTTTAATCTATCATTATGAGTTCTCATTACAGCTTAATTCGCATCACATGCTAATTTGATGAGTGGTGTGATGGTTTCTTCCAGCTCCCTTCTAATTCACTTGTAACTCCGCATTTTTAATAGTGTGGTGTGGTAGGGATTTTTCTTGTCTTTGAGTCAAGTTCTTCTTACTAAGAACAAAGTGTTGATATTTTGTCTAGATGTTTATCTTCCAAGAACAGAATGTTTGTCCAGTCACTGCACATAATGTTCTGTTAATATTAGAATTGGCATTTCTGAAGGGAGAGAAAAAAAATTTAGAGCGTTGCTTTCTTATGGAAGTGGAGGAGATGAGGAGTGGGAACAGAAACTTATTAAACACAACATTCTTGGTATTCCACAGATGGTAAAAATGAGTTACTAGTCTGCACTGCAGCAAGTGCAGTATGATCAAGGTGGAAATATAATCAGTAGCTAGACGTTCATTTTATTTACAGAAATAAAATACTAAGCACTATTTAAATAACTTTAAATGACAGAGCCCATATATGCATTGTACATTCAATTTGAGTAGTCTAGACAGAGTGTTTTCCAAGGAAAATACATTTTCATCAGTATTTGTGGTATGATTCATGGTGGTGAAGAGGCAAATAACTCTTTTTATGACTGGAAGTTGCTCTAACTTGCAGCCACAAGGCAACAAGTCAATGACCGGATGATAGTGGTGGAAACTAATGTTTTATAGTAATAGAGGTCTACACCTTATGCTGAGTTGAGGGTTTTATTTTTCCGGGGATGGCAATATATCACAAAACATTCTGCCATTGTTTACAAACAAAAAAAGGTGGTCTCTGTAATAGTTTGCAGTCCACAGTTCAGATCTGCAAAGCTCACAGGCAACTTAAAAAGTGTACAGGCTGTCAGGAGGCTGTGATTTGGTCTAAGTACTCGTGAACCTTTGTGCTTGCCCTCAGTGTAGATGGGCCACACCAGTTATATCTTACATGTATAGTTAATGGTTAGCAAAGCATTTAAGAGAGATACGCAAGTCTGCTAGCCTTATGGTTGCAGTCTGGCAAGTGGTGGTAGAATCATAGAACCATCTAGGTTGAAAGGGACCTTTAAGATCATCAAGTCCAGCCATTAACCTAACACTGCCAAAATCGTCATTGGCCTCAGCCCACTGCTCCAGCCCGTCCAGATCCCTCTGCAATGCCTTCCTACCCTCAAGCAGGTCAGCAATCCTGCACAACTTGGCATCTCCTGCAAACTTACTGAGTGTACACTTGATCACCTTGTTGAGGTTATTCTTAAAGATATTAAGTAGAACTGGCTTCAATACTTATAACAGTACTTATAACTATCTCTGTCTTTCTTCTTATGACTGTTGTAAGCCTCTGCAGCTGAGGCCAAGATTTTTCTGAAGCGATTCGTGAGCAAGTTCACAGGCTCCTTTCTTGACCAGAGAAATTGTAGTAGGAATTTAAAAGATAAGTCTGATTATCCACCAGGAGAAAACTCATCATCTGTAAGGAAGATGTAAAAGCGTATATGGACATAAACATTTAAATAATATTTTGCTTTAATGTATATGTTGCATAATAACATAATTGTGTATAGCAATCAGGAAAAATACCGGTGAGGAGAAATTGCAGTTAGTCTTTTGTTGATAAAGGCTTACCAGCAATAAACTCTTCTAACTTTTTGGAGCTTTTTTGGAACTATTTATAACGTATTGGAACTTTAATAAATTTTTTGGAAGTATTATCACCTAACCATGTAGAGCAGAAGGAAACAGTCTTTTGTGGTTTTAAATCATAAAGCTTTAAATCTTTGTTCTAATAGCATCAGGGATTTAATTCTTCATCTAATATACAGTCTGATTCTGCAAATGACACTGTGAAATTATTGCTTTGTGAGGAGCAAGACGCAGGGTGAGGCCTATGAAAGATTCCTGTGTGTCCTTCCGACCATCTGGGTAGTACTGCAATATAATTGTTAAATGAAAAGTGTGCAGTGCAGCTCGGTTCAGTTAGCGTGTGATCATAAGAGATTGAAAGGAACACAGGGAGCTGCTGTCATCTTGAGGGTATTGGGAGTGCTGGGGTGCATTTAAGCCATCCTTATGCAGGGCTATAAAGTAGTATCAGCTGCCTCACCTTTTGCATGGGTGGTACTTTTAGCGACTCTAAAAAATCAGTTTACATGTAGACAGACACTTAGGTACCAGAATTCACTAGAAGAAGAGTCAATGTTTCCACTCGTACATGTTTCCCTGTTGTAGAAAGAGGTTATTTTTGTAGAACTTAGAAAATTCTCCATAACCCATTGCAGGCTGGTTGTGAAAGTAACATGTAATCTGAGTATTTGCATTTGATAAAGAATATCCTGCTTTTATAGGAAATATTGAAATATCAATTGGGGAGGAAATTTCATCAACTCTAAGGTTGATCTGTGTATCAGAAGTTACATCTTAGTACATGTAATTTCACAGTGGTTGACCATCAGGTTAAAAATAGTCTTGTTGACCACACACAGTGTAATGTTTTTTAAATTAAAATTTAGCTGTGCTGACAGCTACAGAATTATTTGTTGAAGTTAGTGCTTATATACACCAGAGGCTAGGGGGTGGACTTAAGATGTTAACAAAATTAGTCCGATGGAAAAGACATACTTTTTTATAATTGTATTTCCCAAATACTAGCTAATGCAGCTGGAAAGAGTGATTGACAATTATTTTTAGCTTCATAAAAATCTTTAAGTTTTCAGGGAAAAAGTTAAAATAGTCTTGTTGTCTTTTTTCTTTTCTCTTCTTTTTTTTTTCCTTATCAGAAAGGACATAGCATATTGAATGGATGGCCAAAATGGTTTCAGCTGGTATACTGTGGAGTGATATCTGTCTTAATTGGCTTCAAGATTTTTCTTTGCTGTAAGGACAATGAAATTGTCAGAGAGGAGAAAATTGGCATCTGTATTCTACAGACTTCTAAGTAAAGTTGAATCATAGGTTGCAGCAATCAAGTCCAATAGAGGTAAAACAAAAAAGAAAAACATGGAAATTAAATGCTAAGAAGACACTTCCGTAGTTGGGAATGAAATGCTTCACTTTCATTGTAGCATTTGCATTTTTAAACACATGCATACCTTGCTGTGAATTAACAGCTCTGGTCGGATTTTTTGAGATTTCTTTTTTAAGGTACAAATAACAAAGTACAGATTTCCAATGCTCACACCAAAAGTTCACTGTCATTTGGTAGCTGGGTGCTAGGCTAGTACACTTTTTCTGGAACCATCTTTGGAGAGAAATACTACATATGAGACATTTGCATACTCCCAGGTGCACTGGGTGTACTCTGATACTGTTGTGATGTGATTCAGGGAACATGCTGTGATGAGCTGCTCTAGTTGTGCTATAATGACTTTTGATGCTGTCTGCCCCTCTTCATCATTTGTTTTCCATCTGTGACTGCTGGACATGGCACATGGAATCATAGCGTGGTTTGGGTTGGAAGGGACCTTTAAAGATCATGTAGTCCAGCCTGCCTGCCATGGGCAGGGACACCTTCCACTAGACCAGGTTGCTCAAATCCCTGTCTAGTCTGACCTTGAACACCTCCAGAGATGAGGCATCCACAGCTTCTCTGGGTAATATGTTCCAGTGTCTCACCACCCTCATCGTAAAAAATTTCTTCCTTATATCCAATCTAAACCTACCCTCTTTCAGTTTAAGACTGTTGCCTCTTGTCCTGTCACTCCAGGCCCTGGTAAAAAGTCTCCCTCCGTAATTTTTAATAAGCCCCCTTTAGATATTGAAAGGCTGCAATGTGGTCCCTCTGGCACCTTCTCTTCTCCAGGCTGAACAACCTTAGCTCTCTAAGCCTTTCTTTATTGGAGAGGTGCTCCAGCCCTTTCACCATTTTTGTTGCCCTCCTCTGGACCCGCTCTAACAGGTCCACGTGTTTTTGTACTGGATGAGAGCTGGATGCAGTACTCCACATGGGGTCTCATTGTGTAAGTTTGTCCAGCTGGTTGGTGAAGACCGTCTTGTCCCAGGTGAATAGCATCAGCTCTCAGCAGACCTGGCTTCTCCAAGGTAGGTCCATGATCATAGAAGCCAAAACATAAGTATTTACACTCCAGTACACTAACCGTATTTGGCATATGTCATTACCTGGCTCACTGATCACACTAAGTGTGCTGAAATGAGAGAGATTGTGAGCTAGGTCCTGTTGTGTGTAATCCATACTCCTGGCACAGCTTAATTACCTTAGCTGTTTGTGGAATCACATCTTTCTTCTGAATTGCTGAGATTCATCATATGAGATTATTTGCAGGGGGAAATGTTGTATAATGAAGACATTGTCTTTTTTGACTTAGTTGTGAATAAGTAGAGTTGTTTTGTCTCACAGATTATCTGCTTGTCTATGGGTTGATTTGTGTCCTCTAATTAAAAGAAAAATGCTAACCATTACTGGTTAAAAACAAGCACTTTTTTTTTGTTTTTTTTTTTTTAACCCCATGGTACATGCACAGAATTGTGACCTTTTCCTGGATCCTTCTTGCTTTTCCAGGGCATCACGATTGAATAAGGACCCTGTTGGTTGCTTTCACAAATACTAAGACTCTAGTGTGTGATTAATGGAGAATTTGTAGATATTTATTACCGTATACTGCAAATGTGTTCATAGCATTTCATCATTGTTACAGTAAGAATGACAACTTTTAAAAGATTTTAACTTTTTTCTTCCTCATCCGTAGAATTTTTTGACAGTGTAGTCTCTTAGGACAAATGTGTATTTGATAGCTGAAAAAGGGTCAAGCAGATTTCAAATAAAGATTGGAATATAATCGGCCAACCTCATGTCTCTGAGAGATCTTTCTCATAGTAGAGTAGGTAAGGAGTTCACCAAGAGAAATAATACCCTATTCCTAGGATGTACTCTGTTGTTATTTTTTTTCTAGCAGGGAAGTATTTGCATAAAAAGTCTGCTAGAAGACTAGCATGCCCATGCTTGCTGTCCTTCAGGAAAATTCTGAGTCAGCAGGATGGGAACCAGATGGATCAGAGAAGCGGAAGCATAACGATGGGCAGAAAATAATAAAAAAGTGCAGATGTGCAGGGAGAGAGAGCAGAAATCTTAAGAACTAAAGCATAAAGGAGAAGATGATCCAAAATGCATAATGGAGAGGACATACATATTTTGGGCTTAAAAAATATATATGAGGGAAAAAAAGTTACTGTTTCCTAAGCCCAAGTGACCTCATTATGGACTTGCTTTCTTTTTGTTCCCAAGAGGACATATGTCCAGACCAGGAAATCTGGCTGCCAGCTGGCACAGCACCTTTCAAAGAGACCTAATTTTATATTTTCAGAACCTGGCAATATCGGTCCCCTCCATCTGCAATAGGCTGCTGCTTGTAATATCTGTTAAACTGCAGTTTAGCATTTAAGTTTCTTTGCCAACCTATTAATAAGGGCCATCCTATTGAGAGCTGTCCATAGGGCCAAAAAAGTGTTTTCATTTTGTGAGGTCTGTAGATTCATGCTTTTGTTTTTTGTGAATTTACATCTTTTGGCAGGCTCTAGGGTATTAACTTGAAAGAAATGAAGAATGAAGAAATACCATCTTCCTATATTTTAAGTCTGTATTGAGAGGAGGCTGGAATAAATCCTTTGTAGTAATAGTAGAAATCTGCTGTATTAAATTCAGTGTTAAAATTGGAGGCAAAGTTACTTGGAGAACTGGGTTTAATTTTTCTGGGATGGAAATCAGGAAGTATTGAGCACATAATCATATTGTATAATGATTTGTCCAGCTATATAGGATGTAATGTGTGTAGCAAGGGAACCGATTCAGTTTTCTTGCTCTGGTTCTACCTGCTGCAACAAAACTTTTAAGCCACCTCTGGCCAGCTTAGGGAGGGTGCCTGGGGACCTCTCCTACTAGCTGCTCTTGTAGTTTGGGTGATGACAGGCGCTCTATTTGTGTTAATTTAATACAAGGAAGAAAGCCAGCTCGGATCTGGAAGAGGCAAAATGGCCACTAACATGTGGCAGCCACTGCTTCAGTTTGTGCTAACTGTAGCTCCAAGCTTTCTTTGATTTCAATCTGTCTTAAACCTTGAGAGAGTCAATTAGTGCATTTAATCACTAGTAACCAATGTTTGATACTCATACATAAGTCTAACTGAGGAAAAATTTGATTTGTTTGGGGTATGATTCTAGAATACTTTGTAAAATTATTTGCATTAGAACAGCAAATACAAATATTTGTATATAGTAGCAGTGAAATACTGCACCAAAAGCTTAATTGAGATGGATTCTGTAGTGTATAGCTGTAATGGTGAAGTTTGTCATTTTTATGAAATTTATTAGTGTTTGGATTCCTGTTAATATATTTTCTGGGTTTTTTTTCAGCTCTTCGTTGTAGTCTACAGTTTCTTGGAAATATTGCAGCAGGAAATGGAGATTCCCAGAATAGCATTTGGAAGTGTGCTTTCCCAGATCTCTTCTTGTAAGTATGGATGCGGGTTTTTTTCCTAATGTAATTTCTGTGGTTATATTCAAATCTTTTGTGTGATGATATTTGTGCCTCCACTAGCACCATGAAGCTTTGAAAAATAACTTTGGTGAGAACGGGCCGCTTGAGACCGTATCCTGTAGAAGTTTTCTTTTGTTAGTCAGCCACAGGGGTCGAGACCTTTCAAAACCTCCTTGTTCTAAACTAACAGTAAATTGATTTCATTTAACAGAAACTGGAAAAAAGCTCTTGTTTCAAATTACGAGCTTCAAACATAAGCTTTATTTCAGAGGTGTTTTCAAGTAGTGATACTCCTTTCCAAGCATGTAGCTTTTTCTTTATTCACTTTGCTGCTGTGCAGACCTGTCAGTATTTGTGAATTGGATGGAATCTACAAAAGTGACTTAATCTTTGTGTCTTCCAGCCTTCCCTCCTATCCTTACCAGAATGTTTTCCTGGAGGTTTGATGATATATGTGCAATGAAATAGTACATCAATGATTTCGTGCAGACACATGACAGTGCTGTTGATGTGTTTGGCCAAATTTTTCATAGTGAGCTAGTAGCAAAGGCTACTAATTCATTCAATTTGATAATCGTTCTGAGTATGTTTTTGGAGCCCACTTACCAGCACGGGAAGTAGAAAGACTTTATGATAATAGAAGCAAATGATTATTATGGTTTCACCCAATTTCTAGATCTAGATGTCCAGTTAGCTCCAATTTAGCATTAGTTTTGTAAATTGCCTGTTAAGTTTGACCTTCATCTAGGAGTTTAGTGTTTTTCTTTGCAGATGACTTCTGTCCCTCTTGGGCAGTGACAAACTCATGATTCTCTAAAAGACAGCAAAGAACAACATCTTAAAGAGCTGAATGCCACTCTTTCCAGGGTCAGTTTTAACTTACTTTCTTAACTCCTTATTTTCTCTTGAAGAACATGTCTAGCGTACAGTGATGAGAAAATTGTTGCCTATTGTTGTATGGTCCTACTCACCTGCCTTAATTCAGAGAAAGTGAGAGAACTACTGGATCCTGGGAACTTGGCTGTGGCTCTTCGTGTCCTGAAAGTCTACAAAGAGCAGTTGGAGTCTGACTGGTCGTATGTATCTTTAGATTTTTTCTGCCCTCTTAATTAGGTGCTTTTCTAGTATAAATCTCTTTAATAAAATGTCTCAATTTGTGATAGTGCTAAGTAGTAAATGTTCTATTTAGAAGTTAGTAATTTGGCATAGAGATAATTTTCATGATACTTTCACTGACAAATGTTTTGATTGCTGCTAAAGTGCGGCTACGTTTTTGTTGAGAATATTGATAGGAATTTTAAAATCATGGTCTTTTTTTAAATGAATCAGGGTCTGGAATGCAAACTTTATATATATGCAAAATTTATACTTGTGTGCTGGTTTGTGAAGATTTTTGAAATAAAGTTAACACAATATAGTCTTACAGAGTGTTTTTTGGGTCATGCTGGGAAGATTTGTATGACTAATGCTTCTGAGTACTACGTGAAAGTTAGGGCTTTTTCTTTTTTTTTTTTTTTTTTAACAGATCTCTTTTGTAGTGCAACATGCAAGCATTTTACTAACAAAACAGAGAATATGTTTTGTTTGTAAATCTTGCACATTTCATTTTCATACTTTAAGAGCACCTAATCAGTAGTTTTATTCCATTGAGCTTTTTATATTTTTTGCTAATGGCCATTCTTGTAGATATTTGTGCTGTTTATTTGTTTGAGGAATGCTCTGCCATGCATCAGCAAGGAATACACATGCAGTTAATTGTTACATGATCCATTCCAAGGGAAAAAAAATAGTTTTTATAGCGTTCTTTTCATGGTCATGTTTAAGTTAAAAATTTCATTAGGAAGAATTGTCAGGGTTTTACTAGTTATTTGGAAAGTCTCTAAATGCAGTTAATGAATGAAAAGCAAATATCATTTCATAGTTTGCTTTTGTACTGAAAAAATGGCTTTAAAATTTGCTTATGGCTGGGCTTTTTTTCATAACCAAGTCAATTTGCTTAGGACATAAATAGTTTTCAGAAAGCAAACTTAAAGTTATAGGGTTAGGCAACCTGACTTCAATTTCAAAAGTGACAAACTGAGTCCTTAGTTTTGGCATCTGTCAATATAAACACATGTGAAAGATTGCTTTTCAGATAATTGTCTTGATTATCCTTCATTTTCTTTATGTATTGAAGATATGCTGAAATGTATTTTGACTGAGATATGAAATCCAGGAAAAGCTGTAAGAGGTTGTCACGGTGTTACGTTTATATTTTGAAAGTAATTGCAGGATAAATGCTGCATCAAAATAAATGCTGAAGTATCCTTTTCCCTGTTCTTTCTGGTCTGAAGTTTATTCTGTTGATGTTACGATGAAAATGTCTTATCTCTACTATGGATGTTTGTGGGTGGGAAAGAGTCTGTCTTCAGAGTAGTCTTGAAATTAAAAAGGGGAAAACTTCTATACAAGATGTAAGAGCACGATGAAGGAAAAGAGAGATAGAAAAGAGTAGTCCTAGTCTTGCCATAAGGTAGTTGCAGAATATTTTCCCTCTAATGCCTTTTCAAAACTCTGAGTTCGTCATGGTGGGGAATGTACAAAAAGGCATTGGAATATCTTCCAGGCATTAGGAAAATAATACATATAGTTTTCTTTCATAGTAATCTAACATTGACTGATTAAGTCTCAAAGCTCATTATCAGTTTTCCCAACTGAATGAAAAAGTAATGAGTTTGTAGTGTAAGTTTCTTGGCATTTTATACAGTCCTCTGGAACCGAATTATAAATGGAAGTCTTTCAATAATGTTGGCACTGTTTTCAAGTCAATGCAGGTAAAGTGCATTCACAAGTGCAAAATTTAAACCAAAAAGTGTATTGCAACAGTGCAGTATCAAGCATTGAATAGGTATTCAAACAGCATTACCTTGAAAATGAAAAAAGTAATTCCTTGCTAGAGAGGGGCTGATTTTTTCTGTCTCTTTGTAACTCTAGAGCCTTTTTGTGATTTATCTTTTACCTATTTCTCCCCAATTTCTTGATCCTCACTTCATTTGTTCTTCTGATGGTCCATTTCTTGTATCTCCATCTCAAGAAACACATTTACTCTCTGGTTCTCCCTCATGTTCATCTGCTCTTATTGTGAGATAATATTTGTCACGGCTGAGGGTAATTTAAGTGGCAGAGTATGTTCTTTCTTCCTTTCTTGTGAACTTGTCGCAGCTCTCCATTTACTAGCGTGAAGGGTTACCCTGTTCTTGTGATCAGACAGAGAAGGTGGTGTCCAGCAATGGCTTCCTAATGCATGCATTGCTGTGAACAGAGAGGCTGAACAGTAAACAGGATTTCTTATTTTGGTAGAAGGTAAGTAAAAAAGAAGAAAGCTGAAGATTCTTGTTTTGAATATAAGAACACTTCTTTGACAAAGTTAAATGAAAAGCCAGGATTTGTCTTTGGGTCAGTGTTGGTCCTGACATATAGTAATAGTATCTCTTTAGGATAGCTTTTGAAATTGTGTAGGTTTGCATGTGCCTTATGCTGGTAACACCTATTCTTTCATTAGAGCCTTCTTTTTATAAAACGTGTTTGGATATTGAATTGTGATAAATGATTTAGTCTCAAACAAGATTCCAATTAAAGTTTACAATTTATTAAGCGAGTAAAGACAAGCAAACAGCGCTGGGTGCGCCAGGAGTCTCTGCTCAACCAAGAGGCACACCAAGGTTGGTGAGGTCTCCCTTTCTTATACAGTTCCTAGTTTCATTTCCCGAAGTCTCCTCCTTCTCTCCATTCTTCAATTCTACGTCGCTTATGACATTCTGCGCTTGCGCTGGCAGTTGCTAGGGGGTCTGCTGCCTCCTTATGGTGGTCTTCTGGGAAGAAGGCTGTAGTCTTCCTCACTGACATTTATCTTACCCCACAGATTAATCAAGCGTGTTATGCCTTGCATTGCATACGCTTCCACAGACTCGTTAACCGCAAAGCAAGCATTTCCTGCCTTGCATTGCATTAATTGCATAAGCCTCCACAGATTCGTTAACCACATCCCAGATTAACTATCAGTCCCTTGTCTTATAAGGATGTTTAATCTATTTCTAAACAGTTCTCCTTTCCTATCGTACTAAATGCCATTTTACACTTTGTACACCAACATATTTGGCAATGAGCTATTTGACATGAATCACATCGACATATTTCACAGAATGAATTGCAGTTTTCTGCAATTAGGGGTATGTAAGACAGACACAGTCATTGCTGCTTTGATGATATGTTTAGAGTAAGTTTGGACTCTGGTGTATTGCAGCTATTGCTTTGGTGTCCGTTTTTATCATTGCATATAATCTTGGTTCATTACTAAAGTACTACCCTCCCCCCCATCGACTAACTATGTTACTTTATGATATGGAAGAGTATGCATGAGATACAGTCAGGTAAAAGTGCATAAAAAGATTTCTGTCCCTTTTCTTACAGAGTTGAAACTAAGCTTTGGACACCTCTCTGGCTGGACTGTAGAAAAAATATTTTGTCAGCAATTCATTGAAAATTTGGAGCTATACTTCAGCTCTCACTGTAGTACATACCACTAGGATTGCTTAAATGAATTTACATAGCTGTGGTATTTGCAACAGAGCCAGTACTCTGTTGTAAAGATTTGGGTCCCTTGTGCTAACAAAGTTCATAGCAACCATGTTTAAGCGGCTGTTATGGCATTATATGGCTGAGACGAAACACAAACTATTCTTCCAGGAGGTTATGCTCACTGCTAGACTCACAAATGACTGAAATTAAGATGTTCTTCTTACTTTTAAAGTTAAAAATATTACTGTGTTCCTGCCTGTGTTCTAGTTTCTTAGCTGGAGCATCCGGTTTTGTATTACACCAAATAAAAAGTGAAGGCCACATGTATTTATTCCTCTCGGCTGGGCTTTCTTGCTGTCAAATGCTGCTTTTAGGTATTGAAAATCTTTCTTTGAATAACCAGGCAAGTTTTGGTTGGGCAAAACTTTTATTCATTATTTTATTCCCTTTTCTTTTATTGTGCACTGAAATTTATGACTTAATGTTCCCTGAAGTTAGTATTCAATGAATTCCACAAATAAACACTTACGACGCTCAAGTTATTTTGGCAGTTGCTGCCATGAACCGTTAGGACAGAGAGAGGATATCCAGGACAAATATTTGTATTTGAGGCCATTGGCTGAGCTCTAGTCTCTCCTATGGGGCCCTTAGTACTCCATTTGGCTAGCACATGTTGGGTTTTCTACTCCTTACCCATCACAGGAAGGCAAGCACATCTCTAAAATCTTTTTTTTTGTTGTTGTTGTTTTGTTTTGGTGAATTGGCAATTCCTCCTCTGTTCATGATCCCATAGTAATGTTTAGAGTCCAGTTTTCTGTCTCTAAGCTGGAAAAGTCCTTAGGGAAGGTTCAGGAGGAACCTCTTTCCAAGTGTGATGCCTTTGGCTTCTCCCTCCAGTCTCACAGTATTTCTGTAGAGAGATTTTTGTCAGAAGAAATCTGAGATTATTCTGAGCAGTTTCTCAGAGCTCCTTTTTTAGAAGCAGCTGCTGGTAGGAGGCCTTTTGCAATTCCTTTTCTGTCTGCCACAAATCCCTCTCCCGGTTAAAGAAGGTGGAGGGAAGCATCTTTAAAGGCAGGATGTAACTTTCTGGAACTTTCCTGTCACATTTGCATACTTCTTGAATCACAAGATGTTTGGTAGAAGACATGGATTTTCCATTTGGGAAGAGGGAATGTCTGAAGTGTTGCTAAACTTCCTGAGAAGGGTGGGTTGTGGGAGGCAAGGTCTCAGTTTAGTGACATCAGAATCTATTCAATGATGGAAAGCCAAGCCATCCAGTTTCTAAGCAGTTTTTGAAACAGAGGAGAGCTATTTTGCAGATCAACATAGTGAGATTTTGAGACTATAAGCATTGATGCATTTTTAGGATGTGTTTGTAGGTTGACAGCATAACAAAAATTGCCTCAGAACTTGGAAGAAAGGGAGGTAACAGTGCTGTGGCACACGTCTAAGTGTGTCTTCATGAGTGATACACTTTTTATTAAGCATTTTCTGTGACATGCTATGAGCTAAGAAATAGTTAATAAATTTTAGAAGGAAGTCAGTTCTATAAGGAATGTCCTGGTCGAATTTTGTATTCAGGTTTTGTATGATCATACCTGTTTATCCAGACCAGATGGTCTGAAAGCTCATTTCATAAAGCTTGTGATTGCTTGTAAGCATCAGAAGTGCTTCTGTCTCTGAAATCTGGGAAGTTGCATAGTGTAATTCACACATTAAGTAAATATTCTCTTGATTTAAGAACTGATACATCCTCCTCTTTCTGTTTTAGAAGCTTGATCCTCTAAACAGCTCCAGGATTTTTTTTAATGTTGCTACCTTTGCCATCTTTATGCTAGATGCTGAGTAGCATTTTAAAATAGTATTAATTAACATATATTAGTCAATGTATTTTTAATCTGTCTCTAAACTTCTAGTCAACACGGCTCCTGAACTTGTTTCAGGCTAGCAATCTTATAATCTTGAATACTAGGAGCTCTTCCGAGGTTGCTGCTGCTGGTCTAACTCCCAAGAGCAGTGATCTGAGGAGGCAGATCATGTAGCTCCAACTGAGGTTCTTCAAAACATTGCCCAACTGGCTGTATACCCCTTTGTTTTGTAGCTATTGGCTAAAATCCTGGAGCAAGAAGAAATTGGAAGTTTTCCGGAATGAAAGCCGTTGAAACTTACCTGTCTTGTCCTGAATGTTTGGATCTGTAGGTGGGCTTGCAAAGAGTGCCCAGAGCTTGCTGCTCTCAGAAAGTTTCAAGGAGTATGATGTTACAGAATAGACTTCAAAGCCTATGTCTATGCAAAGACACTGGCTCTGCAGAAACAAGTTAGTTTCCTTTCTTTGATTTGATTTATGGCATACGCTAATTAAATGATCCTATCTCCTTGATGGTTCTTTGCTGTGCAGTTGTCTTCTAAAAAACGTGTTGTTCTTTGCAACATACAGCTACTATCTAGATTATTAGCTTAAGAATTAATACCCCCTAACTCTGGTGAAAAACTTCCATGCTGCTACAGCCTGGTGCATGAGTGAACATTCCTGTCCTATCTTTAGTCCTGAGACATTGTCCTTCAATGTAGGCTCCCCTTTCAAGGATTGGTTATGATCTTTTGCTTCCAGCTTGCTTTGCTCATGATCACAGTTGTGGGATTAGCATTCCATTTAAAATACTTCCTTGCACATGGAAGGGTTTTCAACCTCTGAACTTCAGTTCTGTTGCTTTCACCCTCTTGTGATTTTTTTCCTTTTAGTATTACTTAGTTCCTTTCTATCTGTTCCCTAGCAGCAGAAGATCTGTCTCTTAAACTGTGACCGGTCTTTATGCATTATGCATCTTTTGGTTCTGCTTTCTCTACCCTTATGTTCCATCTTCTGTTTCTATTCAAAGGGATGAGCATGCTTTTCAAACCCTTGTGAGACAGTAATTTATCTTATGTGTATCGTCCCATCTTTCCAATATACCTCTGTAATGGTGTGCTGATTTAATTCTTCTGAAGTGTTGTCATAGTTGAACATATCTTAAGCATGTAAGCAAATGTACTTACTCCATAAGCTGATTCTTTTTTCCCAGTGCTGCTTTCTTTCAACAGCTGTTGCCTACCAAAGGGTGCTATCAGGGAACTGGACATATCCTTCCTTTATGTATGCTAGAATACACTGTCAGTAACTGAAATGTATTTTCTATTCACTCTTATTTCTTTGTGATTGGTACCAAGGTCTGATGAGCCCTCTCTAACAAACTTCCTTGTTGTTCCAAAGGAAGAAGAAAGCACAAGTAGCATCTCCTGTCATATGTGTGGTATGCTGAAAAGGCTTGTCAGGAGGTGCCTTTTCTTTTGTTTTCTTTTTTAGTAAAACCTTCTTAAAACATGCAGAGAGCTGTGCCTTAGGCTCTGGAAAATTATGGAGCCTTTAAAAAGTCATTCCTCTGTGTTTCCCCACATATCCACTCCCTTTTTGGTTTGTATTAATCAACAGCAGAAAAGTGTGTCACACAGTTTAGAAGCTTCTGTATTTAGAAGAGAAACCAGCACAGAATGCCACATGAGATCTATTTTAGGATATTGAACCTGTAAACATATGTGTTTTGTAAAATAATTAGGAAAAAGTAGTACAAAATTACATTATAATTTATCCTAACCGAGACCAATGTGTATTCTAAAAGCTGTTTATTTTAGAAATACTTTGGTGGTTCCATTAGAGATGAGAGTATAGCTTGTGTCATCAGATTTTCCAAGTGTGTGCATGGGGCAGTGTAGCTACTATGGAAAGAAAAAACAGGTTGTATTTTTGATTCCTGAAGAGCAAGGAACAAAAATCCTCCATTTTAAAATAAGAGGCGTAATATGCCTTTTGGCTTCCAGAGAAATGATATTAAGAGTGTGGTCAGCTGTTTGGCATTGGAAGTAAGATTTTTCTGAACATCCACTTTTTCTTTTTGAAACCACAGCTCAATGATGACTCTAAAGATTAGGATGTGGGGCTCCCTCTCCCCATTTTTTGCCTTTGGTTATTTTGTCCTGGCTTATGGAAAGAAGTGTGGACAGAAACTAGTGCTCCTGTGGCAGGGAGTCTCGCCCATGGGCACAGATTTAAAGGCAAAGATGGAACTCCTCAGTTGCTTAACTGGTATACATGTGGTGGAGAAAGCAGAAATTGTTACCTTTATTTGTTTATTTAATTTTATTTTATTCATTTTGGGCTGTCAGCTCTCTCTTTTCTCTGACAGTTTAGGGTATTCCCTTCCCCCTTTTTCTACTCTCCAGAAAGTAATTATTATTTTTAATTCCAGGAAGGTTGGAGTTACATTGCAGGTTCCAAGTTCAACTGTAGTTTTAAATAGTACTGACAATTGGAGAAGTTTTCTTAATTTTTTTAATTGTCGAGATCTGAGTGGCTTCTACTTTCTATTTGCAGTAGCAGTGGATTGGCACAGATTTCCTCAGTCTTTCAAAGCCCAACCTCACACATTTATTTATCTTGTCACCTCTTTCTTTTTGTATATTTTGTGGAGAGAGGGGAGCAGGAAGTGATTGCTAATCATCTTCCATTTTTTTTTCTTGGTAGCTCTTTAGAAGTACATTATTCCAACTTCATGCATAAGTAAAAATAACTCCTTTTAGTGCCTTTCAAATGTAGCTTAAAAATTGAATGGGAGCGTCTTCTGAATCAGAGAACTACTATGGATAATCTGAACTCAGTCTTCTAGACCCAAGAGCTGGCTTGGTGGACAGTATGATGGCCTGTAAGGAGGATACATTCATTATGGGTAACGCCTTTTGAAGATGGAAGGATTTCACTGTTGTGCTTGATTCAGTTCAGGAGAGCAGTATTGTGATGCTTGATACTTGCTGTTGAGCCTTAAATCTGGAAACCTGTTTCCTTATTCTTTTTTTGAGTGAAAAGTGCTGGTGTCTAAGTGGGATAAATGATCTAGCTTCTAGAGGTTTTTGTGACAGCAAATATGTTCCATTTGTTATTAAAGAGATTTATACTTGTAACTGTTGTGGGGTTTTTTTTTTGTAAATAGTATTGATAGGCTGCTTATATTCTTGTGCAAGGACAAAAATTACTTCTAAAATATATTCTGGTCTCAAACAATTCCTCATGAGGCATATTGCTTTTTTTAGCATCTAAAAAGGCTGGTGATATGGCTTTGGAAGGTTAGCTGTCTATATTTTCTTCTTTTTTTTTTTTTCCAGAACTTGGGTGATTTGTTACATTTGTTTGTTAAACTACAGTAAAAATAGCTATTCTGTTCTTACTAAATATTTTGGATGGAGTGTCATTACTGTAGGATGATGAAAAATGCTTTTGGTTTTGAAATTGGAAGAGAAGTTTGCTGATCAAATAGAGAATTGCCATGTCTTTTTCTTCTTTCTTCTAAAACATTTGTGGGTTTTTTTCCCCTCATTTTCTGAGACTGAGGACACTGTTCTCTGAACTTGCTAATGGGATCAAATCAACTTAATATGGAGCATGACACTTGATGATAAAGTTGATTGCTTACACTCAGCTTTGATTGGAGCAAGTTTAGCGGTCACTTGGAATATACTGAACGCAAATGTAGCTTATACCATTTCATCTTGGCTGCTTCTCAAATTCAATTTGGTACAATGCAGCCCTTGTGCTATTGTACAGTGTTTGAACTGAACATCTCCTCCTGCATTTATCTACTATGTAAGCACTTGATTATTTTTAGCCAAATAATTTTTTAAAAGTCAAGAAAATTGGCATATTTAACACTGTTCATTTGTTACTGTGTTACGCTTGCATAACAACTTCAATTTTCACCATTTCCTTCACTAAATTACAGTGGTCCTCAGTTTATCCTGGTGGTTCTACTGTTCGCCCCCAAAGAGATTTAAAATCTCCTACCAAAGCCTTTTGTGTGCATCTGAAATGCCATATTCAGTTAGTAACCCCAAACTGAATGTCTTTTTTTTTATTTCAGAGTTGTGGATGGTCTTACTTTTCCTCTTTCTCCCCTGCCCCAAATGAAAAACAGGAGAGCTGAGGACTAAAGATATTACATTTAATTTGCAGCATCCTTGCTTAACTACCACCAATTTCTGGGCATGGTAGCAAGAGTTGAAAGTGCTTTACTGCACTACTAATTCTTCTGTCATCTCTTGGTGATGCTCTTGTAGAATATGCTGATGCTATATTCTTTATGATACAGCAATACAGGAGTGTATATGGTAAAAGAGAAATTAGAAGCAGAAATTTCTGACATGTTTCATCATGTCATGAAATTAAAAGGGTAAGAAGCGTATACAGAAGTTTATGCTCCTTTATAAGCAGAAACTTTATTCTGAAATACTGCAAGGTCCTGAAACAGTAGGGGTCTAGTCCACAGAAGATGAAAGATGTGTGTGAATAAATACGAGAATGTAAACCCAAGCAGTGACAAAAATACAGGTCTTCCACTTTGCAATAGTAATTAGTAGTGTGCACCTAATAGCATAAGATCTATTTGTAGTAAACATTGATTGCTTTTTAACTACAAGGCAAGTAGTCAAGAAGATTTCCTCAAAGTAATGTTAATAATGAAAATAAAGATTTAGATTCATAGTCCCAACTGCAAAATTGAAAAATCCAGTTTCAGGTTGTTTTCTTAAGTACACTTCTACTGTAATTCATTGTCAGCTGAAATGTGTACACTATGAGGCTAAGTACTGTGTTCTGCACAGCTCCGATTATTATGCTTTTTTCTTTTGCAGCTCCAGATAAAAGCCTTTGCTTCTACTCAAATACGTGAAAAGTTAGATGTTACCATTCTGAAGGTTGAACTGTGGATGGCTTGTATACCGTGAATTGTTGGTTCAGGAACAATAGAAGTGTTCCCCTTGACTGCCCCGCAGCTGGCTTGGTTCGGTTGTTATGGCTGAGTCTGTGCTGCTCAGTTGGAATACCTTTCTGCTGTTGACTTTGGGGAAGTCTGTAGGTTCAAATTTGTGTTGAGAAACTCTTGAATCAATGCTACACTGCTCAGAATGCCAGTTTTAAGTTGATGGTTCTCTATGCCCATACTGGGTTTTTTTTCTTGAATGCATGTATAAATATCAGTTTAAAAAAAAAAAGCACAGCACAAAATAGCTTTTCTTTTCCCTCCCCCCTCTTAAAAATGTCTAGTTTACAGTAACTGAAGCAGATGCTGGCTAAGCCCACAGTTACTGTTAGAAATATAATAGCTATTAATCTTTTGGACCTCTTATTCTGCCATTTCCCCCATTGTCATCGAGTATTTGTCCAAAAAATACTTTGTTGCAGCTGGAGGGTTTCTGTGTGATCTTCCTGTTAGCTGTGTAGTGGATTACAGATACACAAAAGGCTGTCAGCAAGTGAAAAGTAGGGAGGAGGTGGAGGTCATAGTGAAATTGGTTGGTTTTTGTATTATTTTAGCTATTCTTTATCAGTAGCTTCATCAGCTCAGAGGATGCTCTGAGACTTGACCTGTAATTATTTTATACGTAATAGGTAGACACGTTGCTTTAAAAATGTATAGTTTAGTATGTGTATGCCTATGCAGCATATATAACACTGTCAGTACTCCTAGGGATGTAATTTGAGGAGAAAAATCTTTTCACATACTTAGTTTTTTCCCATGATGCTGAGAGTATGTCTGGGTTGAAATTAAATGGCTAGCATCTGGTACTGACTGCTCTGAATGGTGCTGGGGAAAATGATCAGTGTAAATGCTGGCATTAGCATAAGGGTGGAGTGACCACAGCTACCTGCCTTGTAGAGCATAGACTTACATTTGGTTATCAGCTTAGGTTCCTATTACACAAGGAGGGTATTTTTTCTAAGTTGAGAACAGTATTTTGCTGCCTTGCATCTGACAAAGAAGTTTCCATTTGCTTTGCCGCTTTGTTAGATTTTTTTTAAAAAAATTTTAAATTTTTTTTGGCTATTTGGCGGGCTTACAAACAGTGTCGTGATGAGTAACATAATAGTTTTCAAGCTTGAACTTTGACTTTTTCCTGTGATGCATAAACAATTGGATGAGTGTTTTATTATTTGAATTGTGGTGTGCCTTTTGTATAGCTGGCAAAAGACTCTAACCAGCTTTCCTTCAGCAGTTTGAGTAAAAGTGTGCTGAATTGATGGGAAATGGGCATTGCTGTATTAGGAAAAAATACTGCAGAGTAACGCGCAATTATCTTGTGACAATTTGTGTCTATTAGGAAATAGGACCAGAAGCATGTCACATGGCTGTCTACAAGTAAAAATAACCAGCACCGTTTGGAGTAAATGTAGATGCTGTTTTTGTAGCACCAGTAACACTTTTTTGTTTTTTCTTTAGGTTCTTGATTGTTACAGACCATTTGCTGAAATGTCCAGAGTTGGTAGAAGCCCTCTATGCCAAACTGAGCAATCAAGAAAGGTAACCCCAAAAACCAATGTGGCTTTTAGTATTTAGCATTCCATATAGAGTATCCTGTTCACATGATTGAAAAACTGTGTGGTTTCATAGTTGGCACAAAATCTCTAAATACATGTTTCTATGTCAGTAATGGTTTTAAATTGGTTGGTTAACATTACAACTTAGCCACAACTGGCAGTGATTTATGTAGGGTTGCAGAATCCAGGTTGGCGCCATTACTCGATACAGAAATAGTTCAAAAAAAAAAAAGAGAAAAAAAAAAAAGACAAGATTTTAGGCCTGTCTCTTGATTTCATAAGAGCACCACACCCTGCAGTGTTTTACAGATGTATTTGAAATGTTCTCAGCTGTTCATACTCCTGTTGTAATTACAAGAAATTGAAAGGAAGCCTTTGCTAAAGTTGGAAGTGTCTCTAATACTGGTTAGCAGAACCTAAAAACTGTAGGTGTGCAGATGCCCATGATTACTTAATCTTTCAGTATTTCCACTGTTGAAAACATAAAACGCTTCAATAAACTTTCACCTTGAAAGAGTTTTACTTCAAGCATTTGAGTAAACCTATGCTGAATTGATGGGAAGTGGCCATTGCTATAATTGGGAAAATGCTCGTTTACAATTGCTTTAATGAAGAATTGGGGAAGACAAAAAAATAGTTTTTTAGAGTAATTAACTTTGGGAAATCCTGTACTATAATACTACAGCTCCTCCAACTGCTTGAAGATCTTGTGAACTTGTTAATGTATTCAACATGGCTACTTTGTCCCCCATTTGCTCAGTGAAACTTCAGGTTCCCCCTGTATTTTTTGGTGGTGAAAGATGAACCAATGTACAAGCAGTCCCTTAATGTTTGTTTTTTTTTCTGTGTTTTTTGCTGTGACTACAGCCACAGTGTTACTACAAATGGGAGTACAGATGCTGATAAGACATTATAAAGAAACAAAAGGGATGGCAGGCAAAAAAAGAGTATATGATGGGTTTACAACCATAGATAAAATATCATTAATTTGTAGGTATGGGATGGAAAACAAGGAATGGGAATGATAAGGAGGGAAGTACTGTCTTTTTTTCCTTTATTCAGGTTGACCAAGTGGGAATGAGTATGTGCTGTGTGCTAACTGTGCCTTGAGGTAGGGGCTTCTTAACCAGTTAGCAGGAAAGACCAATTTAAGTGAAAAGCTAGATTTAATTCTTTCGGAGGATGTAATGAATGGCAATTTGTTTGTATGTTTTCATAATCTCCTTGAGGGCAGCCAGGACTGGGTTAGGGTGTTCAATTGTACTTAAAAACAATTGATGTAATTAGTTTCTAGAAAGGTCACAGCTGGATTTGTCACACACACTGTGCTATAGGCTGTGATCAGCTGCCTTGACTGAAAAGCTTTTGGCGTAGGCATCATATGGATGATCACATGTGGGATGGCTGGTCACAGCATATTCGCTGACTTTATTATCAATCCCGAGTTCTGCAAATCAAGTAAACTCAGCTAAGTTTTTCAAAAACATCACAGTTCAGTTTATTATGAATTTGATACTGCTTAATTTACTGTCAAACATATGGAAGTCGTGTAGAAATAGTCCTTTTGCATCTGAGCTACAGAAGAAAACCCTACTGTGGCATCCTCCTGTATAATGTTAGCATATTTAAGAATGCATTCTTTTGAAATATATGAGGAGACAAATCCAATTCAGATAAAAACATTTTTTCAGTTGATGACAGTCAAAATGTAACCATATAAACCAAAGCATAGGAAATTCATTGTTTCAAAAGGAGACAAGGAGCCTTTGCCGCAAGAGTTGCCGCTGGGTGTCCAATAAGGCTGACTAAGACATATAAATGAAGAAAGGACAGATGTGGTATTGAGGTGTCTGGGGAAAGCAGCTTGAGCTCATGAATATGTGGTAACTCTCAGTTAGAAGATTCTCTATCATGCGTATTAAATACACTTCTTTTTAAATGTATTTACTGAAACGAAATTAACTATGCTGAGAAGGTTTGCGAATCCATCCATTAGCGGTGACAAAGTTGGCAGTTGCCTTAGATAACGGAAGTCTATGCAGTTTCACAGCCGCAGTTATTTGCGCTATTCACAGTATTTGCACTATTCCAGGTATTTCCTGTAATTGAAATCTAGTGCATTTGTGATACATGGTGCCTGCCATGAAATAGTCATTGCTGTAGAAATGGATCTGGAATCTGAATTTTCAATGAAAAGACATTCCTGACTTCTGGACAACTTTCTCTTTCATTTCCAAACAAATTGAAGCACTTGGGTGTTGCATGTCTGAGTCTGCAAATGCTCTGACATAAATACTGTGATAATATGATCAGCTTTTTAAATGATATTTTGGCATTGAAAAGTGTATGATGATGTGACAAGGCCTGCTGTTTCTCTGCAAGTGATTCTTGTAGAAACATATGGCTATGATATTGAGCCAAAAAGATTGTAGATTCTTGAACTCTTTGCCAGATTTGAGATTTCCCTGCACGTGCGTGCAAGTATTTGACAGAAATATTTGGAAAAAATCTGCTTTGCTTTAATCCAAGATAGCCTTGAGTGTGGACAAGATAAGTTAATGCCTTGATAGTCTTTATTACATTGTAAAATCTTCAAAATGATTGAAGATTTTAAAATCTGTGTTGCCCCTTTTAAAAAAATGTCTTGCTTTAATTAACAGCAACAAAAATGCAACTGAATAGCTTCCGGTGTTTTTAAGATGCTCAAATACTTCCATCTTCAGTTTTGATTTTTGTGTTATTTCATATGAAGTGTTCTCAGGGAATGATGTAGCCATTGAGTGAGTTACCAGCCGGGAAATGGGCTCGAGTAGTGTAAGCGGCATTTACACTACTCTGAAGTAGTGTAAGCAGCACCACTTCTTGCTTGTGTTCAGCTGCAAGGCTGCTGATGTCAGTGTTGTGGTGGGGTTTTTTTCTTGGTAATGCTCATAGACACAGAATAGCTAATTTGTCTCATGGAACCATTGCTGTCAGTGAAGGGTTTCAGGAAAGAGAAGTCCCAGTCTCGGAGATAGAATGTCCCAAGTGGTACTTGCTAAGAGGTTGTAAACCAAGTATGCTTGATACAAAAATTGTTTGGCAATAACAAAATTGATAGAATTTTACAATACTGTTTTCAGACAGACTTAGCAGGACTTGACTTCATTTTGTAATAATGAGCTTCCTCTCACTTTAATGCTGTAGTTTACTTGCAGACTATAGGAGACAGCAATGTGTTTTACTGATGACTGCAAATACTTTATAGTAGTTGTTCTAAGTTCTTACCAATTTGGTTAGCTTCAGGAAGAACTGGTTTAAATTTGGCTAAGGGAAAAAAAGGCAAGAGATTGACAAAAAGTCTTCCTAAGTGAGGTCTAAACAAAAGGGAGATGACACAGCATGAACATTTCCAAGTAAAAATACAATCATAGATACAGTATACAAAATTGTATTTTAGATATTGAACAGTGTTACAAAAATTCATGAGACATGCTAAAACTGGTACTAAGAGTTGTCATATCTCTTACACTTAGCTGTAGGCAAACAAGTAGGAACAAACTGTCATCTGAATGGCTAAACAGTTGTGAGATCGTTTAAAAGAAATGAGCAAATTGCATTGTGTGGGGGAACTAACTTGGAAAAATTCGTGTGAGTCTTGGAAGAAAACTGAGCGAAACAATAGAAGAAAGGAATGTAAGGGAACTTGCACCAGAACAAAAAGCGTTGCTCTCAGGAAATTGTTAGCTGAATGGCAAGACTTGCTTGAAATTCAGGGGAAAGATGGGCATGTCCTGAATGACTGTGCCTGGATGAAAACTCGGGAAAACAGTTTTGACACGAACACTTAAAGAGAACAGAAAAGTTTAAAAGAAATGACATACAGTTGGTGTTTAAATTTCACTCCTGTTTCTCTGGAAGGATTATGGTCGTCTAAATGGGCACCTGATTATATTGCAAGAGGAGCAGTAATGCAATAAACTTCCCTATTGGCAACAATTTCATCTCACTAATACAGTTTAGGGAAGTATGTGGTGACCCTCCAACTTCTTTACAGAAGGATTGCTTTTCACTTTTAATCGTGTATTATTTGGATGATGGTGCAACAATAGCTGAATGGAATTCTCTTATGCAGGAGATATTTTATTGGAATTATTCCTGTAATGCTAAAGTCTGTGAGCAGCCTGTTTTCTTAGCTGAACATATGCTTGAAAGGCTCTAAGCTTGGTAAAAACTGGCATGTAAAATCTAGCCCTGTCTTGGGGGTGAACGACATGTCTGTGCCCTTGATTTTTGTGTAGCATGCCAAATCTGAAGGCCTTTGTTCAGTTAGGGGTGTTGGGTCACTGGACTCTGGTAGTTTGTAGGTGCGCAAGCATGTGGTACCCAGCTGTAACCTGCAGGACAAACAGAAGGACTCGCTCTGTGGGAGAAGTTACCAGTGCTTGGCAGCTTTCTGTCTGGAGTCCACCCTTTCCCAAACTTGAGGGTGTTTCTGTGCTACTGTATTGAAAAAGCTTTTTGTCCTCATTCAGATAATTGTTTAATGTAGCTGTATTAATGATGTATTAACGATATTGAGGGGCGAGTTTAGCAAGAACTGAGTAGCTGTTAAATGATTAATAGAGGTGGGTTCTTGGAGGTTAATAAAGCAGTGACCGTGCTTTTTCCACCGAAAAAGGTATTTCTCTTCCCCTTGTGACAATGTGCTTGGTAAATTTAAAAAAAAGAAAAAAAAGAAAAAGCATTTGAACTATTCCACATGTTTAAATGTCAGTCCTTCCATCAGAATTGCAAATATTTTAGTGAAAGAAAACCCTGAGCCTGCTCTTGAATTCATTCAATAAATAGTGCTCTTTCAGGTTGAGAGAATTGCAGTGGGACTTTGCTAACCCATGTGCTCCTCTGTGCTGGAGTTGTGCAGGGAAGCTGTAGGAGGGCCTCTGCCATGTTAAAGTCCTGCTTTCACAAAATACTCCTAGTTTGCCCTAACAGCATGAATGGATATCGGAAATAAAACAAGATGAAAGGTGTTAAAATAAATGACCCAACTATGCTTTATAGAGCAGCTTCCTTATGTGTCCACTTACTTGCTGGTTTAATACACTAAGTAACTCTTACTGGGTGTATGAGTAATTAACTTGGATTTACTGTAATCCATCTAGTGGCAATTATAAAACAGCTGTAAAGAACCAAGTGTGCATATCAATTTTTATTTCCCTCGTTTCTGCTCAGAATTGGTTTGAGATTGGGGAGGAGAATTAGTGAAGGACTGCGTGCAAGGCAAGGGCTGTGAAAAGCTGGTATTTTCAAATGGAAGCTGTGAAATAGTCTGTGTTTATTTTGCTGAACTTAACTGCTTTTAAGAGCTGTTTTGGTGGAAATTTTAGACATACGGAATATGCAGTCACAGTAATGTTATGTTAGGACATAAGAAATTAGAAATTGAAATAGATTTGAGAAAAATATTGACTTGACTGTCTTGGCGGATTGTATTAATTGAATGATGAATTGAATTAATGGTGTGCAGAAATAAACCAGCAAACAGGAACTGATTGCCAGTGTTCATAAGGCTTATTATTTTTTTAAATCAGCTCTGTTACTAGCATGCTAATTGCTTGTATAATTTTAAAAAACTGTATCTGCTAATTCTACTGATAATTCTAGATGGCTTAGTGAATTTGATTAACAAGTTGTTTTCTGATTCTAGAGTTACTTTGTTAGAGCTGATGTTGGAGAAAGTAAGTGAGAAGAACCCAGTTAACAGTGAAGAAACGAATGTCTTCGTGAGTCATGCTGAATTCCTTGCCGGCTGTTTCCAGGAGAAAAGTGAAGCTGTGCTCCAGTTGACTTCTGCAGCAGATGCAGAAGATGAGGTAGGACTGATCAAAAAACACTATAGTACTAGAATCTGAAGTGGTGAGTCTTCGTTGCCACTATTACCCAAGTGGCACTTGTGTACATTCTCAGTTTACTTGGATGTTCTATTATGTTCTTAATAGGGATCACTTCCATAATTTATTTGGGTTGTGAATTATATTTTATTCAAATACTAATCAAAATTTGAAATATTTATTTTCTTTATAGATGGGAAGCAACATCTCTTTTTTTCCCCCCCTGTGCCCTCTCCCCCTTCCCCCTCCCCATCAAAATTGGGGTAAAATTTGAGTAAATGCTTTTTTTTCTAGCAGTACTAAAGTAAGTAAATCTTGGGGGGGGTGAGGGGTGGGTGTGTTAGAACATAAAGAACTGATGATAACACATCATTAATATTCCAGATAGTAGTTCTTTGAAAATGCATTTGGCTACTTGTAAGGCAGGTGTTCCTGATCTGTTTGGGACCTCAAAACATCAAGTTCTGGTCATGGAGAGCTGTGGGGTGTGTGTCATCGGCTAAGTGCAGGGGGAGCTGTCTGAAATGTATAGTCATCCTTCCAGCAAGTGAGGGCTTTTGTCACTGACTCTTCCCTCTCTCCCAATGATTTGGGGATCTCTGGTGGACCTTGCACAGCTCTGACAAGGCGGCACTCCCAGGGCTAGCTAGTGTCCACAGCATCAAGTTGCATGGCTTGCTGGGATCTTAGTGGCAGTCGACTCCTGTCTCCTGAGCACCCAGACACTCGCCCCAACTCCAGTCCACTTTTAAGAAATCTGCTATTGCTTCAGACTTAATGAACTGGTTCTGTTGAGGATGGTCATAATGCAAGCTAAAGAGGAAGGCTTTTATGGGTCACAGATGGTTTGTGGGTTGCACTTTGGGAATGTCTGGTGCAGAGCTGAGTCCTGGATGACCTTATTTTATTTCCTTCTTATGAAGTATCCCAGAGTTGCTGGCTACTTGCCACACCATATACTGCGTTGAGGGGGTTTAGGCCATCTAAGAGTAGAGGTCTTTTCAAATCATCTGGTGTTCTATTTTTCCTCTTACTTTCAACAAGCTGTTTGAAGATGCAGTGCCTTTGGGAATACAGAAAGCAACTTGCACCATAACTTGCAGTGGCCTTATTTGTGCTGTGCTAGTCCATGGTATTGTGAGCAGTTAGTGCCAGGTCATATTGGTCTCAGTTCTCCTTCTAATATAGATAAAGTTTTAAAGTTTTCAGCTGATTTAGGAGTGAGTTCTCTCATTTTTTTAATTTTTTTGACAACAATTAGCCAGAAAACTGAGAAATCTAATATGTTTTAGTCAAACATAAAATTAGTTAGTCACTGATTCTCACCGATTAATCATGCTTAGTTTCAGAATTGTAATTAATGTATTTTCCTAATAAGATGTTTTAAAAGATATTTCAAAAGAAGTCACATCTAGCTTATATCTTGCAAAATGACCACAACGGTATATCGAAATTGTCTCACCCAATATACATGCAGTCAGAAGCATTTTATTCTTAAAAAAAAAAATTAACCTGTAATAGTTTTATTTGTAGAAACTCTTGAGAACAGTTCTCGTAAGTAATTTACTACCAAAGGGAAAAATATTCATCTTTAAATGCTTTTATATGATAATGTTACAGTGCTGTACTTGCTGATTTTTCTTCGCTTGAACAGGCACAAGAATTTTAAATGTATTTTGAGAAGTGTTATGAAAAGATATTAAAAATCACTTTATGAGGAGGTGATAGTTGGATGCATTAAAAAAAAAAACAAACACAAAACAACCAACCAAAACAACCACAAAACAATCTCTTCCTATCTGTCTAAGCAGTACAGCTTCCCCCTGCTGCCTCAGCTGCTTAGTCTAATAGTCTAAGTTATGTTAGAAAACTTAATTGACCACTTCTGGAACAGGTATCAGCTTACTGAGACGATTCCATCTTTTTTTCTTTTTTCCCCCTCCTCTCTCTGTTACGCTCTAATTCTTTTTATTTTCTTTTTCTTTTTCCTTCACCCTTCCACTTTTTTTTTGGTCCTATGTGGTTACTTTCCAAGTATTCTGTGGTTTCAGTTCTTGGAAAAAAACATTTGTTTGCACCTAGCAGGAAGAGGTCTCTGTCCAACTTGAAGGTTCTGGGACAGCAGTATTGAGAATTTACTATGTAACTTGCCCTGCTTGACACTGACTTTTTATCCTTCTCTTACGTAAACATGATGCATGATAAGATAAGTATCACTTATTTGGTGGGAAATGTAGATAATTTAATGAGCACAAAATAGAAGTCGTAATAGCTGAATAAGTGGAGAGCAATGACAAGAATAGTTTTTTTAAAGAGTGTGTATGCACTTATTCATAACATACAGTTGCCGTGGGACAAGAGAAATTTCAGCTTAAGTTCATAGAACTGTTTCTTTTCATACTAGAAATGCTCAAAATTCACACCAATTTCTCCTCAATTATATACATATTTTAGTTTTCGGGTAAGAGTTGTCTTTCACTGAAAAAAATGCAATTGTGCATGTAGAGACTGTCATTAAAAATGCTTTGGGCAACATCTGTGATATTCAACTAAACTCTGCCTGGACTTCCCTGTGGCCCTGAAGCCAAGTGCCTTGGTCAGACTATGTCTGCATTAGTAAGCTGTCTTAGCCTCCAAAATTGCAAGGCCACATTCGAAAACTGCCTTTTGGGAACAGTCCTTGAACTGGCCTGACTCCGAAAATGTTGTCTGGGTGTCCCATCTAGTGTTTAATTTATTACATGTAGACATTGCCTTTTTTCCCTAAGGAACCTCAGGTCTTGTAGCTTTCATCTCAAACCAATGAAAAGATAATCATATGCTTTTGCAGTGCTTAAACCAATGATTAAAATAGCTTTTCCATTATAATCCTGACTTCAGCATCAGTTTGCTTTCACTAACTTTCAACCATGCTTGCAAAATAAAACCTTTCCCTGGATTTTAAGTTTGTATTTCATCTGTTTATAAGGAACATCTTTTCTGAGTCTCTCTTGAAATATGTTTTTTAAAAGCTCTTCAATTATTTCTTTATTTACTTTTCAAATTATAACTGAATCAAGATGGCTGTCAGATTTCAAAATATTTTTGGGTTTACAGGAAGGATGGGGAGGAATTCTTTACCAGGGAGTGTTTAGTGATATGGTTTTAAACTGAAAGAGGGGAGATTAGATATCAGGAAGAAATTCTTTACTGTAAGGGTAGTGAGACACCGGAACAGGTTGCCCAGAGAAGTTGTGGATGCCCCATCCCTGGAAGTGTTCAGGACCAGGCTGGATGGGGCTTTGAGCAACCTGGTCTGGTGGGAGGTGTCCCTGCCCATGGCAGGGGCTTGGAACTTGATGATCTTGAAAGTCCCTTCCAACCCAAACCATTCTATGAGTGTATGAAATACGGTTGCAGTATTCTTACTTAGCAACAGGACAATGATCTTTGTATTCAGAGGTTGGTTTTGTGGTGTTGAAAGCAATTTATTGAACAACTTAGGGCACGACCTGCACCTTCCTACACCTGTGTGAGGGAAAAAAAATGAAAATACAGCTTTAGGACCTGGACCCTATACTGGTTTGTTGTCTTCAAGCAGCATAGGGAGGAGCAAAGAATGGATATAATCATAGTACTTAATTACCGAACACTACTGTTGATTGTTTGAATCATTATATTGATTATAGGGATTCAAAAATATTATACTGTTGGTAAGTAAATGTCTCTTTGTCCTGGACCAGACAAGGCCGGAATAGTTGCTGTGACCTATGTCTGAGTCTTTTCAAGGCTCCTTGCAGTTCATGTACCACACCTTGTGTGGACTCATCTTGCAGTCACAGTCTGGTTCTTGAGCAATGTGTGGTGTTCCAAATCATGCCATACACTCTTAAGGTAATTTCTCTAAGTGCTGGATTGTCATTATAAGCATGCATCAACATAGCCTTTGAGAAAAAATAGTTCTCTGGCTGAATAAATAATATGCAAATAAAAGTGCGTGTCTCATACCTAACCAAAATGCTGCATCTATGATCCCTATCCTATTTACCTAAGAATAATGTAAATTCTCACAGCCAAAGTTCATTTGACCACAGAACTTTACAGAATTCCTGCGGATAACAAATTGGTGTCTTGTAGGTGGTGTTTGTGTCTTTAAAGTGGGACGCTTCTACTGAATAAACTCAAAGAAAACATTTATACAGAAATAATTTTCTCAGCTAGTAATTTTCTGCATTTCTGCTTTTGGAAGCTACTGTGTTTTTGTTAAAATTTTATCCCTTATGGCTCTGTTTTGGTTTCCCCATGATTTTTCAGGGCACATATAACACTGATTTATTGCAGTGTAATACATTATTGTTATTGCAGGAAGATGTCCTCATTTTATATAAATACATTCTTGGCAGCTTAGAAGACCTTCAAATAACCTGAAGTGCTGAGAGTTCTTGTCCTCTGTTTAGATAGTCAGTTTTATGTTCTTATGCTAATGTTCATAAGCCATTTTCAGAGATGTCATTTTCATTTATAGGAAGCACTGGTTACAATTCGTCTTCTTGACGTTCTTTGCGAAATGACGTCAAACAACAGACACCTAGAGCATGTACAGGCTTTGCCTGGTTTGCTTGAAACAGCCATAGGTAAGTGAAAAGCCACAAGGTTTATTAACTGGTGGCCTGCTCCAACTCATGTTGCTGTGTGAATGAAAACATGTTTTTCACAACTGGTGATAATTATGATTCTGACCTTTTAATAAAATAAATAAATAGGAGATTGAGTTAATCTACATTTTCAAATATTTGATTTGTTCCTGGAATTTATCTGCTTCTCTACTTGCTCGCTTGGCTCCTGTTACCCAACAGAGCCTTGATTCAACTGTCAGCAATGTGCTATTTGTACAGTAAGAGCTGCGCAAAGGACAGCTGCTTCCTATGTTCTTCCGCTGCCTGAATGTGTGTGGAAGAATTGCCTCAAGAAGTAGAAAATGGACTTTTCCATGTCTGTTCCCTTCTGTTTCCCAAATTCCTGAAAACCAGAAACTAAGCACAGTTCTTAACCAAATTCAGTGGCTTTTAAAGGTCAGTTTGAAAGAAGCTTTCTGCTAAGAAACAACAAGCAAAGGGCTGTACACAAAGAAACTTAAGCCAGGGTGGTCCAGAGAGACCCTATATACTCAGGGAAGAAGTATACATATACTGACCTGTGCCTTCCTAAATCTTAGCACTTTCTGAGACAGCTGATGTATGCCACTCTTTTCTGAGAAAATTGTAGGTTTATGGATTTTAAAGAGAAATATATAATAATTTGGCTAAAAAAGGAAAAAGGCTGAAAGAGCTGTTAACTGTGTCTATGAGATGTGCAGAGAGTCCTTGCTGTTAAAAAAAAAACAAACGACCCCCCAAAAAGTCAAACAAACTGCATAACAACCCCACCAAAAAAACAAATAAAAACCCACAACCAAACCTCTGTTTTTAATTTCTGATGACAGGTCTATAGTTTTATTGCTTACAGTAAGATGACTAACAATGAGATATGTTTTGTGCATGTGTGTTTTGAGGAAACTCGAAGTTACGCATTGTGTCATCTGAATGCTTGCTCTAAGTCTTTCAACTTAAATGAGGATTTCAAGGAGCTGCAGATCCCCGAAGTTCAGAAGCCAGTGGGCCAACCCTCCTTGCTCTAGCTGTGCGCAGACTGAGTTTTCTCTGCAGCTGTCTCCAGGCTGATGAAACTGGTTGCAGGCACATTGCTACCGTGTGCATCCTATGTATTTCCCACATGCCCTCCGGCAACAGGAATTGATCAACTCATATAGTTCCTCTTTAAGGCTGCCTTTTGGCAACAAGACTCCTTTAATCCTAGAGCAGCTAAGAGGCTGGAAAACTGTATTGATGTGTTTTATCACCTGCAGTATTTAGTTCTGAAGACCAGAAGAAAAAGGATACATAGTGCAAAAGATTTTCATCACCAGGAAGGTCTTTTGGATTGAGGAGCATTTTGGAAGAGTTGTTCTTTGGGATAATAAGAGAACAGCAGACTGAGACATCTTTAGTTAAGAGTGTGGGTGATATCCCAGGAGCAGTTGCTGTGTTGGTGTGTGGTGTTTGAGAGGAGCACTGTTCTCTCTGGGTTAGCGTCACGCATGGAAAGTAGCTGCTTTTCTTTCATCTTTTCCTGGACCTCCCTTTCCAGGTAGATGCGTCGCTCATTGCATTTTTATCTGCACTGTAATAAAATTTTGAAGAGTTCTGTTTAGGTTTTTTTGTGGGTCTTTTTGTTTTGTTTTATTTTTTGTTTTTAGTCCTATTGTTCAGGAGTCCCTCTTAAGGGCAGGCAGAAGGTTTGGGAAGACCGTGGAATTCCCACTTACGTGTTTGTGTGTGTGTAAAATACTAAGACTATAAGGCAGGGAAGCACACAAAGTGAATGCCGTAAGGATGTGAGTGCTGATTTTTATGAGTTTACAAAAGCAAACAAATTTCTATGAAAGAGATTGTGTTAAAAGCTATTTTGTGATAATATTTTTAGGGGCAATCAGGAGATTGATTGGTTTTCCTTTGTTCAAAATATGAACAAATACAAGTGGTAGCTGTCATACAGGAGGCCTCTAGGACAGATTATAGTTTCATATTTTTAAAAAACTACCAAAAACATAGTTACATCCTTTTCAGCACAGAGGTTTTAGGTTTTTTTTCTTCTCTAGCAGCTACCTGGGAGTGAAACTGTAAAATTACCTCTAATTTAAATCCAGGAAATCCAATGCCCATTCCACTATGGATGTCCTCACATCTGGAGCAGAGGGAACATAGGGCTTAATTACTGCCCTGTGCTGTAAGCTGGTTTTGCTCTATCTTTACTGTTCCAATGTAAGTTGCATGAAGCGTCTTGGGGATGATGGCATGCCAGGCCATTTATTAGTATTGCAGGTTTCTTAGAGGAGAAACACTTGCTTAATTTTTAAATATGGGCACAGCCTTTGGTGACTTTGCTAGTATACCCTCTCAGGGGTTCACATGATTTCAGCTTTTCTTCTGGATCTGCTTTCTTTGTGGAATGTTATTCTCACAGATTTCAGTTTCTGTTCTCTGGAGCATTGTAGAAGAAAATCCTGGTGGCTGTAAACTAGCATTTACTATATGGGAACGTTAGTATTTCTCAGTTGATAAGATTATGGCACTGAAGGATTTGTAAAGATGCGTCAAGGTGCTAGATGTATTTGAAATCTTTTCTCATACTACAGAGCTAGGAACAGGCTGAAGAAGAGAGAAAAAAGCAATTCTCTAATTTGTATGTGTTGCTGTGACAAATTTGAACTAAAGGAAGCTTTCTAAACAACCTTGATTTTTAGAAAAATATTTACAGTGCCAGAATCATCAACAGCCTACAAATTCTGACCTTTCAAGGAGAGACCAATAGCACCAGCCTTCAAACTTCATGTCTGAGTTATTTAAGTGTGTGTAAAGGATACAAAAATATCCTCTGACGTTGGGATGGCCTTTTATTGTTATACTAGTGCAAATTAAGAAACTAAGAAAATTTTCAAAGTTCTTTTGACGTATTGCTGAATATCAGAAGTTATGTTAATTAACTTTTACTACTAATTGTTAGGTTCAAGCTCTGAGCAAAGTGATACTCATTTTCATGTGTTAATTAATTAAAATATTTTTGGTTTTTCTAGATACCCTGAGATTAACTCATCTTGCTGGGAAACAGTCCGTAAATATTTTCACTGCTACACATGCTATGACAGGGCAGGAAGAAATTTCACATCCAGCTGTGGGTTTTAAATCTCATCTCATTCGTTTGATTGGAAATTTGTGTTACAAAAATAAGGAAAACCAAGACAAGGTAAGTTTACACGTTTCTCTAGCAGAACTCAAACATGTGAACAGATGTGCATGCCTAACCAGGACTTTCCTGACGAAGATATATTGTTGATGTACAAATAGAGATTAGAATTGGTCACGTAAGGGAGGTACTTTTTTTTTTAGTGTCTTTGAGTTACTATAACAGGTATACTAACTTTATAATAACAATGTGATGTGTGCCTGTCTGCCTTTTACTTCAGTCCTAAAGAATGCAAGCCAGTGCCTAATTCCTTTATTGTTTTCACATTTGCATTTTTTTTTAAAAGCAAATGTCTGAGACTAAACTTCAACTTCACTTTGAAGGGAAATGAATGGGAATTGTTGCATGAACTTAATTTTAAATTCTTGAATTAGTCTCTGGTCTTTTCCCTCCCTCTCCTTAAATTTTTCCATGCCACTTTAAAAACACAGGTCTGTTTCCATCAAATCACTTTGAACCCCTTATCTTTAGAATTCCTATATGTAAAATGAGTTTGTTTCCACTTGAGGAAAAAGAGGAAATAGCAGCATATTTTTAAATATGAAACCCTTTTTTCTTAGAGTGATAAAAGATGTGGCTTTCCTCCAGGACTTGTTAGACTAACCTCATTTTAGCAAGAAAAATTTCCAGTCGGTTACTTTTCTTACTTGGCCTGGGCAACCATGTAGTATTAGATTAATGAAAGGTTTCTGTTTCTCTAGTTCTTCCCTGTGAGTTTCTTGTTGCTGAGGAACCTTTTGTTGATTCCCAGTACCTTTCTTTTCTCTTAGAATTGTCTTTCCTTAGTGCAGCTTTGTTCTGGAAGGAAATGGTCTTGAGTAGCCATTGTTATCGATATTTGTCATTGAACAGGGAAATTTGTTTTCCTTTCTTGATCAATTTGAATCAGATTTCAGCTGCTCTCAAGGAAGCAATTTATAGGCTGGAAAATGAAAAACATAGAAGAAAGGCTGTATCAAAGAAAGAGTAAAAGAGATAATGGAGTATTTCTATTTCTCACATGTTGTCAAATGAGACCCGTGTCAGCAAGTACCAAAAAATAATTTATACTGGTTACTCTGCAGGAAGTTACATACGATGACATATTCTGAGTCTAATTCTGTGTTGACAAGGAGCTATTGAGACACTGAGTGCTGCGAAATCAATCTGTGTTAGAAGCTTCTGCTTCGTAAATATTTTTTTGTTGTTGATTACTTTGTTTTACAAAGATAATAGATTCTTTTGTACTGATGCCATCAGATGCTGGTTTCAACTGCTGCAATACCTACCAAGTTAGACTTTTATAAAGGCAGCAGGGCATTTTCATAGTGTCTGAGGAAAGTGCTCCCATTTCCTTGTTGTTTTTAATCCAGGGCAGAGAAATGGAAAACCTGAGAAATGCTCCCCGCTTTGTCTGACAAATGCTAATAATATGGGCATATAGATGGGAAATATGGTAATGATCCTCCCTTTCCCCATTCATTTTACAGAATATAATACAAGAACTTAATATTTCTGAAAAACATTATTAATCCTGTTAATCACTCTTGCGCAGCACTGGCTCTGACCCGTTATGATGTAATATTTGTTTATGTAAGTGAAATACATTTTTGTGGAATACCTTATGATAGCAGAGGGGAGGGGGTTGCTTTCATTTTGAAAGGGTTGATTTACTACTTATTGTTCATTTTCTTTGGGATTTTCAAAGGCCCCTGGAGCAATTAGGTATGCAGGCTTAGTGTTTTCAATGGAAGTTGGGTATTAACTTGCCTTAAACTGCCTGCAAATATTATTGCTTTACGCAGTCTCGAAAATTACTTAGATTTTTGTGTGTGATATCATGGAACATTATTTAAGTGCCGTTGAAACTTTAAAAATGCCAATAGTATGATATCCTGTCTGTACCTTTTGTTTATTTCTTATATTTAAATTGGTTCTAATAAACGCACTTGCCAGTTTTAAGGCAGTTTCCATACGTAAACACATGCTTGTGAGGACAGGGTAAGCAGCCCATATCATTGCATAGATAAGAAGACTGAAGTTTCGAGATGGGAGTGAGTTGTTCAAAGTGTTGCTTGTGTCAGTCCTAAAACTGAATGCTAAGAGAGTTAGTTCCTGGGTTCCCACATCTCTCTTTAGAGTAGTATTTCACAATATAGGTCTTATTTTGTATCCGTTAATGGGTTTACACAGGGTTTACTTTCTATATTCAATCAAAAGTAATTTAATACATGGTAGATCTTTTATATATATAACAAGCAAACCAACCAACACGTCTGAGAGACCTTGGGCTTTACCATTTACCCATTGCTTTTTGGGTGACTTACCATGTGAATTGTAGGCACAAGCTGGGGAAGTGGCTTTCTCTCCAGTTCATTTAGTTGGTTGCCTGGCATGAGAGGGCTGCACATCACTTACCAAAGGCTCTTAAACAGCACTGTTAGTATTCTGACTCTAATGAACTGAGACTTTCACACTTGTTTTCTGTAATATTTTTCTGTTGCCCCTGTTTTTGCAATATAAGCTTAGTGTTTAGTGTTGGTCTGCGTAGTTTGTTCTGAAAATCTAAGTAGTCCCCAAAGACTTGAGGCTTGAACGGTGACTTGGGCTAAGCCCTCCAAAGTGGACAGAGTTGCATTACTATCTTCAGGAGCTTCTTCAAGAGTTGAGTGACAATCTGCTTGTTCTCTGGGAGGTGGGTCTTGAGCCAGTCTACATCTGAAGTACGGTGGTGCAGTCTTACTGCATGGGGTGCTAGTGACAGAGTTAAAGCAGCAGCACATGCCTAGAGTGGGAGGATAATTGCTCTGTAAAGGCTGCTTCTCTGTCTCTGTTTATAGTCTCTACCTGCTATAAGAACAATTAATTGCAGGGGATTAGTGCGCTATTTTTTTTGCCAGTGGTGAAAAACCTTGTAATGCTTTGGAACACAGAAATGTCTTACTATACTCCTTCTTCACTTTCTGTTTAAAACTATCCTTTGTTTTTAAAAAGCATCCTTTAGCTTGTACTCTGTTAGCATTAGGAGTTAATTCTTTACATCTTTTCTTCCTCATAGTTTTATTCACATTACTATGACAAGTTCCTTAGATATAAGTGACTAGGCAGACATTTGAGCTGTAAACTGAGATGCGTTTTTTAAAACGGGTCTTGCCAGGCTTACTGCCCACTCGCATGTTTTGTGAGGCTGGATGGGTTGGTATTGGCAAAAAAAGTGTCTGATAAAATGTACATTTGGATAAATGTTGAGTACATGCATGGCCTGAATTGCACACACTTATGCACGAAGAGGAGAAATGAACAAATAAGTGGGACACCAATAAAAGTGGGACACTTAGGACACCAAGTGTCAAGCTAGTTCTGTGTTGAACCTGACAAGAGTGTGCAATGGATGTGAAGTTCTCCTGTGCTTTCTCTCTCTGTAGGAGGATAACCTGTCAAGAGTTATCATCATACATGTATGATGGGGCAGTCCTGTGGCTTGTACTTTGTGATGTCTCCTTCACAAAGATGCATTGTATGTTATTATTGAATACATTGGATAGAGGTGGGTTGTCCGGCTGAGCAAGGAGTGGAGGCTTTGGCTGGTTGTTATTGAATGAAGTTATCAGAAGGAAAAAGTGGAAATTCCTCCATACTCCCCTCACCTTGTTTGACTTGCCTTCTAAACACCTCGGCTTTATCATTTGGACAGAATTTATACTGGTTGGGGGCAGGAGGAAGCTTTAGGCACTTATTTTCCAGTATCACTTCTAAAGCTGTAAAGTGATGTATTCAGCGCAGCTCTTTCTGCTGCTTTAGTATAGAACTGTTTTAATAAAGAATAGAACTTATGAAAGAAACCTAATGAATGAAGTATAGAAGATACAATCATTTATTGTAGAAATGAAACGAATACAAAGTAGGTCATAGCAATTAATCTGTACCACCCCTAGTTCTTTATTATTTTACAAGAATATGTACTGGAAGTTGAGATGACTAATCTCTGCCTTACTATGACAGATAGCACTGCTCTGCACACCTCATTACCTTTCCCTAAAACCTGTTTATGTTGGGAGGTGTTTGTGCTGTATGACTTGTTTAAAATACTTGATTTAATTGCAAATGTCATCAATACTTGAATAAGCAAGGGAATGAGGTAGACCTTATTCTGTATTCTGCATGTAGACCTTATTCTGTAGACCATATTCTCTCCAGTAAAAAGGGGAATTACATAGGCTTCAATCATGTAACCTTGCTGGAAATAGGGAATTGAAAGGAAGAAGAAAGCTTGACAAAGTTTAATTGCAGTCTTTATTCACTTTAGTTCACTATTACCTCTGAGATCAAATGGCGAAGATCTGAATTGCCTGGGGCTCCATCCGGTAAAAACTATTCCTGAAGGATGCAGCTTTGTGTGGAACAAACTAGATGCGAGACATGAGCCACGTTCCTCGCACTGGGGGAGCAGCCAGCTGGCAGATCATCAGTGTGCTGAGATCATGCTGTACCGTTGCCTTTTGAGAGGGATCCTGAAGGGAAAAAACTGTGACGTTTCTGAATGCAGAGTTAAGCCTAACTTAGTGAGAACAAAGCACTTAGCTTGGGCTTGGTGCTGTAATCTGGTTGTGTTGGCTTTAACTCACTCTTGGTACTGATAGGACAGGTAGTTTATTGCTACCCGCGTACTTTGTCTAGCAATATAGTTAGTTTGCTTGGACAGTTTGGTACATGCTGCGGAATAGAGAACACACACACAAATACATTTTTGAGATGTCTCTGTTTCTTAATCAGCCTGCTAAAAGCAAAACTGATCCCCATGGGTAAAGAAAGCAATCCATACCCTTATGCCAAGGACATTTTAGGTACTGGGGATGCTGATGGACCCAATCATAGGGTATTAATCTCAGAATATGTGTGATTCGTTGGTAAAGTTGTTTTGTTGTTTATGTAGGGCAAAAAAACTTTAAATACAGAGTTGTCTTTGGTACTGGCATCTTCTTACTTAAATGGAATCACTGCAATTAGGTGAACAATTTATGACAGATTTTTTTTCATGTGACTGTTTTTCATTTGAGGTAGCAACAGTGCTTCCTCTAATGCAATTGTATTGGTTTTTGTCAATGCAGAGTTGAGTAAGTAAGTCTTCTGGGAGGGAAAGAAGCTACAGTTAAAATCGGTCTTAATAAATGTAGCAAGTAAAGCATCTGGATACTGTTTAATGTAACTTGGATTTTTTTTCATAGACATCTAAGCTGAATTGTTTCATATGAGACTAGCTCCCTAATTTGAAGACTGTTCTGCCGTAAAGTATGAACAAGATTTGACTTGTTTGGAATTCAGTTTTCCATTATGTTCTTTTAACTGGAGCAGGGTGTGCAATGAATCCAGTTAGAATACAGGTAGGAAAAGGTGCCATCATCCATAGATTAAATCGTCACCATTCAGCTCCTTAACTTAAGCTTCTTGCTGTAGTGATATAAAACCAGGAAATTTCAAACTGATGACAAATACTTTATTTTATTTAACAATTGGCTCTATCTCCCTTGAGGTTTTCAGAAAGATGCTCATGCGTGCCTATTCTTCTTTGTCAAGATTAGTTTAACTTTTTACAGTAATTATGTTCTTCTGACATGGCAGGATCTGGAGTTATTGCAATGAAGAGTATCCCACATCTATCTGCATGTGCTATTGAGAGAGGGAGGAGAAAAAGAGATCACTTTGATTTCTTCATCAGAAACCTACATAACTGTGATTACTATGTTTTCCTAATGTTAAACATAAGCCTAAAATTGAAGAGATTCTAGGTTTAGAGTTGAACAAAAAAAAAGCAGGATTCTTTTGGATCTGGATGCTCTGAATTAGCGAGCCCCTGCACACCTAAATGTAAAGTTCATGGTTCCACAGTTTGGATGGGGCTATTCTAATGTTGTTGCTTTCTGTATGTTTTAATGCTTTGCTAGATAAGGACAGAACATTCAGGGTGTTGCAGGACCGAGCCCTTTAATTGGTGTCTAGGTGTAGCACAGTAGAAGTCAGCGGTAAAGCTTACAATGGACTTTCTCCCAGAAGTGCTTTAAAAGCCTAGGTTTAGCTGTGGAAATGAGATCTCTATCAAACTAGTGCAGAGATACCCCAAGTAGAAAATCATCTGTGGTTCCAGAGTGTCTTTAAATCTATTGTGACATACAAGATAACTGTCTCTAGTCTTGGTCCCATAATGGATTTTATGTCAGTCTTCAGTTCTGTCGCAATCGTGTATCCTTAATGAAGTGCCAAGACTTTCATCAAAGTGCTAGAGACTGCTAAACAAAAAAGAATCATGAGATCTTGGAGATGTGGGACAATATGAGCAAAAAAGGGTTGGTGTAGAGTTTTTTTGCCCTAAAGTCAGAGATGCATGCCTAATGCAGTATTGTTTGTAAAGCTCTGAATTATTTTTACAACAATGCGATTCATTTGTTGTTCAAGAATAATACAAAACTTAATTCTGTTGTGCTGCCCCTTTCTAGGCAATGAGTTAATATTCCCTCTTGTCCTGCTCCTATTTCCCCTTCTGCCCCACCAGTTTTTGGCAATTGATATGGTTGATCCAGTCACTCCTTGTGACTTTTCCAGTTTGACCAGTTTCACTTGAAGCCTTGATCATACGATGCCTAGAAAGTTTTCTCATTTTCTCTTGCAAGGAACTTAGATGCTCTTAGGCACAGTCAAAGTTTCATATGAAAGGTAATTTTTATAGTGTATAAGCTTTTTTTTTTCCTTCTTTAGCTTTAATTTTAAACAGCTTCCATTTGATATTTAAATTGCATACTACATAGAGACATCTTCATATATTGATTGCCTGGATATCCTCAAAGATTATGTGAAGGCTGACATACGCACAATACCTTACTTCCCTTCTAGTATATTATCGGCCTGCTTCGTGTGGAGGATTACCATAATTACCATCTAACAGATAAATGGATATGAAGATCAGTCTGTATATTATCATGCTCTCATGAATTATAGGCTGAGACTTTGACCAAACCTTGAATATACATAAATGTAAACTACATTGGCTTCTGCCAATGTGAAGATGTCTGTAGAATAATGATTTTATGCAACATATGTTTGCCAAAAGTAAGAACAGGACTTGGGCATTTTGGAGTAAAAGAAAGGCTGTGGGAGGAGGATTATTCTTGTGAAGTTCATAGTGTTTTAAATTAAGATGTTGGATAGCTTTAGAAATTAAATTAATTGCTTTGATTTATAGTGGAGAGAGGGAAGATAGAAAAGGGTAAGATGACTAGATGTCTTCTAACATTCAGAATTAAAACAAGCTGGCACTGCATACATTTCCAAACAGTCAGTACTAGCTTGTAGACTTGTTGGCCTCTGCTTGACTGGAACTATTTTTTTAACCCTATTTGGTGTTGAACCCTATTACCATTGTGGTTCAGCACAGGACTGTAGCCCTTTTTAAAGGAAATTTCAGCACACTGAGCCATTTCAAGACCTTTTCCAAACTCACCACAAGCCCTTGCTTTAAGTGTTGAAACTACATCTATAGTGTTGATATTTAATGTGCCTATTTAAGATGAGCAGATTGCGTAAAAACACTCACTTTAAGCCAGACTGAAATCTAAAAATAAGATATTGACCTTTATATGAAAGAACTCTCAGAGGTTCCTGTGACTCCTTTCTTGTTCTGATGGGCTAAGTAGTAGTTATCGTACATATAGCAGACAAGAATTAAACTTGGTGTTCACTGGAGGCTGTTTCGTGCTTTTGCAGGCTTTTTAGACTTGTTGGTTTACAGAATGGCCTGATGTAGTACTTACCTGAAAGGTGTATTATGGGGCAGTCCTTCCTCGCTGCTTGGAGTAATTTCTGTAATGAACTGACACTTACATAATAAGGGGGTTACAGCTGTGCTGCAGATATCACAGCTGTGTTACCTCCTTTGTAAAACAGAGGAATGATCTCCTGGGCTTTGCAGGTGTTTTCTCTCCAAGAATAGCTTCAGCATCTGTTGTGCAAATGTCCTGGTTGAAAGTCCACTGAAATCAGAAAATGTCTTTGCTTTCCTCAGCAATTTCAATCAGCCTCGTAATTTCTTTTTGAGGCCTATAAAGGTGGGAGGTGCTGTGGCCTAGTCTCTACAAAAAAACGGTCTGGGACTTGTGACAACATTTTTTTTATTTATTTTTTTTTCCTTTCTCCAGCTTGGATTCAGATGCTTTGGCAAGTTAAAGTTCTAGTAGCTTGCAAAACATTGAGGTATTAAGAGATTTGTGGTGGTGTTGTTGTTCCATATATCATTCTCAGTTAAGAGCACTGTATTAACCAAAAATGTTCTTGCTAGTTCACTAGGTGGTGAAGAACTGAATTTTTTGGGGGGTACTCAAATGTTAGGAAAACCGTTACTAAATAACCACCTTCTGGTGTGGCTAGTATACTATTTTAAAAAAGGTTCAGAAGACATACAGTACCCTGTATTGCAGGAAGGGGGTTTATCTGAATTTCCTGCTTTTTGCCAGTGTTATGGATTGCTGGGGGCAAGACCACCACATGTGGAAGAATGTCTACCTTTCTGAATACTTTTTCTCCAGCTCAGATCTGAGCTATTAATCCAAATTCTTTCCACTCTTACTGGTGTCAGAAACAAGTGAACATCTATTTTCCATGACTATAACAAGGAGTTTCATTAGTTTTCGATGTTGTTTTTCAGTGTTCTAACCTCAGCATGAACTTTTGAGTTTCCTCATCTTTTCTTAACTGCCATCCCACATACAATTTCTTTCTTTTTTTTTTTTTCTTTTAAAGCTTCACCAGACTTCACAATGGACTGATGTTACGATCCTGTAAATGTTGAAAGTGATCCCTTTTGGATACATAAAACTTTCTCTACCTTTACATTTACAATAGATTGTGTTTGGTGTTTTAATTACCTTGTGTGGCACAGGAATCAGTCATCTTTTCATCTGTTTCTTGGGTAGTTACTAAGTTTTGGTTACTGTGCGATATTAAAGTTTCTCAGCTTGTATTTTTGTGACAATTCTGAAGTTTGTAAACGTAGGTATGGGGGAAAAAAAATGAATATTTTCTGTTTTGTTGGATGTTAAGATTTGGCCATCACTACTTCCAGTCTGTCAGTTCAGTTCACATATTGGAAGCACCAGTAAAATAGTTTAATTGAGGAAATAATGAAACCTGGCATATGTTGATAGACTACATTTTGTGATTAATTTACTGTGGTAACTCTTGGTTTTAGTGGTACTCTGTGCTGCATTCAGAGTGAGGAGGACATGAAGGAGACCTTGTGTGAAGGCTTGTGGAAGGGAGTGGTGGAAGATCCCTTACCATCACGAAGCAGGACATTGAGCGCATGCCCCTGAATCCTGATATTAACTTTCCCACCAAAATCAGAGAAGCATCAAGCTAGACAGAAGCTCCTATGTCACCCTCTCATCAGGTTCAATAGAGGTGTAATGTCTTGCAGACTTCAGCCTGGCTTTGCCTTATCAAAAAAGCAGCTGTGAGCCTTCAGTTCTCTCTGCGTGCCTTTAAGCCAGTATAGCTTCTGTTACTAGCCCTGAAAATTGTTTGCTGAAACTCCTGTTGAAACATTTGAAGCCATATCAGAGCACCTAGACTTCAGATAGAGACCAAAAATTTGGTTTTCTTAGTTGGTGTCATGTCCGTCCCCTCCCTGTTCTCCTGTTTTGTTTTGTGTCTTCAGGAAGAGACAGGAGACTGCAGCGACTGTCAGCTGCACTTTTGAATTTCTGCCATTGGGTGATGCTGTTTATTCTAAATTGTAGAGCTGTTACTCATGCTGTTCAGAGTGGCAATGTGTGAGTGAAGTTTGGTGATGCCAATGACCAAAGGGAACCAAAGTACTTGAATAATCTTATTTTTAAAGGCTGCTGAACCAGAAGGGGAGGAAGAGTAAGAGGGGGGTGGAAATCCTCATCCTTTTTTTAATCTTTTCTTTTTCTTTTTTTAAACTCTGCTCTGTTAGACAGTGAGGGTCTACCTGGTTGAGTGGTAAGCCTAGTTTTTCCTGCATGTTGTAATCTTGTTAGATCGTAGAGGAAATGAGCCTCATGAAATAGTGCACTGTTTCTGACATAAACAGTCCTCTCCAGGATTGTTTCCTTTTCATTTATTTATTACCAAGCTTCTAAATATGTCCCTCAAAAGGGGTACCTGACATATTGTAGGGAGTGTTGGAATTAAAATGTCCAAATACTGGAGCTTGACTTTTCTCTTCCTTTGGAATTTTCAAAGTTTTCTGTAGAGCTCCTACATCATTCAGATTTGTAAAAGGAAAACGGCCTATTCCAGACCTGGAAAATAGTTCTGTTCCTACATAAGCAAATGGGGACATTAAATGACTCTGCAGTGGCTTGATTTTTCTACGTTTACTGTGTTTTGCTAGTGGTAGCAGTAACATAAAATTAAAAAGTTTGAGATACAATGCTAAAAAAGCCTTCCTTTTCCTCCTAAACAAGCAATTACGCCAACACTTCATATGCTGTATTTGTCTTGTTCTGGTAAGAAATTAATTTATAATCTTACTTTGTAAGACAAAAATAGCAGCAAAAAAAAATTTCACTTCAGATATTTGAGAAGTTTATGCACCTCAAATCCTTTTTATATGTGTATATTGCAGTATTTAAAATTTGAATTGGTTGACTGTGCTTTACGCTTGAGAAATATTAAAGAATGGAAAAGAGTGTTTTATTTTGATACTTGCTAAAATGAATTGATGTATTGATGTCACATTACTGTTATGGTATGTCATTTCTTCAGCACGTGGGCAGACAAAAGCCTAATTCTGATTTGGTTTTGTCATTTCTGCAGCAAGAGGTGATGGACTGTGATTAATGACTGTAAATTTACACTCTTCAGATCATGCTTATATAAGTAGGAGAAAAACCCACACCTCACTTTCGTCTGCTTAGGCTTCCTGACCCTTTGGGGATGCTGTGGTTTGAGAAACCCACAACTTATTGTCATTTAGACAATGGTTTTATCACCTGCTGACCCTTCCCCAGCCAGGGAGGGGAATTGGGGAAAACAAGGAAACACAAGAGTTGAATAAGATAAAATAATAAGCATTAATAATACTGAAGAACCAGTATTGATCCCAATACTACTACAAATATACAAGGGTTATACTCGGCCAATGGTATCAGCAGGAAGCTGTGCACTCCCAGCAGGGACAGCAAACGTCGGACACTGCGAGTGCTGAGGCTTTGGGAGGAAGGGGAGGCCTCAGGGGTCTGGCACCGGGGCAAGAAGTTCTCTGGACCCGCTGCCATTAAGGGAGAGTGAGATACACAGCGACTTTTCTAATTGATATTGAGTGCGATGTTCATGGTACGAAATAATCCTGTTGGCCAGCCTGGGTCAAGTGCCCAGGTCTCGCTCTTCCTCATCCCTGCACCTGGCAAGGCTTGAAAATGCTGAGACCTTGAATCCCACGTAGCCTAGCTGGCTATAAAGTAAATATTTTCACAAATTCAAACAAGAGAGTCTTCTAGAACTGTGATTTTTCCCAAGTGTTAAAAGAGAAATTAGTTCTGTGTCGCTTAAACCAGGACAGGAGGTAAGGGGGCAGTGGGAATGGAAAGAGAAACACCTGGGACTGGGCAGGTCCTACACTTAGTGTTCCTGCTTTGCATCCTTGAACAGATTAGCAGCGCCACGGGTTCTCCATGGCAGTGTAGCTGCTGGAAGCAGGGAGTGGAGAGAGCTGCCTTTCTGGTGCTGAGCTCTTAGTGCTATGTGTAGACTTCTTAGAGGCATAGCTCTGGAGGGAGGAATGTCTCACCTGTCATGGAGCACAGGTGGCTCAGCTCAAGCTGTATGTCAGCAGGATAGTAGCAATTAACTAGATCTAAAAAAAATAAATAAATTACTTGGAATTTATATTTAATGGGGAATGATATTCTAGTATTTTGAGGTGCAGGTAGCCTGTAAAGGGTGTTCTGTAAAAGTTGAGAAGTGTGTACTACGACTGTACATTAATGCTGACTGTGGAGATGCTTGTGCCAACTCTGATAAATTAATTAGGAATGAATAACAAGAATGGATGATTCTGAGGAGGCAGAATTATAAAAGAATATTATGAAAGCCAAAGCCCTTTGCCCGTTGCTGCAGGTTTAATAAAATACTAGTGCGCAAAACTGCATTCTACTGCATTCAGTATTGACCATGTCCACGTTTTGCTCTTTTGTTCTTAAGCTAGACGTTTGAGAGATATTTCCACTGCACGCTCCCACGGACTAGGGATTAAGTGTTGTTTGCACTAGATGAACATGTGCATGTTCATTTGCATGTGGGAAGGAGGGAAGGGGTCTAGAAGTGAGGATGCACACATCTGTGTAGGCAAACATTCTGCCTGTTCAGCTTTGCTTGCAGGATCCCATTTAGTTATCTTTTCTGCTTGAAATGCAGGGCTCTTTGAAGAGCCCCATTAATTTTAGAGGGCTGCAATAATAAAAAATAAGTGGTGATCACTTTTGCATCCTTCTTCTTAACTATAGTTTATGTAGTCTCCTTGCTGTCAATGACCAATGATTGGAAGAAGTCTGCCTGGCTTTTCATGCCGTATCTAAGCAGGAGATAGAACAGATGAAGAGATGAAAACTTCTTGTAATCTCTAAGGAGATTTTAGAATAATATCTCAGTTCTCACATTGTTTGAGGACTTCATAAATATTGAGGATCTGTCTGTGTTCTGAGGGAGAACAGACTTAATAATATTCCCTTTACAGTCTATTGATATCCTTATTTTGGCAATTCACATTAACTGTGCTCTTTGAAAAACCTCTATTCTTTAATCAAAAAGCTCGGTATTTCCATAAAGAAGTGGCAAAGATAAAAATTGCCTCATTAGTGAGCATTTAAATGTTTAAAACTGCATGTCTCCAAGTTCACACACCATAATTGCAATCAATCAGACTTGTTCAGTTTGTAATGGCAGAAGTGGATTGCTGGAAGGATTTCAAAGGGATGTTGACCAAAGATCTAGTAAAAACACTGGAAAAACAACTGGGTTTTAGTTTAAGTTCCTTGAATGGAGCACTGCCTATATTTAGATACTGTAACAGTGGGAGCAACATAAAAATACAGTGTGAAATGATCTCTGTGCTGAAACTCAGAGCAGCAAGAAGCAGCTCTGCTGTTTGTGAAATGCAGAATGAGCTAGATTTGCCAAAGCCAAGGTGATGGCTTGATTGTATGCGTTAAGCTTTAGTTGATTAGAGACTGGTACCAAGATTCCTTTGATCTTTCCTCCAAGCATTTCCACCGGAAAACGTCACAGGACTGGTTGCTTCCATCATGTATCCTGATGCTAAGCTTTTCTCTGGGAAAGAAGAAACCTGCAACTCCAACATGATTTTATTTCTTGCTTGTAAGGTTATCACTCAGTAGGGTAAGCCTAAGTGTTTGCTAATAATCAGTGTATATTCAGGTGGAGGATCTCCATGCATCTCTAGCATGAGGGAGAGTAACCGAAGAGACAACAGCATTGCACATCTGTTTATCCGCCTTCCAGACACCGATGCAGGCTTCTGTGGACTCTAGCAGGGTTGTATCTCCTTGGAAAAGAAAAGTCTTATACAAACATAGTCTGTCCAAACAATCCTTGTCTGTAAGACTGACTTGCTAAATTTTCAGGTGCTTCCTAACAGTCTGAAATGCTGAAATGCACTTTTTTGCCACTTACTGAGTATTGAGAGTATCTGCGTGCAGGTTCTAAATGGCTATAGAAATCATTGGCAGTGGTGGTACACAAATAAGGGATGATTTTGACCAGAGTCATTCTTTGCAAGATAAAGCAAGATTGAAGTTCAGTAGAATAACTAATATGTAATCATTCTAGTGGGTTATTAATAAATGTCCTGTCGGTGTAAAAGTTTAGTGATCTGAGGGGGAGGTAGAGAAAAGAGCTGTGCTTTGTTTTGCATGTGCTTTGAGCATTAACCCACACTCTTGTAACAATTTGTTTCTGAAATTGCAAATACAGCCTTTCTGTGAGGATGGTGTTCTTGTCTTAGTGTTCATTGTTCTCATTCATGAAATGGAATATTTTTCCATAATTCTAGGGAATAGGGAAATTGATAATCAACACACATTAGCTATTTTCTGGTTTACTATCTGTAATCTTTATAAATATATAGGCATGTGTCTATGTGTATTTTTTTTTTTATATAGAGGCACTTATGCGTGTATATATAAATATAGAAATATGTGCATGAATATATATACACACACTATATATATAAACATATACATGCAAAAGAAGCATGGCCAGCATGCAGGGGATGCTGCCCCTCTACTCTGCTCTCCCGAGCCCCCAGCTGGAGTGCTCTATCTAGCTCTGGGCCCCAGCACAGGAACAGCATGGACCTGTTGGAGTGGGTCCAGCAGAGGGCCACAAAGATGGTGAGAGGGCTGGAGCACCTCTCCTATGGGGACAGGCTGTTGTTCAGCCTGGAAAAGAGGAGGCTCCAGGGAGACCTTATGGTGGCCTTCCAGTATTTAAAGGGGACATATAAGAAAGACGGAGAGCGAATTTTTACCAGTTGTTTTACTGTAGCAAAACAACATGGAGTAATGGTTTAAAACTGAAAGGGAGTAAGTTTAGATTGAACATAAGGAAGAAATTCTTTACTGTGAGGGTAGTGAGACCCTGGAATAGATTGCCCAGAGAAATTGTAGATAACCTCTCATTAGAAGTGTTCAGGGTCAGGGCTTTGAGCAATCTGGTCTGGTGGAAGTTGTCCCTTCCCATGGCAGGGGGGTCTGACTGGACAATCTTTAAAAGGTCCCTTCCAACCCAAACCATGCTATGATTCTGTGTACATACATACGTAGCTATACTTACATACATAGACACACACGCACAAACTGATAGTTGCCTCAATACACTATTGTGTGTGGGCTTCTTTGAAAAAATATGGAAGAAGGGTTTTATTTTTGGTTGAAACTAATTGCATTGTACATCTTTGATTTACTAATCTTCCCACAAGCAGTGTTTAGACTGTATTACTCATAGTGTGAAAGATATTTTCAAATATGAGAATAATTAATCTCTTGAGTAACAATCATAACTTTTGTTCCATTCCTGGGGAAAAAAAAAAGTTGCATTGTTAAATTAAAAAAAAATACAGTAAGTTCTATTTACCTTGTTAGATCTTTTTTTCATCAGTGGCAAGATGTTGTCTTTTGGCATCTCTCAATGACCTTTGTTAAAAATGAGCAGTCTTAATGATGTGAAAAGGAAAAAAGAAAAACAACACTGAGACTTGAAAACATGAAAAATTTCATGTGAACATCAATTATATGAATTACATGAATTTTTGTAGGCTGAAAAATCTTACTTCGCAAGTACTTTGAAAATTACAAGTTCCAAAAATATACGAGTCTTGAACAATGTATTTCACTGTACAACTTAGAGATGATACAAACCATTGAAGTTATATTCTCCTGATAATGGTTTCCTGAGGAGCAGAACACCCAGTGTAAGGGATCTATTTGCAATACGAATAGGTATAACTGAGGCTGTTGCAGTATTTTTAATTTAAGTTTGAGATTCATTCTGCTTGTGCAATTTCAGAAAAACAATTTTGCTGCTTTTAAGCATAACAAAAACTTTTAGGTTGTTGACTGCCTCTGAAGTAAAAATACCCACAGTGCTTCATTTCAGTCCAATAATTTTTGAGTTGATGTGTGCAGTATTTTGGGTTGCTTGAATATTTTAAGTTATTACAATCTGACTGATATTTCAAGTGAAATATTGAAACTGGGCTTCATATGAGGATTAGCTTCATCTTGAGAAAATAAAAGTATTTGTATTCTTAACAAACTAAAATAATTACTGAGCTGTTTGCTTTCTTTCTTGTGTGTGCTAGTATTACAGTCTGCTTTGGTTTGACATTAATGTTACCTATGACAAAATAAGGAGGATTTAGATTTTTGGTCTAGAAATTACTGTTCTAGAGCACAAGTATGGAGCTCAGTGAATTCATACTGAAGTTGGCAAAATTTCTGTTGAGTTTTAGTAAGGGTAAACTGCAACATTTACCTCCAAATCGATTTTTTTCTGTCATCTTAGAAAAGGAGGGGTACTACCCATGGAGCTGTTCAGGGCTTGAATTTTCTGTAGGACAGTTTCCAGCTTTTCTAAAAATCCTTTCACCCTTTAGCCCAGCAAACTTAAGACTGTGTGTTTGGATTTGGAAATATAGAAGAGTTTTATTTCAGGCAGTTATTCAGTATTGTCGTTTAAAAAAAAAAAAAAGTACTGTTTTTATAGTGTTTTGCGTGCAACAGGGGTGGGAACAGTTAAGTGAAAATTAATAATAGAACTGGTAAGTTCCTTGAACTTGGATATAAATTGTGTTCCCTTGAACTTAATTAGATGTCACTACCGTGGTATTTTCCAACCAGGTCTATTTAGTTGTCTCGGCTCTGCCTGTTCACCACAACTCCAATCATGAGAAGCTGACACAATTTGAGAGGACATTCCCTGTACCAGTTCCTCTGGAACTTGTGATCCAATTGGAGTATTTGTTGGTTGGGAGTGTTACCTTTTAATTCCAGCTTGAGTTGTACAATTTCATGAGCACCTCACCATTTAATGCATTTGTGAAAGTGCTTTTGTAATTTGTAGCTGCTGAGAAAAAAAGCTTAAAAATGCTTTCTTAATTTTAAAAGTAAAAATGTCATTTTTGATGTCCCTGCAATAAATCAATCCGGTGGCAGCTGATTGAGATTCTGATTCAACACTTTTTCTCTTCTCACCTTCTGACCCACCATTACTGTCAACCTGCTCCTGCAGGCTTTTCTGTAAAAGTGTCAACCTGTCCCTTTGAAAAAGAACTTCAAAGAAAACAGTGTTTATTAATAAACTCCTATAGAAGTTTTCTTTGTTATTTGAAAAAAAATAGTGATTTGTAGATCTTAAGAATTTAAAAAAAAAAAAAAAGATTTCTAATTTTATGATTGCATTTATTTTGGTACAGATTTCAGCTACTGAAATGAACCCTCCAGCTCTGATCATTCAAGATCTTTTTTCTTTAATGGACTTGTTAGGAAGAGTGCTGTGCATGTGAATTTTTCCTTTAATGAAGTTTTAATGACATGGTGTATATGTATACTTAATGTAGAGTAATGAAACTGTGTCATGAAACAAAATCTCTTTTTAGTTTTCAGTTAGAACCCGCGATCTTGTTTTTATAGGTACAGACCCGTAATCAAATTAATGATCTGTTCCAAGAAAGGAAATAACAATATCACTAAAGCTAAACAGAACATTTAAAATATATATTCATGTCTTGTTTTGTACAATAGTGTTTTCATGTAAATTGACCATATGAAAAGATACATTTATTATGGAATTTTAAAAACAATGTGAACAACACCTTTATGAATTTAAAAACTTAGAACCTGTTCATCATTAATATATGAGATCAGCTAGAAGCTGGGAATTTTACTTTCATACAACCTGCAGTTGTTATTACCAGACAGCAAGACTTTGAGAGACAGAAATACTCAAAATCCTCTGGTAGTTGTAATTTAGAGGTAAATTAAGAAACTAGTATGCAATCTCCTTATGTGCAGCTTCATGTATCATCTCGCTCGATAGCCTGAGGCATTTGCAAGCTTTCAGCATGAAATTTAGTGATAGAGCATGCATACCTGAGTTATTGTATATCATGCATACTAAATATGTGGCTTTTATAGACATATAAATCACAACATCAGGATTCTTGTGTTTTCTAAATGTAAAGTTGATCTTAATCTCAACAAGGTGGCTAAGTTTATCTTAATAAGAGAATCTGGTCCTGTGCAAAGATTATGCTTGGTGCTTGGTGAATCATTAAAAGAAAATGCATATTTTTTTACCTCGTATTTACAGGTAAATGTAAAGAATAATTGCTTAACTTTCTTTGTAAGTCTGGATCATCAGCAAAGAAACACAGTCAATGTCACATGAGGACTGGGCCAGTCCCTGGTGGGCACGGCAAGTAAAATGTGTTAGGAACCATTTCTAGCCTAGAGGGCAAGTTGCAGAGTTTGGCATGGCTCACATCCACATGGCAGAATTCTCCTTTGTGGGCTTCTCTTCCTTGACCTTCATCTTCTCCCACCAAAATCAAATCACAGAACTTCCTTTCCTATACCTCTCCCTGGGAAGAGTCCATAGCCTACACTATATACCCAGCCATTCCTGCATGTCCAGAGGAGTGCTAGGTGTCATGAGCCAACAGCCCCTTGGGGACCATCTGACAAGGGCAGCAAGAGAGGGTGGCTGCGAGGCAGTGCTGCGGCCTGGCGTCCTGGCTCTGCACGTCTTACTGATGCAATTAGAAGCTCTGCTGAAATGAGTTGGAATGACCCAAGTTTGTTGCAGCCTTCAGACTTCACTAGTGTATTGCTCACCTGAGAAGAGATTGATGATTCTTTTCCTTCCTTCCACCTTATTTTCTGCATCTCTTGTAATGGTTCTTACACTTATTTTGATTACAGTGAGAGGAATTTGACCTTAGTCACATTGGCTTGGGCAATAGACACCCCTGGCTCAAGACATTCTGTGTAGGTAAATCTTTAACATCTCATCACTGGTTGGTTTGAAGATCTCTGGAACTGCAGCACGTGGTTTTGAAGCTGCTATGCCTTGCTCCTGTATTAACCTCATGACATTCTCTAGTTCCTAACCTTCTCAGTAGTTTGTTTTCCTTGAAAATGGTTTTCAAAACACAGATACCTCTCAACCTGCAGGAGATGTTTGCTAAGTATTGAATTTATCTGTTTCTCAAAGGGTGCTCCGGGGGACTGGTATTCTGAGTTGGCAATGGCATTTCAGAATGCAGTTGACCTGGGTTATGAAGCAAGTGGACCATGTCATTTGATAACTGATTTCCTCAACTTTCAGTAATATGCTCTTACATATTGGCATGTTTGTAGAAATCTGCTGGAAGGGGCTAAGTGAACTATTTCAGTAGTGTAACCTAGAGCATAATTTGGCTTGCTTTCTGAATCCTTTTGTGGTTTTCCATTGGCAATTTGGGACTTTCCAAAACTATAATGGAAAAGTTATGAAAACCTTATGCCACCAAAATCACACTTTGTAATGATTGTCAGTGGGAAAACTCTCTAGCAGTTGCTTTTAACTGCAGTTACATTAGCAAAAGGCCTTGCAAGTATCAAGAATGATGAATAGTCTTTAAAGGATCAACATTCAGATTTCTTTTTCAGTGAAAAAGCCACCCTTACTAGCAAAATCCTGGAATTGTTGAGGATTTGATTCTGTTTGTATAAAAGCTGTAAAAAAAGACCCCAAACCAAAGTAAAACCCTTTTTGTTCTGAAAGATGAGGAACATTAAATGCTTGGATAGTATGTGTGCACAGGGATTTCCCCCACTTATTTGGTGAAGCTGATAAAGAATAGCAGTTTAATGCAACTATACCAGTTTACAAACCTTAGCTTAATATTTTTCTCTTTAAACGACAGAAAATGCTTGTTTGTCATCTTCCCATACACTGGTATTTTCCATGTTTCGTATTAGCATGCTGCTAATATGCTGCTAATACTCTGTAATAGGTTTGCAATTCAAGACACCTTCATTAGTACATCCTTACTTCTCATTAAATGACTAGTTTATGTAAGACACAGCTGATGAGAAATCAAATCAAATTTGATTCAGAAAAAAACTAATTTATAAAATAATATTTGTTTGTGAAAGTCATTTTTTTTCACAGGGCACCACAAACAGACACATTGTGTTACTGATTGTTGACTTGAATAAAGCCTCTTTTAATGTATTTGAACACTTTTTCCATTGATAAGTGTTTCTCTCATGTCACAGCTTCTCTTACATTAGTGCTATGAAATCTGTTTTCTTCTGACGTTCAGTTTCAGCATGTGAGAAAGCATTTGGTCTGTCTGGGACAGTCTGTTTTCAGAGTGTTTTCTTCAGGCAAGGTTCTTAACCACGAGGCTTTCTTATTCATGAAATGTGTGACTGTGACTATAGCTGTCTCAGTAAAAATGTTGCTGAAGTAGTTTCTGGCATTATTTCAGTCATGAAGAAATAAATTTGATCTGACATGTAAACAACGCTAAACTGAGCCAAGTTACTTTGTTCATTTTATAATCACTTAATTTATGGTAGCTTCTTATTTTTGCCACTGCTTACAGGTAATTTGGTTTCCTTGGCGGTAGATGCTTTCTACAAAAGCACAATACCAAAGAGAGGCATAAGGAGCTTAAATGTGTGAACCCCACCACCTGTCATTCAGTCTTGTTTTGCTACATATAAAGCAAATGTGGTAGGTGTTAATCACTGTTCTTCTAGGTAACATGGGCAGAAACTGATAGTGAGTATACAGAGCTTGTGGAAGAGGATTGAAAGGGGCTTGGTGTTCAATCATGTTTAAAAGAGGACATAGTCCTCATTCTGAAGTTAAGCTGAATGCTTCAACCTTCTCTCTTCTCTTACCTTTCTTGAATGTTATCGGTGAAAGTTGCTGAGATTTATTTGTGTACTGAGCCATTGAGTAAAATTGTACTGAATTTGGTTATAAAATTACTTGGAGGAAGAAATGAAAGGGCTTTACAGGGAAGTGCTTAGACCAGGCTTGATATTTTGTACAGGATTACAAAATAAAAAGGAACCCAACTAATTACTTTTGAAAAATGAAAGAAAGCGTACTTGCTTTGCTTTGTATTTGAAACGATGTACCACCCGTTCTATTTTGGATGAAGAATACTCTATGACTTGAAGATACCATAAAAGAAAAAGTTTGTGGGAAGGAGATATGAATCATTCTCAGCAGAACAGTGCCTAAAGCTTCTTTCCTCCCAGCTTGAGACTTGATTTGCACCTGCATTAATCTCCTTTTAAAGTGTCCCCAGTAGGCTGTACATACTGCTGTCTAGTATATTGAGACCACACCTATTAGTCCTGAAAAAAAAAAAAATTGTAATTGCAAGATTTGGGTGTTTTTTTTTCTTTGGAAAGGACCATAGTTCTGTTATTTATATGTTTCTTGGAAAATGTATCGTTTCATATAAAATGGTGTGAAATTGGCCTTGCTCAGTGAGAGCTATTGTTTAGGGCGGTATTAAAGGATGGAGTTGTATGGCTGGCTTCAGACTTCTGAAGGCTTCCCTGACTGCTCTGATTTAAAACACAAGCAGCAAACACCATTAAACTGTCTTCTGGCTTTAGTAGTCAGCCGGGTCCCACAGTCTACCATTTACAATCTGTAGAGTTCTAGAAAGGCATTTTACAGTCCTTTCCTGAAACACTTGCTTTATTTTACTATGCTTTAACCTACTGAAAAAAGTAATTATCATCAAGGATAGCTTTATACGTAAAATGTAATGGAGTGCACGTCTTCTACACACGTATTAGAAAATTAACGGTTGTTCTTTGACCCGTCACTAAAATCTTGGAAGCTCTGTGTCCGAGGGAATGTGGAAACAGAGAATAGTGAATGCCATTAATAATGTCGATGTGCTGTTTTCCATCTTCAAACCTAGTAGCTTTCTCTTTTTTTTTTTTTTTAATTTCCCCACACCCCTCTTGGCTGAAAAGTTTGGGCAAATAAAAATATTCTCAATAACTTAATCTGTACATTTCCTTAAAAAAAATTATCACTACTAAAGTCACTTTGTGATTGCAGTAGGAAACTCTGGGGAATTATGGGAAACTGCTACAGCTTGGGTGGTTTTGGTACTTTGCTTTTAGTCTTGAGTCTCTCAGTACACTCCAAGTGCTGCAATTCAGTGTGGCATCCTATTGTATTCAGCTGCAGAATTTTACCATGAAATGCAGCAATCATCAACACAAATCACTGTATGTTTTTAAATCATCCTAGATCACCTCTCACGTGCTATTTTCATCATTTGAGTATTGTGTGTTGCTGTCTGCCACAGATGAATTTATATGTCTGACATAGATATTTATTTTTTTTTAAACTGTTGGTTCAAAGTGAAATAAAAGAAGAATGCTAAATAATTGTGGACATCACAAAAGTCATTATTAGAGCACAGAATATCTGACTGGCATTTAATTTTGCTTGCTGAATTCAGAAGTTTCTAAGGAAGAGTTGTAATCCCTGATATTGGGAGTGGAAGCATTTTTGGAATACAATAGTAATGTGGGAGAGTGATAACACATGTGCCTTCAGTTGAGGGTATGTATTCATCAAAAGAGGGTATGAATTTGAATTGCTTTTTTCCTTTTCCATTCCCACTCACTCCAAGTTCTAAGCAGCTGGCAGTTTTGGGGCATATTTCCACTCAACTGGGTTTCAAGGAGCAATTGGAATATCGAGAGAGGTAGTAGCAAAGAAGGTGTGCAAGCTGTTGGGGAAGAAATGAAGTTAAGCACCACAGTTGGCATGAGTGAAAAGGTTAATAGAGAGTCACAAGACTGTTGTGCTGATTTTTGGGTAGAAGAGTGGGTGATCGTGTGTAAAACAGTAATGAGGAACTCTTCAACAGAAATGCTCTGTGGTAATCTGTTTTTCTATAAATGTGAAAGGGATATTTTATGGAATGTCTGGAATTTTGTTCCAGAAGAAAAGCTACTCTAACATAATATGAATTGTGAAACTGAAAATTAAAAAACCCCAGTACACACAACCAACAAATCAAAGTCCCTCATTTTAATTGGGAGATGCTTAAAATGCTTTGTTAAGCTTGACAAAAATACTGTAGCCACCAAAACAGAGGCAGCTTGCCAGAATGACTTGGAACTTCCTATTGCAATTGGTGATTATAGTGGCTGAAATGAATCATGTGACTTACCCAACCTTTATCTCTGTATTTTTTCAGAACTTCAGAGATTTTTTCAGAGTAATATGAAGACTACAGTTTTCATTCTGCTTTGGAACAAAATACAGTTTTGAAATTTTGATGATGTTATATAAGTGGTGTCTTCAGCGCGGTTCTAGTCACGTGGCTAATTCTTACACTTAATTTCCTTTAACTTTGTTTTTTTGTTCTGATGAAAGAAAAAAATTAAGAGAACCCCTTTTATAGCAATGATTTGAAATCAGCATACTAAGACCAGCTGATTACTGGTTTTTAGTGGACTGAGAATAAAATAATGAGTGACTACAAGTAAAGAAACCAATACTCTGTTGTTGCAAATTTGTACAAATTCAACTGACACAAAGCACAGTGGTTTAATACTGGGTGATATTTAGCACTGTTGTTTTCTCTTACTGCTGCTGCCAGGATAGGCAAAGACACACTAGCAAATATTGGGTATTTCAAGTAAAATCTATCTTGTGTTGGACCTTACTTTTTCCATGTTAAGTAGCAAATCTAAACCTAAAAAGAGCTAAGAGCCTGCTCCTCAGAGCAGCATCTGTTTGTTACTGAAAAGTGGCTTCTGTGTCAGGAACAGTAAATAAGTGAATGATGAAAGCTGAATTGTTTAAAAAACAATTGGTTTAAATGAACCAATTGTGTTACTGTCTCTTGCGGGAACCTATTCTGAATTCTCAAGTGTTTATATTGTCATCCCAATGGCTGGAAACTCCTGTGTTTTGCTCTTGGAAAGACTAGTGGAAAAAATTATTCAGCAACTGAGATGGCTTGTTACCCGCTCCGAGTAGCTGGACACTCTAGCTTCTGCTTGTTTTGGCTCAGTCCTGCTTGTGTGCTTGGTACCTTTGTGTTCTCTTCTTTTTCCTTCCCCCTCAGTAAGGCCAAAACCTTTGTCTTCTAAACCAATTCTCTTTGGAAAGTTGTAGGACATCACAGAGTAATCCCACTTGTAGATTCTATGATTTTATTTTTAAAAAAAACTCTTTTCTTTTTATCTCCCAGAAAGAAGCGAGAGTCAACTCTTTTGAAGAGTTGAAATAAACCTCATGTCTCTCTGGGAAATAATGCTGAAAGAGGGAGAATATATTTGAAAATAATGTAGCAGGAGCAACAAGTTTTGTTGCCGTGATTTCTGAATTTCAAGCATTAAAATGTTCAATGCATGTTTACCTAAATAGTGGAGTAGGTGGAAGAGTATTCTGGGGATGCTGCTTTGACTGAAATGGATATAAAGATGTCTCGTAGCTCTCAAAGTCATTCATGCTGGTGCAAGGAACCTTCAGACTAGCTGAGCAAGTCTGCTGTGTTGTCCTGGAGAAAAGAGCCTCTGTCCACAAGTATTTCAGTAGATCTGCAGGATGTGGTGAGCTCCAATAATAGACTTGATTGCCGCAAGCCACAGCTGCCTCTGTTCTAAGCCAAAGTGCTTGTAGTCTGCAGTAGACCTAGGAAGCCGCTAGCACTAAGGAATTAAAGTGTTCTTTTGTCCTTTGAAGTGGAATCTCTTGTCACTTCTGCTCCTTGGAAAAACAAACAAAAAAACCCAAACCCAAGACACACAAATGAACAAAATGTTATTTCATTTTTTAATACCATCACGGCTGTAGAGGAGCCAATTTGTCAACCCAACCAGTCTATATATTCCTACTCTTATTAAGCTGCTCTGTTACTCAAATCAAATGTTGGAGTCTACCCAAATGTCTAATTAGTAATTACCTGTCTTACTGAGCAGGTCTTCCAGGAAAAATGACTCCTGTTGGTCAGCTTGTTTGGTGGCAGGGCCTGAAGGATATATTTCTCATTACATAGTCATTATGTAATCCTCATGTGGTACATTCAGAAGGAATAAGACTTAAACATATCTTTCATAATGACCGAAGATTGGCAACAAATCCCTAACGTGTATTTCACTGGATCACTTTTCTTTGTCATGATTTATTCCGGTATGATTTTTCTGTTTGAGAAAGTCATGCAGACTTAGAGACAGAAAGGACTCAAAGGGTCATTACTATTCACCTGTCCAGAGCAGGACTTATAGAATAGAATCATAGAATCGTCTAGGTTGGAAGAGACCCTTGGGATCATTGAGTCCAACCATCTACCCTACTCTACAAAGTCCTCCCCTACACCATATCCCTCAGCACCACATCTAATCGTCTCTTAAATGCATCCAGGGATGGTGACTCAACCCCCTCCCTGGGCAGCCTATTCCAATGCCCGACCACTCTTTCCGTGAAGAATTCTTTCCTAATGTTCAGTCTAAACCTACCCTGTTGGAGCTTGAAGCTGTTCCCTCTCGTTCTGTCATTAATTACCTGTGAGAAGAGACCAGCACCAACCTCTCTACAGTGTCCTTTCAAGTAGTTGTAGAGAGTGATGAGGTCTCCCCTCAGCCTCCTCTTCCTCATACTAAACAGTCCAGGCTCCTTCAGCCTCTCTTCATATGATTTGTTCTCCAGCCCCTTCACCAGTTTCGTTGCCCTCCTCTGTACTCGCTCCAGCACCTCCAGATCTCTCTTGTGTTGAGGTGCCCAAATCTGGACACAATACTCCAGGTGTGGCCTCACCAGTGCTGAGTACAGGGGCACAATCACCTCCCTACTTCTGCTGGTCACGCTATTTCTAATACAAGCCAGAATTCCGTTGGCTTTCTTGGCCTTACGCCTTTTGTTTTTGTTGGAGTGAGATGGAAAAGTCCCTTCAGGCAGGAAGGGATTTTGGGAGGTCCATTGTCCAACTTCCTGCTCAAAGCTGAATGCAGAGCAGGTTGTCCCAGGCCTTTATCTAGACAAGTCTTGAAGACCTCCAAGATGCCTGCAGTGTCTCTGGGCAACCTGCTCCATATCCTCATAGTAAAATGTTTTTCCTTCTCTCCAGTCAGAACCTTCTCAGGTTCATTTTTATGACTGAATTTTCTCTATATAAACTACTGTGAACGCAAGTCAGAATAGCAGATCTGTCTTCTTAGTAAGCTCCTTGTAGGTATGGGAAGGCTGCCTTCAGGTTCTACTGAAATCTTTTCTTCTCCAAACTAAAAAAACCCAGTACCCTCAACTTCTCTTTGCATGGCATAGCTTCAGCCCCTTGAGTAGGTTGCAGTCTAATGAGTACCAAGGAGAAGAATTGCAGCCCTTGATCTACTGGCCATACTCCTGTTGATGCAGCTTAGGATGCTGTTGTTTCATGCAAGATGATGGATGTTAAGATGTTGATGAGTCAGCTCTTGGGAATCATGTTGAAAGATAATAAATTCAGTAATCTAGGGTACTAAGAGAAAACAGAAAATAATAGTCAATAGGTGTGTTTTCTGTGACCTTAATATGTTCTTTAGGTTTTCTGTGATCATGTCATCCCAGCTATGTTATTCTTCCCCCTTCTCCTTTACTTTACCTCCTCCAGCTTTTGTGTGCATTAGCCAGTTTAAAGCAAATTTGTCAGAGAAGTGTGGGTATCAAAAATGTTGTTATACTCCTACTTTTTGCCTTATGAGAATCAGAAAATAGGTAAATGAGGAACCCAAAGTAGTGTTCCTGAGAGGGGAAGTTGGGTAGTGGCAGCTTAATCCATGATCCACTGCAAACTAAGGCTGATGTTTGGCAACCGATCAGCACACCTGTGCCTAAAAACCACGTGCTGCTACTTGGATGTTTTTCGACACTTTTAGCTGTGTGACAGAACTAGGAGCGTGGCAAAGGGTGAATGAGCCAAGTCTGTAAACTGTGAAGTTTGCCAGTTTTGTTACTCCCAGAAACCATTTTTCTTTTAAGTTCTGTAACGTGAATTGAAAATTAATACTGTGGAGCTAAATGTTGTTGGAGACAGACTTTTTCTCTGGTAGGAAATGTGTAACGAATGTTGTATCTCAAGGTTTTTCATATAAATGGTTCCTGCTTGTCCCTATTTTTTTACTCATTTCTAGAGTGTGTGTTTCTCACACCCAGCCACTTTTTAAACTAGAAATTTGTCCATTTGTCAATGTATGTATCAGTAACATGAAAAAAAGAGCAAGTGTTAGTATGGGTTATTCAAGTTGCTAGTAGCCCACTTATGTTTTTGAGAACGCATTTCCTTTTGCTTATCTATAGTTAGACCTAGAAAACTTCTAAGAAATAGATGTATTTCTATGGCTGAAACAAACACATTTCTCATTCTGCCTTCTGCATCGATGGAAGACTGAGTCGAATTCTGGTGGAAGAATAATTTATGTTGAAGCTGTTTTTGTCTAAAGGCATAGATGTTCTTTTTGCATAATAGTGGTCTTTTAGTTGACTAAGTAATGTTTCTAATGCCTGAAGTGTTAATGATTCTTTGAAGAGATTATTTTTGCTTGAGGTTTTCTGTTACTGGCTGTATAGTTGCTGGATCTGGAGGTTGTAGTTGGATTTTACTAGATGCACTCAGATTCAGTAACAAGCACTGTCATGCTCGGAGAATTTGCATTCTTACCCCTGAGCTTGGCTCCATTGCTGCTAGAGGGAAAGATTCAAGAAAAGGTCTGTGGTTAATTTATACCTTTTCTGGGCTCTGCCCAGAAGGATTGTGTTAATGATAGTGTGTGATTGAGAAGGATTGTGTTAATGATAATTACTTCTGTGAACTTCATTAAAAAACACTGGGACAGTATCAGAAGTAGTTCAGACAGATATCCTTAATTATGCTAGTGACCTTATTTATATTTTGGTGAGTAAATGTGAATTCTGTAAGATAAAATTAAAAGCTTTAATTTTGGTCGGAATATTTTCATTGGTTATCAAGAGAAAAAACATAGCTCTTTCCTCGATACTGACATGGCCCAAAGCATCCAAATAAAACACTTTATTGTTACTCGGGCATGAGAGTAGTGATCTGGGTTGTCACTTTTATAAGCTCTTGTTTAATATTTATATAGAACCTCTGCCTACATGGCCTTCTGTTTAGTGTCTGGTTTAAGCAATTGAAATACATTATTAAATTCCAGGTTCAGAGAAAGAGGAAAAAAGACCAGCAGTCACTTTGTCACTGGGGAAGGCATTTTCTTTTAAGTGTAATACATTTAAATTTTTCACTGGCATGATACCGATCTTCATTGTGTTTCAAAGGCAAGTATAGAAAACAAGTGGGACAGAAATATAAAACTGTGTTGTGAAAGATACCATTTTTAACTGGCAGAGATGGATACCTGCCTTTGCATGGTGTATATTCTATTTTTCTGCTTTTTAGGAAACAATTTCAGAAGCTGGCATAATAACATTAGGGCAAATTTTTTGATACTGACTTGACTGAAGCACTAAATATCACTAGCGCAGAGCTGTATTTTTTTTTTAATTTTAAACTTGTCTTAGGTAGTGTTTCTAGTTAACTTAAATGTGGTCAAGATTTCAGCCTACACATAGGTTGCAGCTTCATTTACTGCTTCAGTGTAGTTCAGAACAAAGTATTACAGTTCTTCATAATAAAATAACCTTGTTGTTTTGTTACAGTCCAGTGCAGTTCCATGTTATTGGCCAGCTATGTTGTCAATAATGTAAACAGAAAATAAGTTTAGTGATCTTCTGTAACACAGGCCCATGTGAGTAATTATATTTACAAGACAGACAACAGAACCGTCTGATTCCTTAGTTTCAGTCTATAATTTCTTCTGAAATCTGGATGTATTACAGCCAGTTTCACACCAGCCACTACATGTTTTTTCCGCAGGATATTTTTGCACCTTATTTAAAGTGAGATTTGAGGCTTGTGCAATATTGATGCCTTTCCCAAGCCCTGCAGAAGATCCCTGCAAAAGTCCACTGCCTTACTCTGGCCTGTGCATTTCACAGACATTTCTCTTCAAAGGAAAAACTCTGAGGCCAATGATTAGTTGGGAACATTCACTAACCTCTTTGTATTGGGCAGTGTAGTTCCAGTAAATGTGTATAAGAGGTTGAGATCTGGGGTGATGGTTTCTCAATAGTTACAAAATCTGCTAGTATGGGAGATTACAGGCAGATGAGAGTGAGAAGATTTGAGAGACTCTCAGCATGCAAGTTGGAAAGTCTGGTGGAGGGCAGTGATTCCTTCCTTTCATGATTTGAACTGCATTATCGTTGCAGAAATTGTAGAATCACAGAATTGTAAGGGTTGGAAGGGATCTTCGGAGATCATCTAGTCCAACCCCGCTGCCAAAGCAGGTTCACCCAGAGCAGGTTGCACATGAACATATGCAAAGGGGTTTGAATGTCTCCGGAGAAGGAGACTCTACCACCTCTCTGGGCAGCCTCGTCCAGGGCTCTGCCACCCTCAAAGTGAAGAAGGTTTTCCTCATGTTCAGATGGAATTTCCTGTGTTCCAGCTTGTGCCCTTTCCCCTCATCCTGTCACCAGGCACCAGTGAGAAGAGTTTGACCTCATCTTCTTGACACCTGCCCATTAGATATCTATAAGCATTGATAAGATCCCCTTTGTCTTCTCCAGGCCGAACAGACCCAGGTCTCCCAGCCTTTCCACATAAGGGAGGCATTCCATTCCCTTTATCATCTTTGTAGCCCTCTGCTGGACTCCAGTAGTTCCCTGTCCTTCTTGAAGTGGAGAGCCCAGTGCTGGACACAGTGCTCCAGATGGGGCCTTACCAGGGCAGAGTAGAGGACCAGGATAACCTCTCTCGACCTGCTGGTCACATTCTTCCTGATGCACCCCAGGATGCCATTGGCCTTCTTGGCCACAAGGGCACTTTGCTGGCTCATGGTCAACATGTTGTCCACCAGGAAGATTCTGAACTGCAATTGCTGAACTGGCTCACGTTGCAGCCCAGATCCTTACAGTACACTGGCATGAATTTTAAGTTACTGTAAAATGCTGTTTCAGGGCAACAGCTGGGGGGTGGACTGGAACTTCTCTAGTAGTGGTTGCTCAGGAATTGAAGCTCTTCACCTCACAAGTCACTCTATGAAGTATATAGATTTGTGAGAACATTGTAAGGTGTCTTTTCCTTGCTTCATTTCACTGTGTAGTAAGTCACAGGTGACATACTAAGGCATGGTGACAAAAGCTATGCCTAACTCGGTCAAATTATATGTACAGCTTAATTGCACAATGTTCAAGACAGTCTCAGTGGATGTATAAGGCAGCGGTAGTTAGCAAATGGTTTTTACATTAAGTTATCACTAAAGCTGTGGCTTACTGCTTCTGTTCCCACTTAACCTTGAAGGAATCTCTTTATATTGCCACAGTAACTTTTTGAAGCATGTGTGGATTTTAATTCAAATTTTACTTTCCCTGAATATTTGCTTTCTCTGTTAACCTAATGTCTCCTTTGAATCAAACTGGAACAGATTGCGTAGTTTATTTCAGTTGACGATGCTTAATCTAGATTAATTTGTACTGTTCAGCATTTCACTGATGGAAAATAAAAGGTAACACTGTAGGCGTATCTGAGTTTGGCTACAGCATGAAAATCAAAGAACTAACGTTTCCCAAGCGCAGACAAGTACTGTATTTCTGAAAGGTCATTGTTTGTTCAAGCTTTGAAGTATGACATCATACATGATGCATGATATTTGGAGAAAGCACAAAAATTTAGTGGAAAAAAATGGATATTTTTTAACTTCTGTTGTTAGCTGTATTTCATGTAGGTATAGTTATGCATGTTAGCACAGATGTGCCAATTAGGTCTTAAAAGCTAGCAGTGCTGTTTGTTTTTCTTACATATCAGCCTTGGGTGTTCGTATATCTATCTCTGTTACTTTCTTATGTTGAGATGCTGCAAAAAGATTTTCCGAAAAGGAACTTGTTAGAGGGATGTGCTCAGATTTGTCTCTGAATTCAGTTTTACTGATCAGTAATCTGTTTTGGATTTCACATCTAAATCTCCTTCTACCCAACTTTCCTCTCTTACCATACAACTTGCATTTCAAAATCTGATTCATCCTGCAGTGTAAGCTTCATGATTTGTTGTTTGACATGGTACATAAAAGCATACTTTTTTTGGGCGAAAAAAGATGGAAGAGAGAATCCTATCATCAAGCCACAACCTAAATTGACGTTCTGTCTAAATTTCTTTGCCCACCAGGTTTTTGTTTGACATTTAATTTTAAGGAATTAAAGAATTTAAGATTTAGACAAGTACGGTTTGGCTGTCACAGAATCACAGAATGCTTGAGGTTGAAGGGACTTCTGGAGGAACCTGTCGTCCGGCTCCCCTGCTTAAATGCAGATCAGGTTGCTCATGGCCGTGTCGAGGTGGCTTAAAGAGTATAAATAATATAAAAGTATAATAATATAAACAATGAATCACCATACTGTCAAGTATTTTTAAAAATACTTCTGTAATTTTAAAAAAAAAATGCTTCTATATCTTAAGAAGGTATTTGCAAGATTGAAATTTTGCTGGTAATTTAGAATGGGTTTTCATTTAAATACATGATGCTTTCTGGAGCTATAAATATGCATGATGATTTATGGTGTTACACTGTACCTTAGAAGTCTAGGTAAATTTCTTACGGTATGTACCTTTCTTAAGCTAATTATGCTATATGTTTATTGTTAACATCAGCTTGTCCTGAGTTCTTGGTAGTGTGGGTGTGTATGTATGTGTGAGTCCATTAGGATTATACATTATTATCTCATCCCCACACAAAAATGTATTAGCATAATTTGTGAATTCACATGTATATATAGAAACATGTATATATAGAAAATAAAAAATGACAGAACTTGTCTTTGCCAGTTTGCTAATAATGTAATGAACACCTTATCGAAGGAAAAAAGTTAGTGGCTTGTACTGGGCACAAAGAATTTGTGCTTAAGTGCATACAGGTATCATAGAATCATAGAATGGTTAGGGTTGGAAGGGACTTCAAGGATCATCAAGTTCCAACCCCCCTGCCCTGGGCAGGGACACCTCCCACTAGAGCAGGTTGCTCAAGGCCCCATCCAGCCTGGCCTTGAACACTTCCAGGGATGGGGCAGCCACAACTTCCCTGGGCAACCTGTTCCAGTGTCTCACCACCCTCATGCTAACTCTTGTGTATGTGCATATATAATTTTCAACTTTTTTTTTCCCTATTTTTTTCACTCAGGAGTTTTTTATGGTTCTTCCTTCTGGAAGCAAGCATAAGCTGTCAATAAGCGTAGCTTATCTGACTCGGTGTGAGAAGCACGACATGGGAAATACCTCAGTCAAACACCTGCTAAATGAAGGAAGAATGTGAAATTAATGTCTGGTTGTGTTACTCTTTTGTGATACTGCTGATAATACCAGATTTACTCTGCTATTTATGTTAACATGTTTAATATTTTTCATGAAATAAAAATTCCTGATATATTTTTACATATTTCTTGCATGAAACATCACCAGTATTGTTGAGACATCTGTTAAATTAATCTTTTGGTTTTATTTAGGTTTATGAATTAGATGGCATCTCCTTGATCCTGGACAACTGCAGCATTGATGACAACAATCCTTGTATCCTTTACAAAAGAATTCTAATTATTGAATATGACTCATAAGAAAAGGTGTGGGGGTTTAATATATTTATGTCAGCATTGCTTTCATTTGGTACCTAAGTCTAACTGGCCCAGGTTGTATTTAAATGCTTGGTTCAGAAGTGAGCAAACTCATAAATACACTTTCGTGAACTGGAGTCTTAGTAAATTGAACTGTGGTTATATTCTGTTGCCTAAAGTAATAAATATTACTGATTTACAGATGTCAATTCGGAGAGCTAACTGACAGAAATCTGAATTAAGACTACGTTTGGTCATCATGTCAGATCTTGGAGCTTTTCCTTCAACTCAAATCTATTCAATAGACTAAAATAAGAAGCCCCTCAATTCTATATGCTTCTTAAATCTGGCTGGAGAACTTATTCTAAGCACAGAGACAAGGCTAGCAAGCTGTAATGAAATGTGTATAATTGAGAGAATTAATGATGCAGATTACTGAAATGTCGGGGAGATTTTAATATAAATGCCATTGTGCTCCCTATTTGGGATTTTTTTCCTGGGGTTTAAGAGCAGAGACTTTCCAAGGTCGATTGCTATTCGAGGGAAATAACTTTACATTGAAGATAAACAATTGTTAAGCAGATTTATCCATCTCTTCAGAAACTGTGTAGTAATCCTGCTGATGCGTTTAGTGGGTGAGCTATTATTTTCTGTCATCTAATCATTAGCTCCTTTTAATTTTCTGATAAGAGCATCTGGAAATCAAGTGCTTTTCCTGCCTAATTTCAGCTTTCTTGTACTGAACACGTGAAACATGTTTTTTAAATTAATTTGTCAGAAAAAGCACACTTTTTAAGAAGTATTGTAAAACAAAACAAAAAAAAGTTGTGAAAATGTTGCCTGTTCTCATAACTGTGTGCTCTAGAACAGCATAAATATATCTTAAAAGGATGAAATAATGTAAGGACAGATGATAGCAAAATGTTAACAAGCTGGTTGGAGGAGCAATGGGTATTAAGTATCCTCTGAGTTACTTGGTTGCTTAACATGCAAGTTTTTTACATTTATCATTATTCCTACAGTTGGAGACCTCTCAGAGTGTCTCTTGATAGTGTGCTGAGTAGAAGAGTTGTACTTCCATGGTCTGATTCTGGTGAGGGGCACTGCTGGATGTGGTGGGAAGGGCAAGGAAAGTTACCTTTCCCTAAGCAGACTGGGTCTGAGAAAACCTAGTAAGGAGTTTTGATCCCAAGTTACTCTTCCTTTGCTGGAAAGCACAGCTGTGCTATGACTTTCAGAATTCCTTTCTAGGATTAATCCTTCGTTTTAGCTGTTAGTAAAAGAGGATAAAGTTTGAGGCCTTCAAAGGGTTAGAGTTGTAATTTATGATCCTGAACGAAATGAAAATAAAATACCATGGGAGTCTTTACTGCCTTTTGAGCAATGTGGAAATTCTTACACCTTTTGATACAGGCTGACGTTTTATGGCTGTACTATAAACTTCTTACCAGAGGATAAAACTTTGTTTACTTGGTTTTTAAATGCTTACTGGACATAATGACACCTCTTAGTATGAACTTTCACTACTGATCCGTAGCGTACAGTATTCAGGTATATGAAAAAATAAGTAGCAGTTGGGCAGAGGAGGGACTAACATGCTGTGACAAAAGTTTGCTTCGTCAGCTTTTGGAGCACAGCTCCTGGCTACTGCTCTGTTCATCGTTTTGACCTAGAGTTATTCCAGGTTACTCCTGGAATACTCCAGGTTACTCCATTAACTCCATGGAGTTAATGCTCCCCTGCTGCTCTCCTGCTTCTAATGTTCCTCGTCTGCTGCATTCTCAGCATGTCTTATGCAGGGAAGCAGAAGAGGAGTTTGCAGTTTGATTTGGTCTTTACTTTCACCTGCTTTGCAGCATATTCTGTTACTTCTAGACACTACAAACCAAGTCCTTACTAGCGTGTAGGTGCCTGACTCCATGGCAGAACAATGAAGAGACTGAACTGTTTCTCTCCTCCCTCTGCGCACCCAGCCCTGTCTGGTGCAAAATCTATTTTGTGATGCTGGTAAACCAGAGGAATGCTCTTACTAAGATTTGAAAGCCTACTTGCTTAAAACTGAAACATCTTAAAATTGCCTGCATTGTTACTTTATGATCCAGAGTGAATATATTTCATCACTTTACTCTTTTCAAGGAAGATGAATTAAGAGGAAGTGTTTAGGCAGCTCTTGTGCTGGGTGTTGAGAGAGTTGCTGAAATTCAAATATGATCACTCAGTGGTGCTTCCATTTGCCAAGGTGATGTAGGAAGCTGTGAGGGAAAGCTCGGTGTAGCTCTTCAGCCAGGGTCCCTTCACGGAATCATGTCCAGAAACTTCTCGCTATGTTCTTGTTTCTAGTGCCTGTTTTTGTGGGTTCAGACTGTGTTACTCAGATTTCTCCGTAGATAAAGCTAACTGGAAAAAATTTCATTCAGATTCCTTTTATATAGGAACTTCTTAGATTTCTTAGTAAAGTCTTTGTGGATGCACATTTTTGTTTGAGCTTGATCTGTTTCTGAAACACACAAGGTCTACACTTAAGATGTTGTTATGTTTTCTACTGAACACAGAGTTGATATACTGATTTCCTGCATTTTCGTAACTAAGTTCTGCCTCCAAATTACACATACAAAATTTTCCAAAGAAAAATGTGACTTTTTATGGTAAAAGTGATAGGGGTTTTTTTTCTGGATGGAAAAAAAATAATTTTCCTAAAGTATGCACTTCATCAGGAGACACTGCACGCCCTAAAGTATGCTGTGTTAGATGCTGAAAGAGCTCTTTATTATGTTTGAGAGGAGAAATCCTGTGATAAATCTGTTTATTTGTAGTGTATGGAAGCATACTGAAAGAGGAAATGGATCTGCTCTTATCCTAAAATAAATTCCTTTGTAAACCTGTCATTACCTTAAAATTGCATCCTTTGAGGTCCTGAACAGCTTTGTAATGTGTGTAAAAATATCAGGAGGTTCATCGCTTTTGAGATTGCTAGCTAAAGTTCAACTGACATGTTTGCATTGCTTTAGCTTTTTAGGTTTGAATTCATCTTTCACTGCCCAGTTTGGGAGAACTGTTATCTTGTCTAATTACATCTCAGGCAGACTTATATCTTTTACATTTATACTAACAAATAATTCTTTTTCCTTCTGGATATTTCATGATTAAAAGCAACAAACCCCCCCCTTATTAGTAACAGACATGAAGATGGACAGTTAAGAACAAATTTTCTGTACCTCTTGCAAAGATTATTTGAACTGGTATTTTAAATTTTGAGCTACTGTAACTCTGCAGGGTTCCAAGTAAAGTCAATGGAGAAATGCTGAAAGATGCCAGATCTTCAACTGTTAGCAATCAGTCTTTCCCGCACCATAGGGGAAAAGAGACTGCAGAGACACAGTTCATTACAGACCTTGGGGTCTGAAGAGTTAAAGTTCAGAAAAGGTTGAATGTTACTTTAACTTTTTTTTTTTTATACCCTTTAAATCTTTCATCATGGGTTGGCTGTATGCTAATCATAACTGTCTTTCTATATTTGAAAGAAAAAAGGGTGCTACAAAATGCAAGTGGACTTGTTTGCCTTTGCATTAAGGAAAGGCTCTTACATGAGATAGATTTCTGGGTTTGAAAATTCAGTTTCTTGTTCTGCTTCTGAAAAGTTGGAAGCTTTGTGCTTTACTTATGTAACCTGTGTTTAAAAGCAAATAAATTGTCCTGCCACAGAATAGCAGAGGGGGTTGGAGATGCTTCTCTCGGTAATACCAGTAAAAACTTTACTCCAGATCCTGCTTTTCAGGTTATTTGGGTTGAAAAGGTGTTCTCAATGAAAATATTTTGCTCTCTGAGCTACCATCTTCCTCATTTCTGACAGGCTGTAGCATCAGACAAGAGCCCTTCTCTTAGTTCTTATCTTTTACCTTACACTAATCTCTTACTGCTCCTTCCAGCTTCATTTCTGGCCCTTCACAGATTCTGTTCACTTAAGGCAAACATAAGGAGGGAGGCCAGCCAATTCTGATCAAAAGACTGTTGACCCTAATCATACAAAAAAGGTGCTTACGAAAGACTTTAAATAAACTAACCTGTTTATGATTGAAGACTTTTCAATTTACCTTAACTAAGTTGTCTGGTTTTATGCTTCTCCCTAACATTTAGGGTCATGGGTAACACACAAGGATCTGCCTTCTCTGGTTGAGGGTATATTTTTTTGGTTGTGAGGGTTTTTTGATTTTGTTGTTTTGGTTATTGTTTTTTTTTTTTAATTTAATGTCTGTCCTTACAAATATTTGTTACTAATATAGGAAAAAACATATCCAAAGTACTACAATGTAATAGCTGTTAGTTTAACAGATAAAACTTGAGAATCAGAAGTTTTGAAGATGGAATATTCTTGGGTTTTTTAGGATGCTTGCTGGTGTTACCCTTTTGAGATTCTTATAGTAGGTCTCTTGATAAATTGATTTTGTGAACGTCTAAATTTAATTGGAATGACCTCAAGCAAGTGGTCCATATTATATTAACCCCTAATCAGGCATGTTTTCCTGTTAGCGAAAAGGGCAGTCATACCTGAAGAAAAAATATCCTGCTGTGTAGTATGTCTGTGTATATGCACACACACGCATATATGTTTGTTTATATGAGTAAAAATCCAGCTGGCTGTGTTTTAGGAGTAAGAATTTTCAGCATTTGTGAGAGGAAAACCTGTGGTTGCTGTTGATATCCATATACAGGCCCCTTAGTTTGAAAGGATGAAAATGTAGAAAATGTAAGTTTATTTTCAGATACTCCTTCCCTAAGCTTCTTCTATTATATTCAGTTTGAAAGTCATCTGAGAGGTAGATTGAAAATACTTCTGACTTCGTGGCACCAGCAAGTATAATTGTGGTTCATGAAACTTTTGGCTAAAACTAGAAGAAGTCAAGATGCAATGGTCTACAACAATGGCAGTTTGTTTTTGTGAGATGCCAGCAAAGACTTTTGGGGGAGCTGACAGACATTTCATTTCTAAGTTACAGAGCACAACCTTAAATAGGCCACATACTGTAAAAAAGCCTCACAGCTGAATAGAAGCCAGTAGAAAGCAAAAATAGGAGTGTGAGTTAACTTTTCAGAGTAAACCATCATACAGTTGAGCATTTTCACGTAAATGTGGCTATCTCGTGTATGTTGGCAAGAAAATACAACATAACATTACATTAGTAATGGTTGCCTTTCTTTGGAAAGCTCACTTTAGGCACTGCCAATGCATTTAGTAGTTTGAGGTGATCTATTTGGTTCTATATTTTCATAAGCATACATAAAATCATGTTATTTCAGTGGATATGGTCAATGCAAAAGACCTAGACTACTGATGAAAGCAGTAATGAGTTTCTCCTGCCCAGTCAAGTTCTGCTCACTTGGAAGAAATTTCCCTTTTCCTCATCCCATTGACACTTGCCTTGCTGCACAAGGAACTCCAAAGTTCACCTGGGCTGAATGGAGGTCTGTTTTTTGGTAGGTGGCTAAGGATAGCATTATCACAGGTTGCTGCTATTGAAGCCCTTATCCTTGGAGACAGAACACTATTAGATTATTTTCTGTAAACCAGTACTGATTGTCCCTATGACTTTTAACAAAAAGGTAGATAGTAAGCTTTTAGTGACCTAGCAGTGGCTGAGGTAAGTCGTGGAAGAATGGGACTTGTCAGCATAGGTAAGGAGCAGAAATTTGTTGGCCTGAACCTTGAGGTTCCTGGTGCTGAAACCAACACAAAATATCAACTGAGTGGCAGCCAACTACAGTAGATGGAACTAGAATGAAAAAATGGTCGAGCAAGAAGAAATCAGTGTATTGCCATACTCCAGTCCAATTCAATTCCTATATGATGAGAATTCTTCTCTGAGAAAACAGAGAGTGTGGAGGATTTCTTTTTGTGGCATATGCACAAACCTTAGCTCCTCTCTGTCTTACAATTATAGTCAGATGAACTGATCAGACTATAAACTGGAATAGGTACAAGTGTGGTCATTCATTGAGCAAGAACAGTCTCTGAGAGGGTCTTATTTCTTTCACCTTATTCAGCAGACCAAATCCTATCCCATTCCTGCAAGTTGCTGTGAATACTTCATGGCTATATTTTTTTAGATACTAATAGAGGCTGGGGGTCTGTGTGGCTCAAAAGGAGATCCCTCAGTCTTGTATGATAAGGGGTTATTTTAGCTGCAGTGGTGGGCCAGTTTCCTAAATGATTCCCAAGAGTCTTCAACCTTGTTGCTATTTTTCATGGTGAAAGAGGAAAACACAGTTATTCCTAAACACTGCTTTTGGTTTTATTTGGGAAAGGTATTCTGGCCACCACCACCGTCTGTTTCTGTCACTCTGCATCAGGGCATCTGCATCAGTAACCAGTCTTGTTCTTGCAGAAGTCTAAATATGGACTAAAGAGGTCTGGATTTCACTCTAAGTAGGATTTTTCTATATGATGTTGAGTGAAGTCTCCAAAGTGTGATCATTGTAAAGTTCTGAAGGGGAGGACTGTGGAACAGGGTACAGGAGGCATTCGTTTAGTCTAATCCTATTTGAAATCACTCTTGACATCAGCTTTGAATCTAAAGACTTGAGACAATTGCCACATCTGAGCCCATTGTTTATCTTTTCTGTGTGCTGCAAGCTCTTTGAAACAGAACTCACCTAAAGGTGAAGAACCAAGGAAAAAAAACCTACCACATGATATTTGATAGATTTAACTTCCAACTCAAAGACTGCGCTTCTGAAATGTTTGTTGTAAGAAAATGTCTACTTTAGAATTAAAACAAAAAGATGAAGTTCTCTTGTTAGATATTCTGCATCTGCTAGCTGTATCAGTAACCTGCATTGTTCCCCAGAAACGAATTTTCTCATTTCAAATGCAAAGTTCTCCTTAACGTGAAAAAGACTAAGACCACAGCAGGAATACACTGTGCAGCATGGGAAAAGATTCTCTGGGAAATGAAAGTGCTGTCCCTTTTTTCTTCCATAAATGACCACAGATTAAGTTTTCTGTTTGGACATTTAACAAAGTTATAATCCCTAATGGTATATTTCAGGTTGTTGATTCCATAATTTCAGGATGCAATTTATTTAGTGCATCTGCAGAGTGATTAAAATACTGAAATTCTGAGTTCATGGTGGAGGGTAGTATTAATTTTCTTGAGAGTATATGAATTACTGAAGCAAATTTGCAGAGATGTAAATATGAAGTCTGTTCTTCAGTATCTCACTTCTACACAGCTTCAGTATAACTATCATTATTAAGAGACCTGTGAGAAGTACGGGGTCCCTCTTAGAGCTGGAGAAAGTTTAACAGAGCTGTACAGAATGCAAGAAGGCTCTTTCAAATGTTACATTATAATATTTCTAATCCCTTGAGAAGAGTAATCTCTCTAGGCACCAACTCATGCATGTAAAAGTGAGGAATTAAAGTTAATAACTCTATTTCTAAACCAAATATTGTCATATTTGTCCTCTGCCCTAATCCTCTTGGTGGATTTAAATCCATGACAGGCTTGAATTCTTGAAAGAAAGCGGATCTTTAGTTACTGGGAGCACCAGGGAAAAAAAAAAAAAAAAGAAAAAAAAAAGGAGAAAATATAATATTTCACTGCTTTTATAGCTCAAACAGCTTGCTTGATTTTTCTGTAGACTTTCTTTTGAAAAATTCCCCTCTGGGCTGAGACGGAGTGCTAGAAATTTGAAACCCAAAGGTTTGGTTTTTTTTTAAATAAAGCTAGGAGTGGTTCAAAAATATTGTTGAGAATGGAATGTCTTCTACAACCACCTTATCATATTTCAGTCTGTCTTCTTGACATTGTTTCTTGCGTGCCTCCAAAGAATATTCAGATGTCATATGGCCAATGCTTTGCATAGTATCTTTATTCTGACATTTTTCTGGTGTTTCATTTTCAGTCACTATTATTAAAACAATCTGCAACTTCAGCTGGTGAATGCCTTGTCCTGTGTAGCTCCCCAGATCTTTGTTTAGACTTTTTTTTTCTATTTCCAAAATCTAACCTTTTCCTTCTTCCTAAGAATATATTTGCAGTCCATTCCGCTGACCTTGTTGATTTGTTCTTGTCTCTTGGTGTTCTGAGATTTCTTCAAGGAGATGCAACCATTTCCTGAAATCATAGCAGACACAATTGTGGCTAATAGCTATTTTGCAAAACACGGGAGAAAAACTTTAGTTGGTTATAATTCAGTTACATCTTTCAAAACACCCATTTATTTAACTGTTATTTTTGGATGCAAACTGGACATCATCTGGTGTCTATGAGACTGGAACTGGAGATTCATTTACCTTCATTGTTTTGCTTACTTGTCATAAAGGGACGATTGAAATTACCAAAAGCAGCAGACATGGGAGTTATGCCACAAATGTTATTCAGAAACCCTGAATCAATAAAATACCCAAGTACTATGCTGATAGGTAAACTGGCGTACAGATCTTTGTTGAATCTATATAAATAGATTAATCTCCGCAGATTATAAATAGAAAAAGAGCTTCTATCCATTGTGAGTCAGCTTATCTTGTCATCTACCTTAGAGTGTGCCAAATTTTTGAAAGTTTTATTTGACTTCTGTAATTTCCATTTAAAGCATTTTAGAAAAGCTGTTTATTTCTATATGTATGCATGTAAATGCACATTAATGTGTTTCTGTGTATAGGTGGAGCTTTTTTGTTTACATGTCCAAGGAAATTTAGAATTACTACCGTCTGCCTGATATTTAATCAGTTTGTGAACACAATTACCATCCCCCTATGCTTTGTTTTACATCTCAATGTTTGTGGTAGGTTTTAATAGTAATATGATACACGAGTTTCAATTTAATGGAATTTTGCCTTTTTTTTTTTTTTTGTGTACCTGGGAAAATAAGATAAGCTAAGGCATTTTTAACAGGTAGGTAACAGTAGCTGAAGCTTTTTCTTTTTAATGTAACAACCTGCTAACTCTCCGTTGCCTCTTATAGATAACTAACAGATTTAGTTGTCATGAATTCTTAAAATGGGGTTAGTGTAATAGAAGGGACTGAAAGAACAGAATATGGTAACTGTGGAGCATTAGGTTGAGATTGATCAAGGGTGTGATTCTTTCTGTTTTAAAACCAGGTGATTTATAGTTACTCATAAATTATGGGTTTCTATTAAAAATGTAAGTAATAATTTTTAAAAAAAATTGTCAGCCTGAGCAGCAAAAATTCATGGTTTAAGGCTAGTATTACAAGTCTGAGTATGGGAAGAAGTAAAACAAACTAGAGGTTATGATTTAACTTTTTTGAAAATTCTGTAAATTTTGGCATAAGAGACATTATAATAAAAATAGCCTGACATAGCTAAACATGTACTATGGCTTTTGTAGCTCTGGAGTACTTGACTAAAATTTTGTGTTTAATTTCATAGTATGCTAAGGTGTGTTGGCACTGTGCTGTTAAGTTCCACAGAGCATGAAAGGTGGCACACAGAATATGGATTAAATGTTGATTAGCTGGCAGGCATTAAAGACTAATAGCAGTCTGGGTATATAATACTGTTCAGTGGTGTTTTCTGTAATCTGTTAACCAAGAAATACCAGTGAGCTAGGGACAAAAATCCCCATGTTGCTCTAGGTAAGAAATACCTTAATAACCCAAATTTTTGAAGTGGTAAACAGTACTTTAATTAATATTGGGTACAACTTAGCTGGACATCACTGAAGAGTATGTACTTAAATGCAGTCAAGCTTTGGAACTAAGAATGAACCTTATGATTTGAGTCTGGGTGTCAGAATTGGACAGTGCTGACAATGTATTTCTGAATGACCTGGAGAACTTGGACTCTACTTGTGGGACTGTAGCTATGAGCGAGAGGACAACTATTGTGAGCTAAATATTGTGACCTTTTGTTTTTCACTTTTTCTGAATTACTGATAGGCAGAAGGAGCAGGCAACTGTGTTTCACCTGTAATCAGCCATATAGCAAATTTTGGCAGAATTTGTTACGTAGTTCTGATGCATATGCTTCAAAAGGGATGCTGAAAAATACAAATGGAAGAAAGAGGTACAAGAATTATGTAAGGCTTGGAATATTTCCCTTAGTTTCTCTCTCTAGTTCGTGTAAAAGATGCTTACTGAATGCCTTGATGATCATCTGTGAATTCCTTTTTTTAAAATCGATAATGAAAATCGGTGTTTAGAAACAATTCTAAACAAATCTAAACCAGAAATGGATCACAGACTGTAATGAGTTTACCCACTGGAACAGTTTATTTAGGGACATAGTGAAATCTCCTAGTCAGGATAGGGTGTCTTTCAGAAAACAGCATGACAGTATCTTGTACATGAACCAGAATTGATTTCAAGAGTGACTGACTTTTAGTCATCTGTGTTCTGTGCAGAACTGTTGGGCAAAAGAGGTATAATTGTTCATTCTGGTCTTAAAGTGTAATTATTGGCCATAAATGCTTAAATGGGTGAACTTGCACTGAAGGTTATACAGGAGTTATAACATGCCTGTCTAGATTATACAGAAGATAGCATTTCCATTTTAAAGAAACCTATATCCCACAAGGCACGCTTTAAGAAATGGATTCATCATTACAGATGATAGGAAGGACATTCAGAGACTGGAATTAATAAAGGTAGGTAGAGATGGTGTTTGTCTGCTAGAGGAAGAGACAGTTACTGGTGTGGAAGGTTAGTGAAGGCTTGGGAACTGGAAAAAATATTTAATGTACAATTATTTTGTGCTACAGTTATTTCCTCATTTTTGTAGGCTGTGAATTGCAGAGAATGTTACCTTAGTATTGAAACTATTTGGATTACTTTAAATTGAGTAGTATTACCCATTTCTCTATTCTGAGATGGTGTCTCTTGAGACCTTTCTCAGGCAAAGCAATGGTCTTCTAGAGAGTGGAATTCAAGCTGCTCACATTTTTGGGGATAGGCTTTCTGTCTTTGCCAAAGTATTTTGTGGAAGCAAATTTGTAAGGGGGGGGGTGGGTGCATAGTCTTCCTGTCCCAGTAAGGAGTAGAAGGGGTTGGCTGCAGGCATCTTATTTCATGCATTTCCAGTGNGCAAAATTGGAAGGGGGGGGGGGGGTGCATAGTCTTCCTGTCCCAGTAAGGAGTAGAAGGGGTTGGCTGCAGGCATCTTATTTCATGCATTTCCAGTGAAGCTTTGCTGCCACGTAGTGGTGTAGGTTGAAGCTTGTTTAGTGGTGGATGGTGCAGCACTCCTACTGGTTTCTTGGACCAGGTGAGAGTTACCTGTAGCAGAAATGAATCTCTGCTTTAGGTTCCCCAGTGTTACAAATCTTATCCTTAAAAAGGGTGATCAGAAATAAATGCCTCTTCCATCATCAAATGGTGCCTCGCCACCTCAGAGGTTTCTAAGTTAAATGAGTTGTATTGTGTCTGCTCTGAAGAGGAAGGAAGGACGGTCATTCCCAGCTGATACAGCACTGTCCTTTCTGCCTTTTAAACCCAGAATTCGGTGACTGCAATCATAGCTGATAACTGCTATGGAATAAAAGCACAGGCAAGCGAAATATTTTAGAACTTTTTATTCTAACTTCTAGGCAGAGTATTTTAAGTTCGTATAGGCTGAATTCCTGAAGTTTTCTGATGCTTATAGTTTAACATCAGGTATAAATAGAGTTCAAAGCATTAATTATAAAAGTATGAATTAGCGTCTTTATAATAAGTAAATAAATTAAGATAAAACCTTTTGTTCTTTACACATTCTGTGATTAGTTTTTTTGTGCTTAGGTCTTAAGCACAGTAAAAGTTATGTAAAAAAGGTAAAGGAATTGTAAGGAATTGCCATCATTTTGTAGCTTTTAGGAGTTCATAAAACCAGTAAAACCCCCAATAGGAAGAAACTTGTAGAGCTTTGTAAGCAATTTGGCTGACTGTGAGGGACCAAAATACTGTCTGTCTACTACGTGTGGTCAATCACAGCACATTGATCCAAACTGTGATTAACAGTTGCAGTGGCTGTCTAGAGACCTCTTTTAACGGTGAGAAGAATTATCTTTATGTTGCTGTGAAACAAAAGTACTTAAAAGGGACTGAAAGACTTGAACGAGAAATGGTTTATGTCTTTTCGGTGTGGTCCAGTCGGGTCTGTAAGTGGAAATGATTTTTCTAATGTGACACTTTAGTATTTCATTCTTGTCTATAGTTTAAGTGATAATTGGATTACTTGTTGAAGACCACAAAGAAATACAATTTACGAGAATTGTATTTTCATCATCTCAAGTTTTTAGCCCTATAGACCTGTTCCAAAAAAGCTCTGAGTTGGGTGGCTTTTGCTGTTGCATTAAACAGCCTATTTGACTAGGGTTCCAACCCATATGGGTTGTCTTTCTTGATAAGGTTTTGTATCTCTTCCTATGTTTGATTAAAATGTAGGTAGCATTTAAGTGGTCAAAAATTTGATTTAAATTAGGTAGTGGAATTGGGCAAAGAATATATCCTCTTTTTCTCATTAGGCCAAATGACTCTTAAGAAAGAAAGTTTCCTAAGTAATCATTTAATTATTGAAAATCAATTGTAGTGCAGGTCTTACTTTAAAAAAAGTTTATTACAATATGTAATAAATCAAACCGTTCACCAAAGATGTTACATTTAGAAATTCCTCAGTATTAATGACTATCAAGGAGACTTAAGAAAACAGATGTATGTATTTCATTCTCCTTGTCACCACTCTTCAGTATCCTTTATTAATGATAATACTTTTAAAACTTACTACTTGCTTTTTTAAAGCAATGTACTTTCAAGATTACATATGCATTGCTGTATATCTACCTCATCAGATTCAAAACTCATTAATAATTATGTCTGACATCTTTCATCCATAGAATATAAACTGTTTTATGGAACAATTTATAGGGATCCTGATGGCTGCAATAGACTTGCTAATAACGTTTACTCCAAATTAGGCGTCCTAATATGAGAATGAAAAGCTGGAATACTCTCTTTGGGGAATGGTTTGTAAGTCCTCTTCTTCAGTAGGATATCTCAATAGGATATTGGTTAGCGACTCCTGACAGTGTGCAGTTGTATTTTCACACACCATTAAACTTACAGAACAGTGACTGTGCTATTGCTGGCATGGACTCCAGCAACCTCTTGTAGCAGAATCCATATGAAAAGAAACAAGAGAATTGTGAAAAGTTGCCTTTGCAGTCAGTGGCAAAACTTCCACGGGATTTAGTGGCATAGATTTTCATGGTTTATGTTGGTTCCTGATAGTCAAATTTTTCATCCTCTAGGGCAGATTGCCAGGACATTTTCCCCACCTCTCTTTCCTTTCTCCATGTGTGCCCCCCTCCCTGACAATTGAAGTTACGACCCAGAATAGTTTAGATGATAAATTTTAAATTGCTGTATGAAGATGTTACACAAGTATGGAACACAGGGCAAGTTGATTCAGTTGTGTTGTTTGTATAAGTGAAAATTACATAGGAATCCCATAGCATACAGTACTGATGGATTTTGGAAAAGAGTTGCTATAAATGCGCACAAATGTTTGCTTTCATTCCCTAAACACAGATAGTCTAGTAAAGAAGCTTCTGCAAAATTGAATGAAAAATTTTCTTTCTTTTGTATGCCCTCTGCACTGTGACAGAGATAGTGTAATCTTCACTTCTTGTCTATAATATTAATTAATTTGAGGGGGCAGTATGTCCTCTTGGAAAAACCTGGACAAGTCCGCACAATCTGATCTACTGTGCTTGCTGCGTTTCTTTTCTTTTATGCAGTTTCACAACAAACAGGCTCATGCTCTTATTTGTAGTAACTATGGAAACTTTAGAAGCTCTCTTTCTAAAGCTGAGCATACAATAAAGTGCTTAAAGTGTTGGTAGGATTAGAGACTCTAGAATATGTTTAATTTTCTCTCTGTGTCTCTATCTTTGGAGAGGAGCAAGAGGGTAATGTGAATATTAGCTGGGGACTAGCTTTAATCTCTGCTGACACTTAAGTCTGTCTAGGTCTGCACACAGCCATCCAAAGGTCTTAGCCTCACACAGCATGTGAACAAGGGAAATCATGCATATTCATGACTGAATTTACAATGGAAAACCTACATACAGAAAAGAGTTTTTGAGTGAGTGAAAACGTTATTGAAACCATTTTGCAGCTTCAGCTACAGTAGTCAATAATGATAAATGCCATAATGGTGATAGAGTTCATAAGATAATGGGGATGTCTTAGATATTATGTAAGTATGAATGGATATGATAATAGGAAAACATCATTTGCTCTGGGGTTTAGCAGTGTTTTTGTGTTGAAGGATGTAAGGATTATTCCCAAGGCTAATACATTAAAAAAAAAATTAAAAAAAGAGAGTACTTTTTCTCTGTGTGGCACTTTGCATGATTGAGATCTGTCACTCTGAAAATAACTTCTGTTTGGTTTTTGTTTTTTTTAGGAGGTATTCTATTATGCAAGTGCTCTATTTTATGCAGAATTGTATTTTAGGAGCACAGCAAGTCTGCTGTTATCCTCTGATCCCAGGAGTAGAGCCAGAGAGGGTGGTAGCATGTGTCTCGCAGGGGAGAGAGGGAGAGACCAAGGGAGAACTTGATGTTACTTCTTGGCACTTATGAAATGCCTTAAATCAGACCTTGGAAAGACCTGCTAGGTATCTCCCTTTTCTCAGCTGTTTGTTCATGTGCATTTGTCAGCTTGCACACTTTACTATTCTGAAACTTATTCTTACTGTTGGAGCTGATGAGTGAGATTCTGCTTACATATGATTTGATTTATTTGGTAATTTATTGTTTTATACACTCAAATGTAGCCTTCAGTGCAAATACTCAGTTTATGTAACTTACATGTAGTTTGGCACTTGTCTTTTCACTTCATCACAGTAAAGGTGCACTGACAGAGGAGAATGCATTGATATGCTCAGTCATATTCGTCTATTAAGGCTTTGATGTGATACCTAATTATTGTTTTTTTCTTAATTTCTCTCCTCTGTTACTGGATTCAGCCTTTGGCCAGAATTTTTTTAATGAAGGAGGAATGCAGCATGTTTCCTAATAAAATATGAAGAACTCTGTCAGAAAAAAGCCGTACAGTTGTTACTGCTTTGCCGTTTGTGATTTTCAGTTCAGGGCTGCTTGAATGTGAAAATAAATATAAACTGCTATTAAAAGACAGGGGACTGTTTCACTGGTGGATGCCAGTGCAGGATTGTTCCCTAGACAGGTGTTTCCTGTGATGTTTCTTCAAGCTACTCTGTTTAAACCCTTCTCTCTGTTCACAATTCCTCATGTGCTTTTTATTTCAGTCCCTTCTCTCTACTCTCTTTTGGCATCTAGGTAGCGCTGTGGTTAGATATAGTCATAACTTTTTCTTTTCTTTTTTTTGGTCTCCTGTATTCTCAGTTTGTCGCTTCCTCTCTCTTAAAGTGTAAGCTTGTGAAGGCAGGACAGGGCTTATATTAAGAAAGCTACTCCTGCTACATTCTGTTATTCATCCACATTGCCTGTGCATCCAACAACCCAGCCCAAGAGACTGCCTCTGCTGAGAGTACGTAAGCCTAAGGGGTGGTTGGAGGTGGCAGCAAGGTGGGCACAGCAGTCAGTGCAAAGTGCTTCAAGAAAATGGCAAGACTGCTACTGTAAGACCATGCATGCACTGGTACTGGAATTTCCAAATGCTGTCATGACAGATTGTGGAAGAAAGTCCAGTTCCTGTGTTGTATTCTTTTGGCTGAAGTTCCCATCTTCCACAACTGAGTTTTCCCCTCCAGTCACCCTCTGGCAAATGCCCGTAAGAGCACTATCTTATCTCTGTGCTTAGACACTGTCCAACCCAAAAGACGTCAAGGAGATGAGTAAATTATGCATATTCTTCTACTGGATGTGAAGCTACATGTAGTAAATAATTGGTGCCCTGCAGGCAAACCACTTTTGTGTGATTCAGAATGGCTTGCCTCCCATATGGGTAGCTGGGGAAAGATTATATCATAACATAGCTTTTCAGCTGCAGAATTGGGACTAACATCTCTGACACTTCATAAAATGTACACTGTAGTTCACTTGGAAGATGCCTGACTGATAATCCTGGGAATTTAAATCCTTTGTCTACGGCCCTGACATCTGCCTCAATCCTGGCCTCGAGGGACCACCTTAGGTGAATGAGTTGCAGCTTGTGCCCATTTAAACGTGAGCAGGAGCTACCTGCTGGTGATCCCAGTGTCTGTCTGCTGGCGAGTTCGGAAAAGCACCCAGGCACAAAGAACTGAGTTTAGGTAACAGTAGGAGTTAAAATATTTGTGTCTCCCATGTGATTTGTGCTATTTTCAGTTGTTAACCTGGGTAAGATATGTTTCTCTTTTTCTACATTTCTTCAACTTTTACAGTAAAAATAATAGTTGTCATCTTTCTTGTACCTGATTTATAGCTCGTTTTGTTTGCCAGTCCTTGGAAGTGTAGTGTTGAAGTGTCCAGATTGTAAACACAGTGACTGACTTTGTTTTGTTTTGTGGGTGTTTTTTAAATCTCGCTATGAAGATCACTGGAACATTTCAATTAACTATAATTTGGGTTTAAAACAATGTGTCCTTTTAACTCCTGCAGTTCATTTGTGGTTTGGTTGGTTGGGTTTTTTTTAATTCAAGATAAAACCTAGTAAATTTGCCTGAAGTTAACGGACATACATCATTTAAAATTAAATTACCTCATATACAAGTATTTGCAGGTTCAGAGTCATCGCTTGTAAATGTCTTACTTTTCCAGCTCTTGATTTCTACTATTTTTCTGGGTTTGAGGGATTGGGGGAATCGGGGGCTGCAGTAATAAAATAAGTATTGCTTCATCTTTAAATAAATAAGTGATCCTTAACTTTGTCCAACAGTTGTGAACCAGTGGGCAATCTATGCTATCCGAAATCTCACTGAACAGAATGAGAGAAACCAAGAGCTTATTGCGCAGATGGAGGAGAAGGGCCTGGCAGACAATTTTGCCCTTGAGAGTATGGGTTTAGAGATAGAGAAACGAGATGACAAGTTAATTCTGAAATCTGCCAGGAAAAAGCCCTCGTGAACAAAAAATTAAGAACAGTCAAATCGTTAAAAGAGGATTTCTCTTTTAAAATATTTTTCCCTGCTCAGGCAATCAAGATTTCTTCAATCTTAGTTCCAGTCTGCTGGAAGTATTACATTTGTTCTCAGAAAAACTACCAAATGATAATTCTCCTTCGCTGTTGTAAACAAAAGAACACCTACACGTTTTCTAAATACCTAGGTAAATTAACCTATGGAAAAAGGTCCTTCTTTTCAGATGGTTGAAATGTCATTGCTTTCTTTTTCCTGTTAGTAGAAAGATGTCATGTGTGCACTATTGAGTTGTTATAATTTCCATTGCTGAACCTGGAGATAACTATAATTAAAAACTCAACAGAGGAATAACTGCTTTGCAGTCTGCCTTCTCCATTTAAAAGATCTGTGCTGAGTCAGGGCTAAACAATGAAAGTTACTCGTTTTCAGTCATGGTGCTTAAATATCTCTTCTTATATAATGATCAGTGGAACATTGGATGCACATAAATTTTAGTGAATTGAACACAACGTGCCTTCTGTGTATTTAAATTATTTGTAAATTGTCTTTTTTACCTTGTTACCTTTCAGTCTTCATGACAAGTATATTAAAAACAAGGATGAAGCTGTTGTGGCAACAGATGCTACATTCCTTTGCACTGGGGCATGTCTCTGTTTTGGAGACCTGGGTGTTTGTTTGAATTTTATTTGTTCCTTTGGATGGTAAGTCAGCCCACTTTCCTTTTATTTTGCATTTCTCGCGGGTTTTCTGAACTCTGGCGGACTGCTGAAGAGGTAGTTTCTCACTGTGATTAATTCTAGCAGTTTCTTTTCACCCCTCTGCCTTTCCAAAACATTGACAAAACTCATTTCCAGTTAATTAATTCAAGAGAGGCAGAAGAATGGAAGGCCCTGCCTCTTCATTTTGGGTACCCTCCTATATTGTTGTTGGACCCTGCCACTGTGGAATGTGGCATGAATGAGATGGGGGGGAAGAAGGGGGGTGAAGAAGG